>CM076573.1:799191900-799275927 GCA_034641835.2 Pinus albicaulis
TTGTTAAATTGCAATTGTTGAACTGAAAAAGTTGTATTTTGATTTGAAATAATAATTGTTATTTTACATTTAGGTTGAACTAATTGCATGTGAAATTGAGAGCAGAGAGCTTCACGAGGATGTTATTCTTCAAAGGCTGGACTATCTGAGACTTTGGTCTGGGAACAATGAAATAATGGGGCAAGAAGCAAAATATGCTGCAGAGGCAGTGGAAGAAGGCCAGGCTAGGGAGGCAAGGGGCACTCCAAAAACTCTATGATGTGGATTCAGACCCCAAGAACTGAATCCCAAATCCATTGTGCTCTGGTGCACATGTTTTCCTTTGTTTTTTAATAAATACTTTAATCATGGTCCCTATAGCGTGTTGATTAAATTAAGATTCCAAGATTAGAATTTCGTTAATGAATATCCCAAGACTTTTAAATAGAGCAGTAGGTCTGCTGACAGATTGGTAAACAAGAGACATGTTCATTTTTTTTTAGAATTGGGAGGCAGCCTCTCTTCCAAACAACCTGACACCCAATTAGTTTGTACTTTTAATGTGTATATGAATAGATAATTAGCTAAATTTTAATAAAAACATGTCATTACTAAGGAAATATTAAGTATCAAAAGATAATTTTGAAATACTATGTTCAATCATTATCAGGGAATTAAATTCTGCTAAGAATGCCAGCAGACATGAGGATGAACAGACTCCCAATCCCCCAAGATCTGAATGGAAAACACAATTTTCTCTGTTATCTATGTTTTACCATCATCTCCTAGGCCTTCCTCAATTTTCCATATGAAAACCCTTCCATCAGAACTTGCACTGCAAAGCAATGGAAAAGGAATCAAAGAACTCACGCAAATCCACAATTCAACTGGCAAGTAATAAAATTGTTAGAGCGAATACCTTGCCAGGAGATGCACATCATTGGAAAAAAAGGCCATATCAGTTACCCTTTGCCACAAGAAAATTCCAAAACAAATAAAGTTTAGCATATTTTCAAGGGACACGCAGGCTCTTTTATGTGAAGACTTTCATTCAAACTTAATAAGAAGAAAATATGAACAGGGAGAATTGAAGAGAGAGAGATACAATTGGCTATAATAATATCAAGAAGATTAAACTTATATAAAAATACCTCGTTCAGATTAACACGTTCTTCGATGTCCACATTTAAAAACACTGATAGGTAAAGTCTAGGAGATATGACATTTAAATATAGTGAAAATTAGACAGATACTAAAAGAAAAGCACTGCCTTAAATATTTATTATGAATTAATCATCTCATTTTTACCTTGAAGTACCGATAGATGATAAAAAGCAGACAACTGGGTCAATGGATGCATCACAGATTCAATGTCAAATGGGCAATGCAAATGATACCTTATTATAGGGAAAATAAATAGAAATAGATATGATTTAAAGTGATGTAAGAAGATATCCAAAAGGAACATCTTCAGTGGTTGTTGTCTAAACAGTTATCAGCATAAATTGCATGGAGTAAAAGGGAAAAAAAAACATGTCGGTTACAAAGTCTAGGTCGTCATGCAAGTCACAAATTCTGGCTCAAAATCATTTCCCGCTGCACTCCAACAACAGGTTGAAATTCAATGTATGCTAAATTATAGTAACTAGTCTGTCCCATGATTCCTCATGCATTCCTGCAACATTTCATCCCTCCCAAAAAGCTTTATTTATGTTCCTAAACGTTTCATGAGATTCAATAAACATACTAAATGTGGTCACATGAAAAATGTCTAAAATATGCTCGCGTTCTTAATCAATCGAATTACATGTATAGAGATGGATTATTAAAAATGGATATCAAATGCTAATTGCAAATCATTTGTTGTGATCCAAAAACCCATGAAGTCAACTCGCTTGTAAATAGAAGATACTTCTTAGCACCAAATAAGAGTATCCCAAATAAAAGCCAAGCATTTATTACCTAGTGAAGCTTCAAGTTCTGATAAATGGTTTAGAGTAACTTACAACCATGACCTGTTGCAGTCTCATATTCTTCTCTTTAAGAAAATTAACATAAGTTTTTTTTCATTCCTTTTACTTGGCATATTTGTTACTATTCATTCTTGTAAATATAATAAAGCAGTTTTTCTCTTTTAGTTGGTATAACAAAAATTAGAAAGTTTAAAACAAAAAAGTAACAAACATTATCTATGAAGATATTGAATTCTGGACTAATTTCATTAAATTTTGAAGTTGTCAATTAAGTTTCAATATTAATTTAGAAGCATACTTGCAAGTGTCCTCGAAGCAGTTCTCTGAGTGCAGTATTTATATTAAGAATACGAATATTTTGTTAGGCTAGAAGGGAGACAAAAAAAAGTGTCACATTGCCCTGTAAATACAAAATATTCTCTCTTTAGAATCTATCTGATATTCAGGTCCTTGCAGATAAAGGAGGGGGCGGCAGGGAATGAGGTCTACTCCCTACCAAATATCACCAAAATTATGTATAAAAATAATATCTTCTAGCTTTAGCACGGACCGTGGAACACCTCATAGAAATCATGTTGCTTAATGAAGCCCAAACGATCAAGTACAATGCCATAAACAATTTCCTATGATGCAAAAGAGAAAAATGAATGGAAAAATGGGGAGAAATGGGGATATTTATACAATTTTGAAGTTTTTTGGGCACATTTTAGGCCAACATGCCTACTTATCAAATAAGAATATAACAAATGATTAATATTTAGAAAAACATCATTATGAATGTAATCATTTCACCCACTTTCGTAACTGATAACCCTTCCCAATAACCCACAAATGTAAATATACTAAATTCCATCACAGCAAGTACTCACCTTTTGTCATTAGCTCATTCATGTCATTGGAAACAAGGCATTGAACACCTTCTGAGTGAATAATCTCCTCGTTCAGGAACCTGATATTTTCTTCAGAAAGAGATTGCGTTAGATTTGCTCCCTTCACAATAGTATTAACAACTTCAAATGACAATATTGCTATTTTAATGCCCTTAGGAGTAAAACCAGATGCAAAGCCACTGCTAAGATTTAAGTTGGTCATGCTACTCCCGAGAGTATCCAAAACCTCCACTGCCTTCCCAAGACCAGCTATACCAGCCCTCCCTAGTAGGGTTCCAACTTCTAAAAACTGTCAAAGTATTCAAATGTATCAGTCTCATAAATTGAAATAATTCAAGAGACATGTTAGAAAACAAAAAAATTATATAAAAATGGATATGGGAAGCTGGATATATAACAGCTATTTAGACTAAATAGGCCCAAATGTCAGTATTAACTTTTAAGTACTCACCCAACCACAGAAGTTGCTAATAAGTCTCTTTATTATTAATCTAATCCGAATTGGTAAGTATCTCAAAAAACATTATTAGTCAATAACCTTCCAAATGAAGTAAGGACATTATTGAAAGCCCAATGACAATACGTAGATTAAGATAATAATCCCAATGGGTAAGCTCAAGTGCTTAAGTGCTGCAGGCTTAATACAAGAGGGCTCAAGGTCGTTTACCCAGGCTGGCTACCTCTTTTTCCATGGGCCTCACTTGAAGAACCCTCCTAGGTCAGGCGCCATAATCAGTTTCAACGATTAATCTGCCCACAATCCAAAATTTCCAGGGAAGTGGGGAGATTCCTTGTGATTTTCCTCATAAAAAAATGTAGATCGAGACAATTATTCACAGTTAAAAGTAGGTCCAACAACAATCATTTTGAGCTTACTGTCCTTGAAGATAGGTGAAGTATTGACCCGAAACATTGCACACCTGAACAAAATCACGCAGTATACCAAAATCTCTCATCATCATATTGTTAACTGTGAAACTCTACATGCTAAAACCGTATCATTTTTAAGAATGAGCTTCTTTCTCAACCTTGTGTAAAATCTCCACATAATCAATATCATCTAACATAGCTGTGATCTGAGCTACTAATTCAACCTGCAAGGTTGATAGTTACCCCAATGTAAATTACAAGATTCTCCTTGTTGAAAATTGCCCTGCACCACCTTCTTCAAGGGAAAGAAGATCCTATAAATTGAATGGTAGTCAAAGCTCTCTGCCATGTATTTTAACCATATATTTTCCCTGAAAAATGCCCTTCTACACGAAAGAAGGCCCAAAAAAAAAACACTGAATCTGTAATCCATTCCCAAGTTCCAATTTTCGCTTTCACTGCTCATTGTAATTTCTGTACATTTAATAATTTAATGACTCAGTACTCTGAGTTATTTGTGACCGGTGAATACAAATTATGGGCATTTCTATTTCTGAGTTTGATACAGATATCTACAGGCTACAGTTGAGCATTTTCTTCAATTTGTAATAGAAGAGCTGAGCTTTTTTTAACTATTTGATTTGTACAAGTATTGAGGGTTTATTTCTACAAAGAGGGCTTCGTTGCCTTTATATGTTTGCAGGTATGATGTCAAAATTTGGCAGCCCTACAAGCCAGGACAACCGCAACTCTGAGGATGGAGATAAGGAAAACTGTGCTGTGAGAGAGCAAGATAGGTTCATGCCCATTGCTAATGTCATTAGGATAATGTCCAGTGGAGATCGATTTACCCTCAAAAGTGCATATCCAAGTCACATATCAGTCCAGCATTGCTTACTGAAGTCGTGGCCAATGCTAAACATATGTGCATCTAAAGCTTCTCTTTCTGGAGTTATTCTTATTTTAGGACTAATATATCAATGCCTATACTGCTGAAACAAGTTCCAAGTTTCGCTTTCACTGCTCATTGTAATTTCTGTTCATTTAATAATTTAATGACTGAGTACTCTGAGTTATTTGTGACTGGTGAATAAAAATTATGGGCATTTCTATTTCTGAGTTTGATACAGAGATCTACAGGCTACAGCTGAGCATTTTCTTCAATTTCTAATAGAAGAGCTGAGCTTTATTTAAATATTTGATTTGTACAAGTATTAAGGGTTTATTTCTAAAAACAGGGCTTCGTTGCCTCTGTGTGTTTGCAGGTATGATGTCAAAATATGGGAGCCCTACAAGCCAGGAAAGCCGCAAATCTGAGCATGGAGACAAGGAAAAATGTGTCGTGAGAGATAAATATAGGTTCATGCCCATTGGTAATGTCATTAGGATAATGATGAAAGTTCTGTCCACCCATGCAAAGATTTCCGATGATGCAAAGGAGAACATTCAAGAATGTGTGTCTGAGTACATAAGCTTCATCACCAGTGAACAAAAAAATATTAAATAATGTGAAAGAAACCCTAGATAGCTGTAAGTAATCAAGTAAGTAGCAATGCAATAGTAATGACCAAATGGGCTTACCCGAAACCTGCACGCAACTGCACGAGTAGAGTCGAAGGCGGTTTTGGGAGGATAAATGTTTTTTGGGCAAAGTGAAAGACTGTGGTGTCTGTTGGGAATGTGGAGAAGTCGAAGAGCATGGCGGAGTTATTCACCAGCATTTTTGGCCGTAAGCCTTGGGAATTTCCATGCAGGCACATTATACGGAGATTCATGAACAATTTCTGCAACAAGCGGTAGAGGTTTGAGGTTGCGCGCCAATGAAGATTCCGGTGACTTGAGGATGAAGAGTGGAGGTGGCCGCAAGCCTTGGGAAATTTCTGCAATGGTCGGTCGGACAAAGAGTGGAGGCGGCCGCAAGCCTTAGGCAATTTCTACAATGTCCGGTCGAGGTTTGGAGGCGGCCAGATAAGAATAAGGGTTTTTGCCTAACAGATCAGAAACCAGAAAGACTTGAGGTTGCGCGCCAATGAAGATTCTGGTGACTTGAGGACGAAGAGTGGAGGCGGCCGCAAGACTTGGGCAATTTCTGCAACGACCACTCGAGGTTTGGAGGTGACTGGATAAGAATTAGGGTTTTTTCCTAACAGATCGGAAAAGATCGGAAACCAGAAAGACATCAGTCGGAGAATAGGTGTCAATAGCAGAATGAATATGTTGACGATCCAAAACTGCATCTCTTTCATAAGAGAAGGCCTATCGGCCTAAATATGTATTTTTTTGCAGTGGATTCTTTTTGTTACTTATATTATTACAGTGGATTATTTTTGTTACTTATATTATTAGAGTGGATTCTTTTTGTTACTTATATTATTAGATTTTACTTAGATGTTTTCTTAATCATCTTAATCTATAATACAAGGCAAATGGTGACACCAACGATGTTACTCTTTTGCACAATGAAGTGCAAAAAGTGGATGCAAAAGAAGTATACTTTTTTGCATGACACAGGATTGAAGATATAATACCACAATTTATACAAGATTAATTAGTTATTTGTTGTTGAGAAGTTCTGATTGGACAAAAATCATAAAGAGATAATGTCTTACTTTTGTTAGTTACTTGGTTCTTTGTTATTAAATTTTTTTAACAGGGTGACATAATTAGGAGTGCAATAAATATCTAGCTACCTAAAACTAAGTCACCAAAATGGAATAAGATTCTAAGTGGTACTATATCAATAATGAACACAGAATAGCAAGAGGTGTACCAAAATGTTTTTATAAGGGGGCCAGTTAATTTCCATAATATAATATATTGATATTGAAGTGCAATGATAAACACTTCAACTCATAAAACTAGTGAGTTATCTGCAGGTGGTAAGTGGGGCCAATCTATAATTTAATGCTACTGAAACATTGTTTCTATGCACACATTTGAAAGTGTGCTTTAGTAGAAAATATAACAAAAAGTCACTCAACAAGTTTAACATCACTGGATTAAATATCAAATATAATCAGAATCAACTCTGTGAATCCATTTAATCAACTTCCCATAGCTTGTGGAACTGAAAATTCAATCATTTGGTATTCAATATTTTGAAACATGACATCAAGATGCAACAAGCTTTTTAAAAAGGTTTACCAAATCATATAAGTCATTTCTGATTGAGACTAATACCACTCAAAAAATCAAACATGTTAGTGTGTTTATTCACAAGATCAAAGACTTTACACTGCCTGAATATCTAAATTATGGGGCTGACATAAAAAGCATGGAGTTAAAATTAAACTAGAAAACAATTATGTACTACGGTACAATAAAATACCATAAAATCAGGAATGCAGCATGTAACTATGATAAGAAGCCTTTTTGTGGATGTTGTTTAGATGAATCGGGCAACTTTTGATTTCCCTAACTCTAATATCAAGCCCCTGAATATCAAATATTTATTTTCTGCAGCATATCACAATATCTTGAATCACACACACAACTAACAGTGTGTAACTATGGCAAACTGTAAGTGCTGATAGTTAAAACTTAAGACAGATGTAGCATACCTTGCATCATTAGAATATTTGGTAAACTATATCTACCATGTTTTTCTTAAGTTACTAATTCATGTAAAAATAACTTGGAAATTAATGTCCCCTTGGCCTTGTTCCCAAAATGTGTCCATAGATATGGTAAATTGGATAATCTAGAAATCCTTTTTATTTCTTGTACCCTTTAAATGCTTAGTCTAATTTTTGATGAATTTCTTGCAAGTTGCATGTATTTAAAGTTTGAAATCTATTAGTCTTTAGATGATGCAATAGTACAATAAACCTTATGCAAACTTGCATACCATTCTTTGGCATGTAAAAGAGAATCTAGCAACTGTAGTGTTTCTCTGCTACAGAACAATAAAAATAGCAATAACCAAATATGTCTTTAATTAATGTGGAATAAAACTCTCATCAAGGGATCTGCAACTATCGTTTAGTAAGCTTTAATTTAAGAAGGCATCACAAAGACAACCACAAGCAAGAAACCTACAAAGCACAAAGCCATTTCTAAAAAATGTTAATACCAGAACGAGTGAGGATGCTATCGTGGTAACATAGGGACTTGCACCCCAAGGATAGCTTCCAAAACGGCAAAGTTTTGGTACATGAATCACCTATATCTTAAATTTGTTGTCAAAGTGGGATTATTAAGCATCAAATTCTTATTTATTTCTGGATTTATTGTCAGAGTGGGATTATTAAGCATCACAAATTAAATGAAAATAAGTATGGAGCATCAAACTAACAAGATCATAATTACTAAAACTAATAAAGTGTTTCCAAAGATGAATTTTGAAACAGAAATTCCATCACTTCATTATGCATAATACAATACAAGGAAGTAGGTGAGTAATACAGGACAGGATGGGATGTTGAAAAATCACTAAAGACATTTTGATGGCATACACGATACAACCAATACAGAATGTGTATTACTTAGAGTGTGTATATCTTGTTGGGAGGATTTCTTCATCGCCATCATGAGAGCGTTATTGCAATCGCAGAATGTGGGGGAGCTCGCGAACGTGGCGCAGTTGACTAGACTTGACGCTGTGAAACTGATCGCTTTGATCGTCAAAGCGGCCAGCACTGCGCGAATGCATAAAAAGAACCGTCGCCAGTTAGCACAACACCTGAAGCTGATAGGGAACTTGCTAGACCAACTGAAGATAACGGAGTTGAAAAAATATCCTAAAATTAGAGAGCCTCTGGACCAGCTGGAAAATATCCTGAAATTAGAGAGCCTCTGGAGAAAAGCTGGAAAATATCCTGAAATTAGAGAGCCTCTGTAGCAGCAGAGGATTGCGTTGCGGACTCTGAATATATTCCATGTGGAAAACTATTGAGGAGCTGCGTATAATACTACAGAGTGTAGTCAAGGTCTGAGAAGGAGAACTAGTAGGAAAAATTAAGGATTTTCCTGCTATAAATTGGGCTAATATTTTACAAACCCTATTCAAGGCCTTAATACCTAAATCCTGAAAATTGGGTATGGAAGTGGCAACATCATCCAAAAGAGTAAATTTATTGACAAACCCTACAAACCCCAGATTTGAAATTTATTCATGTGGTTGGTCAGGTTTCCTTAACTAGGTTTTTAAGGAATTTGGAGGCTCTGGAGATCTCGGTCCTACAACTAATCCATACATTTAGAAATATTTAAGTGTTTAACGTGTTTGAAAAGCAAGAAATGAGAGAAAGGAGGAGAGCACCGAACCTGAGCTTTGGATTTTTTTGCCTAAGCACTTCGTTCCAGACTCTGCACGTCATGGATGCTGAGAGAAAATGAGATAAAATCCTGCGGTCGCATTAGCTATGTTAAGATGACAAGGGAAAACAGTTACTGTGGCTCCTGGAAATCTCCACGCTGCTCGACACAAAATTTACTGTGGCTTATGGAAATCTCCACCCTGCTCTCCAGTTTTTCCCCTTTCGTTATGGGCTCCCACCGGACAATAGTTATTGTGGCTAATGGAAATCTTGTTTGGTTATGGGCTCCGCCATGGAAATCTCCACAATGCTCTCCAGTTTCCCCCTTTGATTATGGCGAAGGGCTCCTGCCATGGAAATCTCCACGATGCTCTCCAGTTTCCCCCTTTGATAATTGGATTTCGCCAGACAACAGCTTATGGCAATATCCACGTTGCTCTCCAGTTTTCCCCTTTCGTTATGGGCTCCTGTCGGATCAATTGAGCGAGTAGCAACCAGTTTTTGGGCTCCCGCCAGAAAAATTGAGCGAGTAGCAACCAGTTTTCGGGCTCCTGCCAGATCAATTGAGCGAGTTAGCAACCAGTTTTCGGGCTCCCTCCAGATCAACTGAGCGAGTTGCATTTTTCCAAAGGGATATCGTAAACTTGAATGTATTGCACAAATTATTGAACAAGTATAAGAAAATACATGTAAATGACTTGAAACTTAGTTTGAAACAAAAAAACTTTATTTCGTGCAAAATATATAAAGTTGGTTAGAGTTGTAGTGAATTAGATTTTTTCATATTGCATTTTTTATATTCATTATTATTATGACGAAGGTTAATGCATATTTAATATTAAAATTTATGTGTAAGGAGTGGAAATATGGTTAGAGGATGTTTTTCTTTCTTATTTTTATCATTAAAGTTTAGGGTGACATCAGATCCATAATCATCAATAAAGGAAATATAAGTAATATTGAGAAATCATGTTGGGATGAAGAGATTTTTGACAAATGGTGGTGTGCTTATTATTTGGGATCGTTTTCATTAATGGTTTTTCTACCGGGATTTTTTTTTTAAATTTTCACGTATGGAATGGTAAGTTTATATTTTAAGCACAAGATAAACTAGATAAAGTGATGAGTGACATTGATTTTCATCATTTATAGTTTATGCAATATATCACAAAAAAGGTCATTTTCATAGTTCATGTAATATATCACAAAAAATGTCATTTTCATGTTCACCCACTTTTTTAGTGATTTTGCATAGAAAAACATAAAATATTGACAATTGGTTGCCATAATATATATGTAAAGGATCTATTATACATGTAAATATGTAGGTGGTTTTTAAAGACCTAATTATATGGAAGAGCCATTTACCTTCAGGGCTAAGATATTTATTGAAAAAAATGTCGATATGGATGCCCATGCTATGGACCACTTCCATTTTGTACAAGATTTCATATCTACAGTATTGAAAAATTGGGTGTTAATTTAGTTTAGTCTATGTTGGGATACATGTTTCATCATATCATAGGAGAAAATCCTAAGAAAATGAGGGTAGAAGGTAGAGATCTCACACCAAGTCCAAGGTTTGTTAATTTCATTGTCTCTCATTTGGATTCCATTTCCATTCCTTAATTGCATACTCATATTAATAAATGAAAACCACTAAACTAACATGATAATGTATTTGGAATTTACTTGCAAAAAAAAAAAAAAAAATTCTATTTTTCCCTTTTTTCGTAATGAAAGTAGATTTCTTTCTCTAGACTAGCCCGACTTAACCAAAAAATAAATGTATAATTTCAATGCAAATATGATAATAGCCAACCTCAATTTAATTTTTTTCCTCTTTATATGGTGTCACTTGTGTAATTTGAATTGATATATTAAATTTATTGGAGTGTCTTTACTAATCCTAATAGGTAGAACTAGTGGATTGCAATTCCAATATGAACAAATATCATTCCACTATGGAGATTTAAATATTTATAAATCATTAGTAAATCTTAGTGTTTGATATGTTTCTCAAGAAAGGAACCTATTGGAAAAAATGGAAAAAAAAATGCATTGAGTATAAAACAATTTCCATGCACACCATAGAACTAAAATACTTCAATAATATTTATCCTCATGTAATTGATAAAATTTCCCCTTATTAACTAATTGATATTGTGATTGTTAAGTTATTTGATAAATTGGAATATATCATCCACTAATTATACATGCTTTTTATTTCAATGTTTTTAATAATAAAGTGTCAAAGGTTTAGTTAAGATCGAGAGGAAATAAGGATTAATTCAATCGTAAATGCTCTTACAAAAGAGTTCATAGAGCTCTCAATACAAAATATTATTAATTATTTTAGGGTTACTGGTTGGTATTTTAGTTTCTAGTTACTATTGTGCTCCATTTGAAGACAAAGAAAGGTAAACCTATGGGGATTGAAAATATACCAGCCTCCCTTAGAACTTTTAATACATTCGTGAGTGAGGGAAAATATTCTTTGAAAAATGAAATAAACAATAATTCATTTACTAAGTAATAGAAAAATATTAATAATCTATAAGATATATATGATAAATATAATGGAGCAATTTGTAACACCCACTCCCCAACCATTTTATGTACTAGCGCATCGAGTAATGGCATGTCACCGCCCCAATTTCCTTGTATCAAGTGACATCATAATAAATAGATGCAAAGTTCAGTTGTATAGCTAACATCATTGGCACTCTGCAATCCTGCCTATATGTTCACCAAAGTAGATAACATTACCAAAAAATACCTTATGTGGTAGTGTCTGAAAAAACCTCAATAAAATATGTAAACAAGGAAAGTTAATGTCACTTATAAATTATAGACCCCACTCGATGTAGATCATCACCAGCTCAATCCACTAGGACACCCCTTCAAATACAATAGATTGTCGAATCATCGCCAACCAATATCCTTCAAAAAATCTCATCAAGGACACAATCGACAAAGATCTTCAATGACAACGTAAACCATTAATGGATTGTCCCTCATATAATTAATGAACAACTTGGAAAATAAATATCCCCCTAGACTAATTAATGACCCCAAGAGACTCCTTTGTGATGAAATTCAAATATGTTGCCAACTCTAAGGGATGAGTACCTTGCTATATGAGAAAAGGTCTCCTCATAGTCAATATCCTCAACTCAAGAGTACCCCTTGGCCACAAATATGGCCTTATACTTCTCTATGCTTCTGTCTTCTACTAGCTTCACCTTGAAGATCCATCTTGAACCCACTCTTGATTTATATGATGGTATTGGGACCACTTCCCAAACATTTTTCTTTACAATGGATTGCATTCCTCCACCATCGCATCAACCCATATAGGTTGCTCTATTTCTTCCTCGAAATAGGATGTCTTAGTCTCTATAAGCTCAGCCCTACACAAGTATATCAGATTCCCTGGTTCTTTTTCTACCTTCTTTGGATGGTTTTTCTTGAGTGAATGTCTCTGCTCTCTGCTCCTCAATAATTTTGTTGCTCCACAACTTCATGAGGCTCCTCCTTTGGAGCTAAAAGCTCCTCTTCTGGTGGGATCTAAAGATCCCTCTCAAGATAGCACCACATCGTGTTCTTCTCATTAAACTTTACATCCATTCACACAACTATCATTATGAGGGATGGAAAGTACACACGATAGTTGCGGGGAGTTTCTGTGTAACCCATAAACACAACGTATTTGTTTTTTTAGTTCTCCAACCATGGAAGTGTAAGCACCAATGCTTGGAGGTGACATAGAATGGATTGACTGATATTGAATAACTAAGGGAATAATGTACCATGGAGGAAGCACGTGTATTAAAGAGGGGAAAATGGGATTTTAATCAAAATGCAATAATTAAGAAGTGGTGGATGAATAGAACGAAGGGGATTCTCATCACAATTCGTTGGTAATGAAAATGGGTATTAGTGAGGATGGAAACACAAAGGTGCAAGTAAAAGAGTTCAAAAGGTTTCAAAGGTGTCAAGAGAATACCAAACATTTGTTCAAATAAGGGGATTTAATAATTGGAAAGAGATTGGAGAGAAGAATAGGTGGGGAGAATATGTCTAGAAATTTGGAAGAGAAAAAATAAGTGATGGCACAAGGTGGTGACACGTTCAGTTAGGTGGATCATGATTGTCTAAAAGTAAGCCTTGGTTTGTAAGGTATTGATTAGCCTATGGAGAGAGATATCATCACATAGAAAGAAGAGGAAGAAACACTTAGTAATGTGTTCTAATTGTTTGAGCTAGAGGAATGTCAAGTAGTATACATGATATATCCTAAGAAAAGTGGACCCAGTCCAAACCAACCACCCTATGAATTTTAAAAGCCTAGAGGTAATCCCAAATTTTTATTCTACTTTTGACTTGAAAGCGCCTTTTCTTAGTAGTTTGGGATATAGTAGTAGTGAAAACAAAATGAAGGTGGGAATAAAAGTAGAAGTAGCATATGTTATGTTTGAATTTTAGTTCAAGTGGGGGAGAAGGCCTAATTATTAAAACATGTCCATAAGGTTTTATCTTGGTTAACAACCCAACCAACGATATGGTTATAGTAGTTCTAAGAACTTTATGAAGGGTGATGGTGATGAAAAACCGCATCGATTCTTATGTGGATTCATTTGGAGGGTGAAAATTATTGTAGTGCTAGTTTCTAAGTTGATAAAGTTCCTAACCACATTGCGGGGGAATCTTCTCTAATGGTGCATGAAGTTCATATAGATTTATCCCTAGGGTGTAGCTAAGGCCTTAGACAAATTAAAGGCGATATTTGTATCTAATTTATAGAGGCTAAACATTGAACAAAAAAAATAACTAAGCTGAAGGAGATTAAGAAAATGGTTGGAGAAATTTCTCACGAGTATGATGAAAAGTTACAAAACTTGATCAAAAAAATCTCCTATACTCTCCATGAAAATCAATACAAAGAATGATCCATTCAAAGTTTGTTGCTCTTTAATAGTGTACCATTAATGCAATAGTCATGGGTGGCATAGAGGGATGCCTTATCTTAGGCCATGAGGATAGAATCTTGTAGGGTGAACATCCATTTTACTAAAAAAATTCGTGCTTGTTAGGATCTAAGAGAGAATTATGTAAGGAGTTCCTTCTAGGTAAAGGACATTGGTATTAATATTGTTAAAAGGGGTGGCCTACAAGGATAAATTGGTAGTTATTGATGCAATATCATAATTTCAACAATTTATTTCAAAATTTGTATTTTTCCTCGAGAAGGTCTTAGAGATTTATAGAAGAGGAAGTTGGTTTCCTTGTTGCCCTATAATTTTGTAGAATTTCTAATAGGATAAGAAATTTTAGTAATTTTAGGTATAAGTTAAGATGTTGTTTGATTTTTAAGGCCTCCTAGTAATTAGGAAAGTTGAGTCTTATGATTAGGATTACTGGTGGCATCCTATGTATTTTTCAAACTCCAATGCGCCAAGGCAAATACGTGGAGGATATTTGGGGGAAATGTGATTGTCCATAAAATTTAGATCGGATTTTGGGACCTTGAAGCTCTTTTCCTTTGACCCTACTAGTTCTTAGAGGTTTTATTTGGAGAAATTAGCAGGAAAAAGCACAATATGCCTAAGAATATTAGTGTTGGAGCACCTATGGTTTGGGAGAAAGGATAAGGGGTTATAGAAGTTAAGGGGTTTAAGGGTTTAGGAGCAAGAGGTTAAGGGTACAGGGTAAAGGGTTAAGGATTATGGGGTTTAGGCATTAGGGGGTCGAGGTATAGGGGGTTTAAGGGTTAAAGGTTAATGTGTTAGTGGTTAAGGGATTTAGGGTTAACGATTAACCATAAAGGGCATACATGTCAGGGGATTTAGGGGTTAAGTGCCTAGTGGTTATAATATTTAGGTCTCAACAGGTTAATGGGTTAGGGGTTAATGAGTTTAGGGGCTGGGGGTTATGGGTTAAGGGTCAAGGTTTAAGAGGATATTGGATCAGGGTTTATGGGGTTCAAGGATTATAAGTTAGGGGTTAGAGGCTTTGGGTTTAAGGGATCAAGGGGTTAATTTGTTATGAGTTATGAGTGTAGGGGTTAAGGGATTGTGGATTTTGGTTTAAAGGGATAGGGACTTTAGTGGTTATGGGTTAAGTGCGTATGGGTTGTGATAATGTGGCCCCTAATCCCCTTGTCACAACTATTGGGGGTTCACCTATCAATTTCTCTCATTGCCTTACCTATAGTGTGTCTTGGAGCTATTAGATGTCATTTCATTGAGCTACAATGATAGGTGAGAGCTATACATAACTCACTAAAGTTGTATCAAGAGGCTATTATTCTATTGGCTACAAAATTTTACTCTTTTTATTTGTAACTTAGTGAAATGGAAAAGATGTGGAGACAATCTCCGTTATTCTTATTTCACCGGGCCGTGTAAAATAAATGAAGCAAATAGTCTCAACCCCTTGGAGAAGGAAATTTGAGAACAATAATTAGCATGAACAAACAAAGAATCCAATGAGTTAAGCTTAGAGGGGTCTCCCTTTGTAAACAAGCATCCATAATCTTGTTAGAGTTAGTATGATTATTTACTAGAAGTTGAGTAGTCTTCACATCACCAACCACATCCAATAGAAAGGTACCAACCCCTATAATAAAAATGATGTCTCTAAATAAGGTGTAGTTAATACCACTAATATCATCTTATGAATGCATTAGAATATTATTTAGAAAGTATGTTTCCATAAATGTGTGAAAGAAACAATACATTTGGTCAGCAAAAAGAAGTCTTTTTGAATACATCAAGAAACCCCTTTGAAGGAGGCAAGAAGGGTTTGAAACCATGGAAAAAAAGGCTTCATATATTGTCTATCACATGTCAAACCAAGTGAACAAACACATGCACATATATCATGTTGCTAAGAATGAAGTGTTTGGATTAGAGTTAAAGTTGTTATTTTAGGTTGTTGTCTTTTTTTGTCTTTTAGAGTACGAATCTTTCTGGTCTACTTTGCTGAGGCAGTTTGGCTTCAAATATTCAAGGAATATGTGAGCTAATATAAGACCATATTGTAATCTTTGAAATAACATGATGAACTACTTAGCACAATTTATGGTGTTAGATTAATTGAGATGTTTATTTTTGGATGAATGGATTTACATCTATTTAGCCAATAGACAAAATCATTAAGCATTGTTGCAAGTATGTTATTGACATGTTGAAGTGTCATTGAGACTTAGAGGTATAAGATTCAGACTTGTATGTTGTCACCTATCCAAGTGTGATGATACCTTGTGGAGGTAGGCAAAATTTCAATTTTTTTAACTCTTGGAAATATTCTATACGCTCTTGAGAGAATTTCAACCTTTTAAATAAAATTATAAACAAATGTACTTTCATGAAATAATTACTAATTTATTTGGGGGTGACTCAACAAATTGTAGCATGTTGGCTTGTTGAATTGGTTATTAAGTTAGGGTTTGATAAATGTGTAACCTTCAGTGGGATTTATTGCAGTTGTATGTGTTTTAGAGAAGCCAGTTTGGAGTGGTGGTTATGTTTACTCTATTGAATTTGATTTATTTGGTTCTTCTTCTTATGCATGCCCACTGTGGTATCTTATCGTTTGCAAATATTTTTTTATTTTGTACAGAAAATTTTATTGTTGCATCCTTGAAAAAGTTGCACAATTGTCCTGATTTATCTTTGCAATACCTTGAGTTGTCTCGCTTCTTTCAATTGGGCTAGAATTTTCCACCTCAAGAGGGTTGTTAGTTGTTTTCTAACTAAATTTTTACAACATTTTTTCTTGTTTTATTTATTTATTTTGTCTTCAAGGAGGTGTTTCCTTTAAACTCTAGAAGAAGCATTGCAAGTGGCCTGATTATAGCATTCATCAGAAGATGTCTATGATCATGGGCAAGACAACCCTCGGAGGGTGAAATTTGGGTATGTTATACCTATGGAAAAATTTGGCTAACATACAATTAGATATGTTATATGTAGTTCACAATTAGGAGATCGCAGACCATACTGTTGCACATAAAAATTCACTACTCCTCAAATATCAGGGTAAGTGCAAGAGTATTTAGTGAATATTGTTTAGTCACATGATACAACTATCCCACAACTCTACAGTAGAGAGACCAACATGGAAAAAAAAACTTAAAGTCGATCGATGCACTCACTTTCATGGGAAGTTCATGAACATTTTGATTTTCTTATATAATGCACTTTTACCCACATTTGGAGATCACATGAAAATGGTATTCATAATAAAGTTTTGTGGGTGAAGCAATTCATTTTTCTTGCAAGATCAAGTTACGTAGCTATAATGTCTCGTTTTTTTTCGTACATCCGACCACAAACATATCTTGCAGGAATTTTGAAGAAAATCCCACTCAAATTATTAGAGAATATCCAGGTGATCTCATTAAAAAAGTATGTTTCTCCTTATATGTTGATTATTCTTTCTCTTCACTGTGTTTTATAGATAAATTCATTTCAATTCATTCATATCAGATATAATCTAGCTGCTGGTTCCAATTTAAAGGTCGAGTTCTCAACGTTGTTTGTTTTTCTTTATTTGGAAAGTGCTTGTGGTTTGAAGAGGTTTCAAGAGATGGGAATCTCAAATAGTTTTTGATCGGGCTAATGCAAGTTTTATAGGTAGAATGTGCGGCTTCAATCCCCAATGTCTCAAATTTGGTTGTGCATTCAGGAGCTAGAATGATCATCCTTCACCCACATTTATCATGAGTGCAATCAACTAGCAGATAATCTCTCCGAGGAGGCATTCAAGTATCCAACTGATGAATTATCAGCAAGATCAAGGTTGTGGCACACCCAAAAAAAAGGAAACTCACAAAATTTAAGCTAAAAACAACCCCTACTCCTAAAGCTGACAACTTGTCTCCCTCAAGGACCACTGCCTTCTCCTTCATCAGGAAATACTTCCTCAACAACTCACTCCACTGCATCATTTCTATACCCCCAACAATCTATTTATGTTATTGTGCCCATAACATTTTTCGAATAATCTGATGTTTCATATCGGTGAATGTCAAATGCCAATTTACTATTTGAAAACAAAATTTGCATCCCTTGTACCTAATGATCCTTCTTCGTTGAATATTTTCTTGAATGGAGTTTTTTTTACTAATTTTTATCATTTAATAATTTCTTATATGTCAATATTCTTCTCTATTTCATGCCTTACAACGTTTCCTTTGCAACATCTAGTGCAATTGCTAGTTTAAATTTTTTCACATATTTAAAAAAATAAACAATTTTAGTTCATGGAATGTAACTCAATTAACAATCACCTTGATATGAAGTATTATGTTAAAACATGACATTCAAAGTTCAAATCCCCTTAAGTGGCCACCCAAAAAATAATATATTTTTTATTTATTTATTTATTATATTTTTAGAATGTGGTTTAATGAAAAAAGAAATAAATATAATAAAAAGGAAATAAATTAAAATTTATGTGGCTTGAATATATATTTTCAAAAATAAAAAATATAGTTATCCATTATCCACTCATGGAATTTCAATGCAATAAGGTCGTCGGGATAAAGTTGATGGCATTGGAGTTGGTAGTTTAAGACTATCAAAAGGGCATCCAAGACAACCATGACCTGATTGAAGAAGTGGAAAACAAGCTGGCAGTCCACATTAAGGAATATATCAATTCATTTTCGACTAAACCAGATATATAACCGTGGCTCTCTCTACTCATAGTATTTCATTGAGATTGTGTTAGGTATCTGTTATTAACCTATGCCTATGTCTATTTAAATGGTTACTATATTGATAGTCCAAAAATGAGGCATTTTGGATTGTCTATAGTTTGTACTAGTTCTGAAAAACAACTAGCAATAGTTAATCTCTTTGGCTGCAAAAAGTATTCTACTTGTTGTGTTGGGGAGTTTCTCTTAGGAAATTTATGGATAACCTGACATATTTTTTATATACGCACTGTGCAGAACCTTTATAAATCTACCTTTCAAATCAACGTCAACCCAATGCAACAACATTTTCCCCATAAAAAGCACAAGATCAAGCCAACATGTGTGTTGTGTGCATTTAAAGAGATGGATAGGTAGGTTTACCCTTACGAGAACATGGCACCTTAAAATTCGACCACAATTGGTGACTGCAAGCATTTACGAAATGGCATCATGAGTGGAGCCTTTTCCAAAAGATATTATTCATTTACATTACAATATATACAACATGTAGTTAGCATTCCATCCATGTTAGCACACACACCTGATGGTATCAGTGCTTAAACTGGTACAAAAAAATGGTTTTATATATTCACATATGGGACAGTCACAAGATGTCAACAAAATCACATACTTATCGAAATCCTCAACTAGGAATATGCTAAATTGCTTCAAAATGTGCTTGTAACTAGGTAGGCATCAAAGATAATCATTGCAATGGGTTAAGGGGATCTAAGAGAGAATTATGTGAGGAGTTCCTTCTAGGTAAAGGACATTGGTATTATTATTGTTAAAGGGGGTGGCCTACAAGGATACATTGGTAGCTATTGATGCAAGAGCATAATTTCAACAATTTATTTCAAAATTTATATTTGTCCTCTAGAAGGTCTTAGAGATTTATAGAAGAGGAAGTTGGTTTCCTTGTTGCCCTATAATTTTGTATAATTTCTAATTTCATATTTGGGATAGGAAATTTTAGTAATTTTAGGCATAAGTTAAGATGTTGTTTGATTATTAAGGCCTCCTAGTCATTAGGAAAGTTGATTCTTATGATTAGGATTACTTGTGGCATCCTATGTATTTTTCAAACTCCAATACACCAAGGAAAATATGTGGAGGGAATTTGGGGGAAGTGTGATTGTCCATAAAATGTAGATCAGATTTGGGGAACTTGTAGCTCTTTTCCTTGGACCCTACTAGTTCTTAGAGGTTGTATTTGGAGAAGTTAGTAGGAAAAAGCATAATATCCACAAGAATATTAGTGTTGGAGCACCTGTGGTTTGGGAGAAAGGATAAGGGGTTCTAGGAGTTAAGGGGTTTAAGGGTTTAGGAGAAATAGGTTAAGGGTAAAGGGTAAAGGGTTAGGGATTATGGGATTTAGAGGTTAGGGGGTTGAGTTATAGGGGGTTTAAGGGTTATAGGTTAATGGCTTAGTGGTTAAGGGATTCAGGGGTTAAAGATTAACCATCAATGGATTACATGTCAGGGGATTTAAGGGTTAAGTGCCTAAGGGTTATGGTATTTAGGTGTCAGCGAGTTAAGGGGTTAGGGGTTAATGAGTTTAGGGGTTAGGGGTTATGGGTTAAGGGTCAAGGTTTAAGAGGATATGGGATTAGGGTGTATGGAGTTCAAGGATTCTAAGTTAGGGGTTAGGGGTTAGTGGCTTTGGGTTTAAGGGATCAAGGGGTTAATTTGTTATGATTTATGGGTGTAAGGGTTAAGGGATTGTGGCTTTGGGGTTAAAGGGATAGGTATTTTAGTGGTTAGGGGTTAAGTGCGTATGGGTTGTAATAATGTGGCCCCTAATCCCCTTGTCAAAACTATTTGGGTTTCCCCTATCAATTTCTCTCATTGCCTTACTTATAGGTCCCCTAGCCCCTATGCCATAAGGCCCTAAGGCTCCTTATCATTCTCTAATTTTAGGATTATAGATCTCAGTAAACCATGCTCGAACCTCTCACTTCTACCCATCCATGCTACCCTTATGTCCCCTTGCCCCGTTCAATGCACCAAAAGATCCCCCTCCCCCAAAATTCATGATAATTGAACATTTGGAGGCGATAATTTAACAACAAATTCACAACTAGTCCATTTATAATGGTGTCTTGGAGCTATTAGATGTCATTTCATTGAGCTACATTGATAGGTGAGAGCTATGAATAGCTCACTAAAGGTGTATCAAGAGGCTATTAGTCTATTGGCTATAGAATTTGACTCTTTTTATTTGTAACTTAGCGAAATGGAAAATATGTGGAGACAATCTTTGTTCTTCTTCTTTCACCGGGCCATGTAAAATAAATGAAGTAAATAGTCTCAACTCCTTGGAGAAGGAAAGTTGAGAACAATAATTAGCATGAACAAACAAATAATCCAATGAGTTAAGTTCAGAGGCGTCTCCCTTTGTAAACAAGCATCCATAAGCTTGTTAGAGTTAGTATGAATCTTTACTAAAGGTTGAGTAGTCTTCACATCACCAACCACATCCAATTGAAAGGTACCAACCCCTAAAATAAAAATGATGTCTCCAAATAAGGTGTAGTTAATATCAATAATATCACCTTATGAATCTATTACAATATGATTTCGAAAGTACGTTTCCATAAATGTGTGAAAGAAACAATCCATTTGGTTAGCAAAAGGAAGTCTTTTTGAAGACCTCAAGAAACCCCCTTGAAGGAGACAAGAAGGGTTTGAAACCATATAATACAAGTCGATCTATGAAACCTATTTCTTATGTGTTCTATGCATGTATTTGTTCACTCGGTTTGACATGTGATAGAGAATATATGAAGCCTTATTTTCCACTTATCATCTTCATTAGATATCATATTTCTAAGAATGAAGTGTCTGGATTAGAGTTAAAGTTCCTATTTTAGTTTGTTGTCTTTTTTTGTCTTTTAGAGTACATATCTTTCTGGTCTACTATGCTAAGGCAGTTTGGCTTTCAAATATTCAAGGAATATGTGAGCTAATATAAGACCATATTGTAATATTTTAAATTACATGAACTATTTAGCACAATTTATGGTGTTGGATTGATTGAGATGTTTATTTTTGGATGGGTCGATGTACATCTCTTTAGCCAATAGACAAAACTCGTTTAGCATTGTTGCAAGTATGTTATTGACATGTTGAAGTGCCATTAAGACTTAGAGGTAGAAGATTTAGACTTTTATGTTTTCACCTATCCGGGTGTGATGATACCTTGTGGAGGTATGCAAAATTTCAAATTTTTTAACTCTTGGATATATTCTATAATCTCTTGAGGGAATTTCAACCTTTTAAATAAAATTACAAAGAAATTTACATTCATGCAATAATTACTAATTGATTTGGGGGTGACTCAATAAATTGTAGCATGTTGGCTTGTTGAATTTGTTAGTAAGTTAATTAGGGCTTGATAAATTTGTAAGCTTCGGTGGGATTTATTGTGGTTGTATGTGTTTTAGAGAAGCGAGTTTGGAGTGGTGGTTGTGATTCCTTTATTGAATTTGATTTCTTTGGTTCTTCTTCTTGTGCATGCCCACTGTGGTATCTTCTCGTTTGCAAATAATTTCTTATTATGTACAGAAAAAGTTCTTGTTGCATCCTTGAAAAATTTGCACAATTGTCCTAATTTATCTCTGTAATACCTTGAGTTTTCTTTCTTCTTTCAATTGGGCTAGAATTTTCCACCTCAAGAGGGTTGTTAGTTGTTTTCTAACTAAATTTTTAAAACATTTTTTCTTTTATTTATTTTTTCTTCAAGGAGGTGTTTCCTTTAAACTCTAGAAGAAGCATTGCAAGTGGCCTAATTATAGTTGTCATCAGAAGTTGTTTGTGATCATGGGCAAGATAACCCTAAGAGGGTGAAAAATGGGTATGTTATACCTATGGAAAAATTTGGCTAACATCCAATTAGATATGCTATACATAGTTCACAATTAGGAGATCATAGACCATACAATTGCACATAAAAATGCACTACTCCTCAAATATCAGGGTAAGTGCAAGATTATTTATTGAATATATTTTGGTCACATGATACAACTATCCCACAACTCTACAGTAGAGAGACCAACATGGAACAACAAACTTAAAAATCGATCGATGCACTCACTTTCATGGGAATTTCATGAACATTTTTATTTTCTTATATAATGCACTTTACCCACATCTTGAGATCACACAAAAATGGTATTCATAATAAAGCTTTTTGGGTGAGGTAATTCATTTTTCCTGCAAGATCAAGTTACGTAGCTTTAATGTCTCGCGTTTTTTCGTACATCTGACTGGAAACATACCTTGCAGGAATTTTGAAGGAAATCCCACTCAAATTATCAGAGAATCTCCAGGTGATCTCATTAAAAAAGTGTGTTTCTCCTTATATGTTGATTATTCTTGCTCTTCACTCTGTTTTGTATATAAATTCATTTCAATTCATTCATATCAGATATACTCAAGCTCCTGGTTCCAATTTAAAGGTCAAGTTATCATCATTGTTTGTTGTTCTTTAGTTGGAAAGTGCTTGTGGTAATTTGAAGAGTTTGCAAGAGACGATAATCTCAAATAGTTGTTGACTGGGCTATTGCAAGTTTTATAAGTAAAATGTATGGCTTCAATCCCTGATGTCTCAAATTTGGCCGCGCATTCAGGAGCTAGAATGGTCATCCTTCACCCACATTTATCATGAGCTCAATCAACTAGCAGATAAGCTCTCCGAGGAGGCATTCAATTAGTAGCCAACTAATGAATTATCAGCAAGATCAAGGTTGTGGCACATCCAAAATAAAAGGTAACTCGCAAAATTTAAGCTAACAACAACCCCTACCCATGAAGCTGACAATTTGTCTCCCTCAAGGACCACTGCATTCTCCTTCATCAGGAAATACTTCCTCAACAACTCACTCAACTGCATCATTTCTATACCCCCAACAATCTATTTATGTTATTGTGCCCATAACATTTTTCGAATAATCTGATGTTTCATAGGTGAATGTTGAATGCCAATTTACTATTTGAAAACGAAATTTTCATCCCTTGTACCTAATGAGCCTTCTTCATTGAATATTTTTTTGAATGGTGTTTTGTTTACTAATTTTTATCATTCAATGATTTCTTATATGTTAAGATTCTTCTCTATTTCATGCCTTACAATGTTTCCGTTGCAACATTTGGTGCAATTGCTAGTTTAAATTTTTTCACATATTTAAAAAAATAAACAATTTTAGTTCATGGAATGTAACTCAATTGACAATCACTTTGTTATGAAGTTAAATTATGTTAAAACATGAGATTCAAATTTCAAATCCCCTTGAGTGGCCAACAAAAAAATAATATTTTTTTATCTATTTATTTATTATATTTTTAGAATGTGGCTTTAATGAAAAAAGAAAAAAATTATAACATAAAAGAAATAAATATCATGACATGATCAAATTTCATGTGGTTTGAATATCTATTTTGAAAAATAAAAAATATAATTATCCACTATCCACTCATGGATATTTCAATGCAAACTTTCTAATGCTAATGATTTTGTCTTAATTCCTAACTATCTTAAATGGGTTTCGTATTAATTGTCATTGTCTTAAATATAAGTTTTGTCTTAAATATTTTTGTCTCAAAGTGTTTTTGTCTTAAATATTTTTGTCTCAAATTGCTTTTGTCTTAATTATTTTTTTTGTCCCAAAGTGCTTTTTTCTTAAATATGAAGTTTTGTCTTAAAATGTTTTTGTCTCAAACTGTTTTTGTCTTAAATATAAAGTTTTGTCTTAATTTTCTTTGTCTCAAATTGTGTTTGTCTTAAATATTTTTGTCTTAAATCGTTTTTGTCTTAAATATAAACTTTTGTCTCAAACTATTTTTTTCTTACACTATTTTTGTCTTAAATTTTATCTTTAAGACAATTCAATTGATATTAAATTTTAATATAAAATAACTAAAATAAAAAGTGTCTTTTTAAGACAAAATATTTATTTTGTCTTAAAAAAATGTCTTAAAACAACCTACATGTAGTAGTGTAAATTTATGTGTCCCTAATGTAATCGATAAACTCTCTCATAGAGTTTTCGTTTTTCTAATACAACTTTGTCTACAAAGTATTCATTAATTATAAGGCACTGGGATAATTATTAAGCGACAAATCCCTTTCGAGTAGGAAGTGTATCAACAAGTCTGTGTTGAGCCATGAAGTGCATCATATAATTCTCGGTGAGTACCAATACAATAATAGAAAAACACCCTTGCCCCCTGCAACAGCGTCAACACTCGTGTTGGGTACCCTCAGATGTTCGCGAGACCACATGCATAGAGATAAATTGTGGCGAGCCTTATTTCCACTGCCATAGGCCCATAAATGCGCCCAGGCAGGGAATGCTCACCGCACGATGATCTACAGTTTTGATCTGACGGCGGGCATTTCCTGCCTGGGCGCATTTATGAGCCTATGGCAGTGGAAATAAGGCTCGCCATAAATTGTAGTGACAAACTAAATTTAAATAATTAGTATAATAATTAGTGCCACTAATTTTGTTATTTTCTGGATGAGGAAACTAGAGAACACGAGGAAAAGTTACATGGTTAATTATTGCATACAACTAGAAGCTGTGATTGTTGTCTTACAAGTTCCGTACTTTCCATTGAACAGGACGATTAAGGTGTGGTTTTGGAATGCACTTCATAAGGTGTCTAGAATAATACACTTATTAGAAAAATTATAATTACATTTAGATCGAAAAGAGACACACGTGATAAAAATAACACAAATAAAATCCCAAGACTTGTATTATGATTTTTATTGTTGAAAATAAAAATATAGATCATAATTATTACTGAAATTGTTCTAGTATTACTGAAAAAGCAAAATTTTGGTTTGTCACCCCAAAATATGAAATTTATTAATTCATTTCAGAAAGAGGCACTAGTCTCCCTATGGCTTACAATTTATCTTCTTACACATATGAATGTATTTTCTTGTGGATGCATTGGATGTGAGTATTGAATCGTGAAGTGCTTGAATGAAAAATTGAATTAATTTTTATTCAGAAATTTCAATTTAAACTTTCTATTTAGATGAATATATTTATACCATCAAAGTGTTTGACAAATTAAATGTCAAATGATATTTATGAAAAATAAACAATATTAATTAAAATATTTGGAACTAAAGTGTTTGTTTTTGGGTCTAGGAGACATTTATATTTGCATTGCCAGTTGTGAAAAACTTCTATAAAATGCAGAAGAGGACAACCATGTGGTGAGGGAAAATGAAACTTGTCTTCATAACCCTCTGATAAAGACAATAAGTGGTGAGAGAAAATGAAACTTATGCATGCCTCGACAATCGTTGTCCCCCGATGCCACTTCCATGAAACAAAGAGCGCGAACCTTTACTCAACTTTGTTCCAATAAGAAGCTGAACTTGTCTCTCATGTTGTTAATGGCTTTGTGTAGCAAAACCATGATGTCGATGGCTCTTTGTAGCAAAACCAGGCTATTTATAATATGTGTATTGCAATCCATTGTAGAATGAAGTTTTTTTGGCACGTAACAGATATATGGCATGGAATAATGCTAGTGACACTCATCATGGGGATCTCTCATATCACTATGGAAGGAAATCATTGTTATTGATTATAATGATTGTCTTAGTCATTCCTTTGGGATTCCAGTGACTGTATCAGTCATTCCTTTGGGTAAGCAATTATATAGTAGATTTTGAAAATTATCCATAGTTAGTTTCCAATATCTCAGACAAAATTGGATGCCTACTAGTTTTCTCAACTAAAGTAATTTGCAGGTGTTTTGTCTTATAGCAAGACATATTCTTTTATTTGTGGAAAATGAAAAATGAAATTATGGCACAAACTATGAATTCTAGATAAACTAACAATGTCAACACTGATAGTTGATAATATTTGCAGAAGTTTCACAATGGCAATAAAGTTTATAATATTTGCAGAAGTTGCACAATAGTAATAGAGTTTACCAAAATGATAAGGGACAATCAAAATAAATAGCATTTCCTCTATTTACTGCAGAAGAGAAATGACAACATCCAAAATAGTTTGAATGTTAGGGAATAGAAATTATAGTTCATATAAAAAAAATTAAGATTTAAAGTGAAAAAGACTCTAATTTTTTAAAGTTCTTTTTTTCTTTCTAAAATTTTAAAGTTGTTTTTGTATTCTTTAGTGCATATAACATACACACGTTTCCTAGTGCCTCCGTACCTTACTAGTAATTCCATATCATAAGGCAAGATCATAAGTAAGCCCTTATGCCTGCCCTTA
Organism: Pinus albicaulis; assembly: GCA_034641835.2. Lineage (NCBI taxonomy): Eukaryota > Viridiplantae > Streptophyta > Pinopsida > Pinales > Pinaceae > Pinus > Pinus albicaulis. Next base: position 799,218,850 of record CM076573.1, read on the forward strand.
GATTCCTTAAAAGTAATTGTAGGATATGGCTCTATAGCCTCTTTATTGAATGTCTGCATGAGAAATGCAGGAAATTCAACTCTTCTGCAACTGATTGTTTTAGCTCCTACTTTCCATGATTTGCAAAACTAAGCTTCTCCAGGTATTTTTCTTGAAAGCATTACCATCTTTTTTTTGCAGGATTCACACATAAAAAATAGACTAAAAAATTAAGTACTCCTATCATGATACCTTTCAAGGCTTGGTAGTAGTTTAATGTAGGAAATAATTTTTTAAGAAAAACTGATTGAGTTTCTTTGATAACTTTCTACGGAGGATTTGAAAACAACGCAAGAAATAATTTTCTTTGAAAAAAATGATAGAGCCACTGTGACAGCTTTCTAAAGAGGGATGATGAGAGTTTGCAGGAATACCATAACCCCTAATGGTATGACCAAAGTTTTTCTAGAACAAATGTTGGGTTTATGGTTCAACAAGAAGAGGTTCGGTCTCGTCTCCTACTTTTGTACTAGGTTTGGTTCAGGAGTGATCACCCACATTTTTAGAGCGGTTGCAACTGGATAACCTCATAATACCACTATGGATCATACAATTAGGAACACCATCAGACATAACAACAGAGACACGAGGATCAAACCTAGTTTTTGACCCAGCACCTAACTGAGCTTAGGGGAATAATTAGAAAGAGAGATTTGGGTGATGTGCATTGAATGAAACCCATGTTTGATGCACATTTAATGACGGGTGATGTCTTCATCATGCAAAGTGAAGAAAAGTAGTATTGCATGCAAAGTGTTTAAACATGTGTCAATGATTTTGTAAACCCTCGACACCCTTGCAAATATAAAAAAAATATGCTCTTAAAACGTAAACATAAAATGTCCATGAACTAAACTGATGTTAGAAAATACTTAATTTAAACTTAAACTCTCTATATTATTTTACATTTAACCTAAGTTTCATAATATCTTACCTCAATATGAGGCCAAATAAGAACTCTAAATTTCCTATTGGTTGAAATAACGCCTGAATGAAGCTCATACCTTGACATAAAGGTGCTCTGGGGACTAAAAATTAGAAACATTGGGTTAAATTGGACTTATAAACTCTGGTTCGTGTTCATAAATTATGGAAAAGCTCATAGATGATTACAATAGTCTCTGCAGCCCCGAAGGGGCAGGGACTAATAAGAAATGGGAAGAAATTTAAAAACTTTTAGATCATCCTGTCTTAGGTATTATATATATATATATATATATATATGAAATCATTTACAAAATAAAGAATATTAATATCTTTTCTTTAATTTCACAAGGATCAAAGTCAACTTATTTTAATGTAAAAATCTATTGGAAATTTGAATGTTAATAAAATTTTAAAAACATTATGTATTACTATTTAAGTTAAGTTATGATTTATTAATAAGTATTAAAGCATTAAAAAATAATCAAAACTTTATGGAAAAATTAAGATAAATCAAGCAATTCCTAATGGGGTTTTATATAGAAGAGATGAGGTGGCGATAAGCCAAATGTACCAGCCTGCTATCTAACCACCTATGTCAAATGAGGGCCCCTAGAGAAGACTTCTCGCCACCATGAATGATTGTAAGCCTTAATTGCAAGCATGTTAACCTACCCCCAAAGATAGTGCTATGAGAGGTTTAATCATTAGAGGGTTTTTTAGGCCTAAAATGGGCCTCCTAAAGAAATTATAAAACAATAGTGGAAATAATAAAATATGATTAGATTACATCATCAAATTTTAGAGGGAAAAAAGAAAAACTACTTTTCAACTTGTATTTTCAACTTATCTCCCTATGGGTTTACTCAAATTTCGAGCGGGAACACTCGTTGAATGCATAGATTGATTCCTCATCCAAGGAGTATCCATGTTGCATACTTTCGATGGACCCTACTACACGAAAAATGAGAAATACTTGAAAAATGTAATTGTAATCACGTTTTTTCATTTATTTTTCATTTTCATGTAACAAGGTCCATCGAAAGTATTCAACATGGCTAATCCTTGGATGAGAAATTAAATTTTACATCCAACGAGTGCTCCTGCTTGAAATTTGAGTAAAACCTTAGGGAGATAATTTGAAAATACGAGTTGAAAAAGTATTTTTATTATTTTATTAATTTTTAATCTTTTTACCTTTTTACTCCAAAAATGGTGAATCACCCCCCATGGTTGACATCATCATATTGAATCCTATTGGTTCTTATAAAGTTTATTTTTGTTGTACATTATTTTAGTAGCCCCATTTTAGACCTTAAAATTCGCTTAATGGATGTTCAAGACTTGTATCCATCGTTAGTTATCCTTCCAGCTCTGTTGTTGCTTCCACTTCAGGTCATGAAATTTTTGTGTAGCTTTCTCTCCTTGTGTTGATTTTTGGCAATTTATTTTGCTCTCTTCTCCATCCCTTCTTGGAAATCACTGCTTGCTCATCCCTTTCTCCACTTGCGATGGACACCTTAATTATTAGCTCTAAAGGTTTCAATGTTTTTTTTCTGGTTACACTCAGTTCAACCGACAAATCTCTAGGGCTACTCAGTGTTATGTGCCTCTCCATCCCATCCATATCTACATCAATCTTGTTGTTGTAGAGGTAGTTCTTGTAGAGTAGAATTTGGTAGTTTGGTGCCAGATTTCTAGAATAGGATTTAATTCGTCATTTTCATGCCAATACACCTCTGAATATTCAATAAAACATTAACGCCGAGGAGGAAGCTTAGCTTTAAAGATGAGAGGTCTCAGATATTGAATTTTTGGGTATCCTAGCCGCCCAGATTCCTAACACTAGGAAGACCAAGTTAGGACAAATCGTTATTTGTACATAGTAGACTTATATTAGAAGCTTAATACTATTCTCCGCAATGTGTTGGTGGACCGCAAAAAGGCTTGGGATCAAATTATGGTCAAATAGGAGGATTTCAAGTTGATGCTCATGGATATTCAAGGATGCTTGGTGCTTCTGGAATTTGAGCTTCCTTTTGGCCTTAACGAAGCTCCACACTGGAAGACTGAATCCCACCCATAGAGGTGGATACCTATCTTTCCTCTTGATGATTTAGTTAATTTTTTTTTAGTATCTTGTTGTTAAGATGTTTGGTTTATTTTGTTATGTTTTTCACTAGTTTTCTCGCCTTAGGTACAACCCTAAAACAATGTTGTCTATTTCTCTTACACTCGATTTTTTTGGTTCATTAAATAATTCTTTTGTCCTTAGTTTAGTTTGTTTTCCCTAGTGGAAGACCACAAACAGAAAGAGGCGCTCAGACACTATAATTTTGATAAAAAGGCAATAAAAAATTATTTGTTTTTAAATAAATCAATGAAAACTTTATACACGCTTAATCAAAATTTTATTAAAATAGAATTAGTGAATTGCATAATTAGTAATTATCTATTACAGAGATATATCAAAACATGGATAATGAAAATGATATGTTATTTTAAAGCAAAACATTGATAAGAAAATGATATGTTATTTTAATAATACTTGCATAAGAAAAAAATCAATAGAACTGTGACATCTATAGTTTTAATGATTTTTTTCTTAGGCAAGTATTATTAAAATAACATATCATTTTCATTCTCCATGTTTTGATATATATATGTGCATCAACCAATTATAGTTTTAAAATTATGTAATTCACTTAATTTTGATGAAGATTATATATATATATATATGAACTGAACAATATTAAAGAGAATAATAGTTTCGTGACATAAAAATATATATACAGGTCCACATTAAATCTCAATTTCAAAATATTCGTAAGAATAATAGCTCCCCAAATTTTTAACTCATAAAAAGTATGAACACTTAGGAAAGCTTGTCTTGAACCTTTTTTTATCATAAAAACACAAATTTACAGAAAACTACGTAAATCCTTAATTTTTTTTCTTAAGGTTTGATAGGCCACATTTAGTCTCAATTGATGTGGACAAGTTTTATCATTATCAATGAAACTTTGAGGCAATTTTTCTTGAATTATTAGTTATTAATATGCATAAATATTTCTGTTTTTTTTCCAAAAAAAAAACCATAATTTTTATTATGAGAACAAGGAATACAAATTACATTCTATAGACACACCAAGTGTGTATGTGATCCTAAGTTGAAACATGTCTGATAGAATGAAAACATATGTCAAAGAAGGAGAAAGGAATGAAACCCTAGGATCAAAAAAATCTTCGAGCCACAAAGCATAGAGATGACACAAGCCTGACAAGTAAAAGTCAGGGCACAGAGGCCCAAAAAATATTTGAAAAAGTATACAAAATAAATTTCATGAAGAAAAGTATACAAAAATAAATTTCCAAGCATGAAGGCCTTCTTAAATTCCAAATAGGGAGAAAAAATAAAACTTGACCACCATCTGACACACGACGAGACTGCAAAAATAAACAAAAATTGGGCTAGAGACCCATGTCAAGAGGCCAAGCAATAAGATGACATATCCCACCATACTAGTGTTGCACCCTCCAGTCTCAAGGAAGCTATTTGAATCTTTGTATCATCATCTTGAAGGTTTTGAATCCTGCAATAGACCTCCAATGGACGAACCCAATTTTCAAGCTTCTCTGCATTCACTTCACCATTATACGTAGGCAACTCAAATTTAATATCAAGTTTTAACAGGGGTGTTTTACTAATTACTTTTGAGGTATTTTGATGAGTATGAGTAAGGGTTGTAGTAGAGGAAGAGGATGAAGATGAAGATGAATATGGTGGTGAGGATGATGGTGGAGTATATGGTGGTTTATCACTATCCCATTACCTCCTCCTCCTGGAGAATCCTCTCCTCTTGGAGGCCTGGAGGTTTCACCATGAAATCTTGTATTCCTCTCTTCATAGAGGACTTTCACCATCTCTGTCATGTCAAAGAAAGCCTTCCTAAAAACCTTGTCATCCTATTTCATGTTATCATTTCCTCCTTCATGATATATGCTTCCTGAAGCCTCAGGTACAATAGGAGGTGAATATTGTGGTGGAGATTGTGGCAATATTTCTCTCCTTTGCCTTGTCCTAACTTGAGATCCCACACCCATAAGCTTTCATTCTCCTCTCTTGAGCTTCAAACTTGTAAGCATCACATTCAATCACAAACAGTTAAATCCTTCTTGCACAAAGAAAACCATGTGCTCTGATACTAACTTCATCTGAATGGGAAGATTCATTTTGCTGTGCTAAATTCCTCTTCAGAATATAAAAAAATTACTTGAGGATTTATGGAGTAAATTACACGTTTAACCATGAATTTTTAAGTGTTTTATGTAAATTTCATAAACAAATTAACATGGAAAAAAACACTGAACAATAGCATATAACAGACATGAACATCACCATAAATAGTAACACAACAACACATGATGAAGGAGTTCACCCCGCCTGGGCTACGTCTCCTTCGTCTAGCTTCCAATGGCTTGGCCCTCTTCTATTATGCTCAAAATTGTGATTAGATACATTTTCAATGCTCAAACAACTATAAAACCTGCTCCAATGGCTCTAAAATTCCCAAAAATGCATGGCTAGCCTCTTTCTGCTTTGAATTTGGTCAAAAATTGACTTAGTTATTGCTTCCCCGAGTTTTGGCACTAATCACACCTAAATTTCCACCAAATCTGGCACCATCCTACAATTTCACCTCCCAATCCACTAACTGAGTGCCAGATTGCCCAATTTTTGGGCGAAATTTTCAGGGCACTAATTTTGACATTAATACCTTAAATCTAAAGTATTAACCGTAAGCAACGTGGTTAATTAATATATATTTTTAATTAAAAAATGGTTCAATGGTTCGCACCCTTGCTCTCGACATAGTGGTAATATGGTGTTAAACAGGGGGTGGGGGGTCAGCGCTAAGCCCTGGCCCCTCTACTCAACCTCCACCAACATAAAATTTTAATTCAAATTCATTCATAAGGTTTAAGTGATAGGTCTAGTGTTCAAACTTGTCGGAGGCTAATTCAGATTACACCCAAATGTTTGGTGGACCTCGGGCGGCCCCTAGCCATGCCATGTGGCAGCCTGTGATTGGCCACCCAAAACCCAATTACAACTTGCCATTTCAAACCAACAAAAATGTGCCACTTGGCACAATCTTATTCGCTAATTAAAATCCTGTTGACTAGTCAACCTCCCACATGGCATGCCCAGTCAGCAGTACGGATGGTTGAATCCGTTGTACCTGCACTTTTAAAAAAAAAAAATTATGTTTGACAAAGAAGACAGAACAAGTTTCTGGGAGCATACGGTTTTGGTTTTCCGTGAAACGAGTTGTGCCAGATTCAAAACAACGAGACACGGTCATTCGGGTTCCACACCATTCCGACAACTTTCATTTTTGAGCACCTGATCAACCTGCATAAGGAATCATTCCTCCATAAGAATGATCCTTGAAAACTTTGTCATGTAGTGACATAGATACATACATATATATAATTGTTAGCATAAAAAAACCATGATCTTATTAGACAACTTCAAACATACACATATGTACATATATATAAACATCCTCATAATCATGATCACAACACAATTGCTAGATATCATAATGTCTAGGTTAAGATAACTTCCTTTATTAGTGTGCACATGCACAACATTAAGAAGAAAATTTCCCAAGCATAGCCAACGAATATAACACCTCAGATCCATTTTCTTTATCTTTTCTAATGCCTTTCTCATGTTTGTACTGCCACCATCCATTTACCACAATGGCCCCAACTAGTCCAACCGACTGTCATATTCTTACCTTTCATTGTGCTTACTCATGCATTGAGCTTCATCCAAGTATTTCATTACTTGTCAGGTTCCATCAACTTTCATATTTCCCAACCAATTCCCAAGACTTAAAGCATAAAATACAAGGACAAGAACAATAAATAACAAGAAGAAAACCATGAAAACCAATAACAATATGACACCGCAACCAAAGTGGCATAGCTATGTATCAAACATAAACAAGTTACATATCAAGCACAAACAAATCACAATGAATGAAAGTATAAACCTAGAAACAAACACCATGACTCAATCCCCATGGGTCCCCAATGCTTCCAAAGGAAAACTCAACTTGATCCTTATCCAATATTTCATGGAAGTATCTTTTTCCATGCAATCCCTACATCATACTACCATAACCACAAAATTGTCAGCACATAAATAAATATAACAATATACCAGTTATCTTACCTTGTTGTGCCAAGCACACTAACTTGTAATTGAACACGCATGTCAACTATATGTACCAAAGATCAATACAACATATCTATCAATTTGAAATCAAATTTTACCAAGACTAACAACCATGTCATTATCCACAATCAACTCACATTCATCGGTCATAATATGTAATGATACAACTATCACCTACTTACACTCAAGTACATATCGTCTTTCCCAACAAATATGTGTTAGTACAACCATATTAAAACAAGATCATTACTTCATGTAATATTATAGACACATATACTCATATCATGCAATTAATCAAACATTCAAACAAACTATAAATGTACCACGTTAGATAAATAAACTAGAAGACATAATATCACCAAACACTCAACAACAGATAGATGACATAATCCAACAGTTAAGAACCAAGTACACAACATAAGAAAACTCATAGCTTAATGTATCTCAGGGGAGGTTATCTTATCTACACAATCAATCTATATTAGCGTGATATAACTTCACAACACATCAACTCAATCACAAATAAGGTCATGATATCCATAATAGTAACTAGCTAACATGTTCACATCATAGACTCATAAACAATTTTCATTCATGCATATCTACACTGTCAGTCTAGATTAGTACAACACACCATCATAATTAGATCGACTCATACATGAATGTCATAACCCTAACCATAAATTCACTAGCATGTAACAACAACAAGTTATATATTATGCTCATCAACAACATGTAACCTAATCATCAAGCTAACTATCATAAAATTACAACATGTTAACCCATAACATGCTCATCAACAACATATAAGTTATCTAACATAAAACAACAATAGAAATGCATACCACCACAAGTTGTTATCATTCATGACTATCTGACACATATACATATAACCGCACTAATCAAATAGCATCTGTAATGTATGTAGCCATAACAACAATAAAATGAAATGAATACTGATAACCATAATGCATATAACAATCATTAACCTACATACCTACATGCCCAACATCGAAACCTGTATGACGACATGCTCTTGCCTTGAGGTCCAATGCTACAAATTCACTTTGATAGTATGTGTCTCCTGCTCTATCTTAGCCAGAACATTATCATCATAACATAGCAATATCATCATGATGACCTAATTGCATACAATGACCTTATGCACAACAAACTAAATCAAACCAATGCAAACTTGACCATATGCACCCACTTGACATGTATAACCAATCATGAACTACCAACGCATGTTCGACATATGACACACAAGCAAGCATACACGGATAACATCGAAGCATGACTAATATGTAACCCTAGCATAAGCAAGCAACACATGTACATTATGTAACAATATGTAAGAAAGCATGCATGAACAATACACAAGCATGAGCAACACATAGCCAATCATAGATTGATGAAAACATGTTGAAAACAAAACCATCACCACTTCCATGGTGACACCACTACTGTTAGCCCCCTATAAATTCCTTAAAAACCAAGCAGGGGGCTAAATTGTTTATTGAGCCTTCAAGGAATGCATCTCCCTAGAAACACATCATCCTTGAAAGCCTCTTTATACCCTCTGCCCTTTGGTAAAATTCCACTGCTGTTTCTAAGTCAATAAGCCTCACTGATTGTGAAACATTGTGCTCCAAAAGGCCTTCATTTGCCACTTGTACCCCTGCTGAATTCTCCATTTCATCCCTTTTTCCCCTTTTTCAAAGCCTCCCTTTCACCCCAAAATCCCTCCCCTAGTCCTTCTAAACCATCCTGAAAATCCCCTCTAAACCATACACACACCCTTTGTTTGGTTTTAAAACCCTTTTCCCTCTATCGTTACCCTTGCATCAAATTGCATTAAAATGGGCCAAAAAACCCACATTCTACACATTTCAGGTTTAGCCCCTTTTGGCTCAGCCCCATAAACCGTTTCCTCACGTGACCCGGACGCTAGAACCAAGCGCTAGCTCGGAAAGTGCTTATTGCATTTGGATATCGGGAGTGTTTTGAGTCGTCGATCTATATGGATCGGACGGTCGTCGCAAGCTCCATAGTGTCTGTCACCCACCCCTTTCACCGCCCCGATCGCATATCCACCGTCTGTTTAATCTACAAATCAACGGTTAATAATTCACCCGCCCCGGTGGTCCCCGCGCGAAAGCACTGTTTAAAATTGCTGGTTTCCATCGCACCTCTTTTGGAGGGTAGGCTGTATTTTTCATTTCGGAGTGATGCCATTCACCGCATGAAGCGTGGCTCCGCGCACTATTGAAAAACTGCCCCCCATCGTGCATTAACGTTTGACCATGGACCCGGCACGATATGCGCATACATCGTCCGATCTGAAGCTGTCCATCCAACGGTGATTACGCCACGAAGATGTTCGAGATTTAGCCCAAGGAAAAGGGACTCCTGGCCCACCATCTGTCACCGTCCGACGCGTTCTCAATCGTCGATCTCCTCCTGAGATCGGACGGTTGGGATTAAATCCATGCCCCACCATTGAACGACTCCTGCCACATCACCATTCCATGTGTTTTCGTTGCATTTTCGTCCGTCCCCTATATATTTCATTCAAAGGTCAAAATTCCAATGGTTTGCATTTAAATTTTTTCCGCAGTCCGCCAAATTTCACCAGACCACCCTCCATCGTTTCACTATGTTTTTTTCCATCACCCTGCACTATTCCACCATTTCACCAAGCTGTACTGTCATCCTCGCGGCCTTTCCACTGCATCCATCCCCCTCCAACATGATTTTTCTTAACAATTTTTCGTGTTTTGCAGGGTACCGGTGGTAAGCGACCGCCATGATTCACAGTCACTGCTACAGTGGAAAAAACACAGGGAAGACCATGTGCAGAGATTGAAATTATAAAGAAAAGCCTAGGAAGGTGTCATGACATGACTGCCATTAAAGGAACAGGGTTAAACTCTGTGAAACCTCCCCAGAGCCATTAAAGCGCAGATTTCGCAGACAGAGGCAATCATTGAGCGGCAAAGAGTATCAGTGAGAAAGCAGGGCATTTAAGGCCTGTAATTGAAGATTTTTGAGCCTTAATTCAATGATTTAAGGGCAGGGTACCAGACCGAAGACATCATGGACCATATAGATGGTTCAGCGCGCAGAAAGCAATACTATCAAGGTTTCACATCAGCAGGACGTTCTTCCCATAAAAGGACAAAATATCCATACCGTCTGCATTCTATACCGTGTTCTTGAGGAAATTTCAGCCCTGACAACAGTCCTATGCTATCAGAAGCATTTGTTACATAGTGTGGCAGACCCCAGAATCATTGTTCTACCTTTATTTAATTCACCAGAGTACCACAAGTATTGCAGAGGTGTTGCAACAAGTACATCAAAGACATACCTGGAGTAAATTGCAGCCTGACAAAGACCACTCTTTCATCCAAAGAGTGCCAGAGATAAATGCCCAAAATTTAAAATAGAATGGGGCCTCACCCCTCTTCCTCTTCTGAGTTTTAATGCTACATTTAGTTTTTCACCTACCTCCTCAGCTCCTCTTTCAGCTATAAAATTCATGAAGAAACTCATTGTTGTGGTTGATTGGATATCTGAGAATTGCAAGCTGTTTCTTTTGAGAAGTAGTCTCTGTGTAAAGTTGTAAGAAAGGCTGAGGAAGATGTTTTCAGGCTGAATATCAAGCTGTTGGAAATGTTGTACATGAATGGTGTTACTCTTTAATATGACAAGCACATTTCTTTGGATCCTGATTTAAAGCAGCGGTGATGTTTTTCTATCTCTGTATTTGTTTTACCCGGTAGTTCATTTCATTTCATTTCTTCTGGCTCGCATCAGAAATCTGGCATAGGATTTACCCTTGTTAGGTACCCTATGTTTCTGCTCTCCTTGCCTTCAATGTTTTCAGTTGTATGTGTTATTTGAGGATTGATTTCAACTAATTTAACCAGTGTAGCGGTCAAAACATATGATGCTAGATGATGTATGAATTAATGAAGCTGTTCTCAGATGTTCTTGTTAGGCTTTGATTAAATGAATTGGGAAACTGGGAGTTTAGAACTTTGTCTCTATCTCACTAGAATCCTTTCACTTTATTAAACCTTTCTAAGTTCCCTTAAGCTAGAGGCCGAAGCATTGAGAGTTCAAAGTCTCTCTCTGATCTCAAGTTTTCACCTTTGTGTTCTGAATCCTTAATGTTCCTTTTCTGAAGAGTTAACCTTTTAGTTCTGGATCACAGGTTGTCTAATGGCATGTCCTGTCCCTGGATTTGATTGCTGAAAGGTCACCTTGGAGGTTTCCTTGCTTTCACCCTTTCTTTACCATTCCATGTTCCACTATCATATTTAAGATCCAATGCCTTAGATGACTAGCCCAATTGAAAGCCTGCATATTGAATAGCAAGTAAACCCTTTCCTGACTCCATTGCCCAATGGTTTTGAATGTTCCTTGAATCATCTCTCCTTTGCTTAAAATCCTCTTTGCTCAGCCTTGTCTTATATTGAACCCTTCTTTCCTGATTCCCAACAACCACACAAAAATCAAACAAGAAAAACCCCATGCTTACAACTAGCCTAATATCTTAAATTTTGAGCTTCAAAGACATAAAACCTTTGTTGACATAGACAGATCCCTCTCTGGACCCAGGAGGGCTAGATCCCGAGGTCTGAAAGTGGTTCTGATGTTGTCTCATCTTTTGGTATTGTCAACCTGGCCAAAACATGGGAACCCCAACATATTGGCGACCATACTGGGGACTTCTGAGTATTTTCCATCCTACTACAGCCCACGAGCCTCAGAAACCCAGAATCTCTAGTTAAGTTGGCAGTGAAACACTTCCACTTGAAAAATCCACTTTCTACACCACTGGTTGTGTTTCTCCCACACTCTTAGACAGAGTCTGGAAAGGGCTAGGTAGCCTCCAGATCTCGCTCTCTTTCAGAGGTGAAATATCTGGTAAAAGCCCTCCCAGTCAATCTCTGGTTAGAGTTTGCTGTGTTTTCAGGATATCCTTGGAAAGGGATATCTCATAAGCACTGTGGTGGATAGTGTACCCCCCAGAAGCATCCTAAACCTTCCACCTGGCGAGTCCATAGTTCCTTAAAGATCAAAGAATCCACTGGTGATTAGTAGGCCTGTTGATTATCCTGGTTCACATAAGACTCCACTGGGAGACCAACCTCCATAACAACATCAGCCATAATAGAAGTAACGAGTAGGGTTAAGCTGCTTGGTTAGAAAACAACATTCTGGCTTCAAGAACCATTCACGCAAGAGCTTATCCTAACCCAAAACCACTTGAAATAGTTGGCAACCCTGAGAGCATCCTCAAGAGATCTCCTACACCTAAAAGACCAACTATTTCCAGCCATATCCAGAGAGCTAACTCTGCACTGGAAGACTTTACAGCTCTATTAGTCCCACCTTTTGACCCAGACTCACCAAATAGATTACCAAGAACTAGGTCATTCAATGTTCTAGACCAGCCATACCTTGAGCTTCCCAGCTCACCATCTCATATTGGTAAACACATTAGGGATAGAGAAACCCCTCCATGTACACCTCCTGATATTCACTTCATTCAAAACTTGGGACTCTGTCATCCTAAATCAGTTCAACAAGCTTCTGTTGGTCCTATTATCCCTGTCATCCATATACCAGCTGCTCAAGCCAACCCCTTACCTCCTCAGAACATCATCATGGAAACCTGGTACGCGCCTCTGGTATTACCCCAACCTCTTGTGCCCTTACCCAATGATTATCAATCAAAGATCCCACACTTCACTGCAAAAGAGTCTACCACAGCTCAGCACCATGTAGATAGGATGGAGGATTCTTTTGACTACATGGAAATAGATGATGATACAGTCAAAATGAGAATATTTGCCCAAAGCCTAGGGGGTGATGTGAAGAAATGGTTCAAAGGCCTACCTCCTAATAGTATCCAAGACCTCCCTGCTTTATATCAGACTTTCATAAACAAATGGGAAGTTAAGGCGAACCCTCTCCAAATCCTAGCAGAATAAAAGAATCTTAAGAGAAACGTAGGAGAGAGTGTCCATGACTACTCTACAATGTTTAATAGCATTTATAACGCTCTTCCTCCACACACGAAACCTCCCCAAGGTTTGGCCCTAGTGAAATACCCTGAAGGTTTTGATGCTGACATGGCCTACTAGCTTAGGGAGAGAGATTACGACACACTGGAAGATATGCAAAGGGGAGAAGTGAGTGTTGAGGCTAACCTGATTGAAAAGAAAGCCAGAATGAGGGTTGAAAAGAGGGTGACATATAGAGATGACAATGTAGCTTCCACATCTGATCCCAATTACGACCGTCTATCCAAAAACATGGAAAAGCTACAACAAATGATGGAAAAAATGGTTGTCACAGTTAGTAATCAGAACAGAAACCAAAATCATAATCAGAACCAGAACTTTAGAAGAAGCAATACCACTCCCAACAGACAAAGAGAATCAGATCAGCAAGTTATTCCCCCATTTCAAGAGAACTTTCTTGATGAAGATGAGGGAATCATAGAAGAGTCTGAGGGAACCACTATAAACATGTTTGAAGTAGAAAATTCAATCCACAGCTATTCCACAGAAGAAGATCAGCCCTCACCTTCATATTGGGATGAGGAAAGATCAGAATCTAAGGATTATAGACTTGGATTTGAAAATGCCATCATGCAGGTCAGAGAATAGTATGAAATTAGAAGAAAAAAGAGCCTAGAAAATTCCAAACCCAAAGCTTCCAAGATTACCATCAAGAAAAGGCCTAAGAAAACTTCTAAAGCAATTGCTGAAAGTAACAAATCGAAATTTGAGAGTTCTGGGAGGAACAAAGAAAAAGGCAACCAAAACACTGACAAAAAAGGTCAACCAACTAGCAGCACTAGCACTGCAGTTAGTGCTCCTGATAAAATAGTTCCTAAGTTTGTACATAGTGAGAATCAGCCCATTGATGCTGCCACCAAGGCGGTGGCCAAAAAAACAGAGTTGAACATTCCAAAGAATCAGTCCACTTTCAATTTGGAGAGTGAGATTGCGAAAATTAAAATCTTTGTCCCGCTCTCTGAACTGGCCACTTAGGATGTATATAAAGGCTAAATTTTGAAAAATTTAAATCTAGGGGGAAATGGTGACACTGTAAATCTGAGTGATGATCAACCAGCCCTTCTGTTTGGTCCAAATATAGAAGGAAAGTTTCAGGAAGGGGTAGTACCCCCTTTTTATAGCAGTCTCAATATCCACGACAAGATCCTTCATAATGCAATGCATGACTCTGGGGCCTCACACAACTTGATGCCTAAGGTAGTTATGGAAATATTAGGCCTAGAGATAACCCGTCCCTATAAAGACCTCTATTCATTTGACTCTAGCAGAGTAAAGTGTCTTGGCCTGATCAAAGATTTATGTGTGAACTTAACCCATATTCCAGCCAAATGCATGGTCATGGATGTTGTAGTGGCAGATGTGCCACCTAAGTATGGCATGTTGCTATCAAGGTCATGAGGAGCTAAGCTGCAAGGTACAATGCAGATGGATGGGGCCTATGCCACAATCCCTGTCTTCAGCCAACTTAGAAGACTGTATAGAGAGGCACAAATGAAATTCCTGGTCAGTAGCCCTGAAAAACCTGAAAACTCACCTTTATACTCTATACACACAGATCTTGACTCCTTCATCCTTTGTAATGATGAATCCTTAGAGGGGTCAGAATACAAAAACAGAGATACAAATAAGGAAACAGAGCCCATGGACTTTAACATAATGGCTACTCTGGACTCGAAAGAAAATGATGTAGAAAATTTTGGACAATGCACTGAAACAAAGACTCAGAGTGAACAAGAAATAGAATGCAGCCAACTGATTGGTCACCCTCTGCAAACCCATGCACCACACCAAGAATGAAATGGTGTCAAGCCTGAGAGTGAACCTTTATGGGAAATTAATTTCAATGGGTCATGCACTAAGAGAGCTGCAGGAGCAGGAGTGTGGCTACACAACACAGAAAGTGACTACGCAGAGAGTCATGCCTGTAACCTGAAATTCGAATGTACAAACAATATTTCAAAGTATGAATCTCTTATCCAAGGCTTGAATTTGTTGAGAAAATTAGGAGCTCACAGGATAACTGTGCATGGAGGCTCTAAGTTGATCATTAAACAAGTGAATGGTGATTACACAGTAAAACACCCTAGGCTGAGAGCGTACAGAAATGACGCTATGGATCTATTGAAAACCTTTATAGAATACAAACTGGTGTTTGTCCCTAGGAGTCAGAAATAAATTGCAAATGGATTAGCCTGCATGGCTAGTCCGTATCACAGATCTCCCAGTGACCAAAAAATCATCATTCAGACCAAATTCAGACTTGCAGTGTCGGACAACGAAAAATATTGGCAGGTTTTTGAAGGAGATAAGCATATTGAGGATTTCCTGGTAGGCAGGAATGAGTTTGAATTTTCCAATTCAGACTCGAAATCTGATGATAGCCACCTAAGTGAAGAGTCCTCAGACGAGGAAGAAACACCCTGTAACATAGAAATAAATGCTTTAAACGAACATATTGGAAATCCAAACGAAGAGCATGAAAATGCAGATAGTGAGGAAGTGGAAGTATTGAAGGCCAAAGATAAGAACATACCT
This sequence comes from Pinus albicaulis, assembly GCA_034641835.2. Classification (NCBI taxonomy): domain Eukaryota; kingdom Viridiplantae; phylum Streptophyta; class Pinopsida; order Pinales; family Pinaceae; genus Pinus; species Pinus albicaulis. The sequence goes on from CM076573.1 coordinate 799,234,699, forward strand.
CGAGGCCTGGCACCTTTAGAAGACCTTTTTGATTTCGATGATGTAGCAAAAAATCCCACTATAGAACACGCAGACTCTGACATCGAGGAATGCAACATAGGCACTGAAGATAAACCCAAGATGATTAAATTGGCTAAGTCCTTGCCTGCAAACATGAAAAAGAAATACATTGACCTATTCAAAGAATTCATTAATGTGTTTGCCTGGAACTATGAGGACTTAAAGGCCTATAACACAAACATCATACAGCACAAAATACCTTTGAAAGAAAATCAGAAGCCCTTCAGACAAAAACTTCGCAAAATAAATCCAGAACAATTGCCTACAGCTGAAAAGGAGATTAAGAAGATGTATGAGGCAGGCATAATAGTTCCTGTGAGGTTCTCTGATTGGATCGAAAACCTGGTAGCTATGAGAAATAAAACAGGTGAGATCAGACTGTGCATTGATTTCAGGAATCTTAACAGAGCCTCACTCAAAGACAATTACCCTTTGCCAAAAATGGAACACATTCTTTAGAAAGTAGTAGGCTCAAAAAGGATCTCCCTGTTAGATGGGTTTTCAGGATACAACCAGGTTTTAGTGCTCCCAGAAGACCAACTCAAGACAACTTTTACCACTCCATGGGGAACTTTTATGTATGTGAAAATGCCTTTTGGAATGATGAACGCTGGTGCAACCTTCCAACGAGCAATGGACATATCCTTTTCAGATGAAATAGGGCATTTCATTATCATCTATCTGGATGACATAACAATCTATTCCAAGACTGAGGAGGAACACCTAAAACATCTAAGAAGAGTGTTTGAAAAATGTAGAAGGTTCCGTCTGTCATTGAATCCCAAGAAGATTGTATTTGGGCTGCAAGAAGGTAAGCTTCTTGGCCACATCATATCTGAGAAGGGGATTAGGATAGACCCACAAATCACACACCCGAGAAACATCAAAGAGTTACAGTCCTTCATTGGGAAAATTAAATTCTTAAGGAGGTTTATTCCAAATCTAGTTGAACACCTTAGGAATATGACAAACATGTTAAGGAAAGGTGTAGGAGTTAAATGGACTGTTGAAGCTAAGAAATATTTTGAGTCAGTTTAACTTGCACTCACCCGGGCTCCTGTCCTAATCAGCCCTGATTTCTCAAAAGATTTCCTGATCTTTTCATTTGCCTCCGAGCATACTGTGGCTACAGTTCTGCTGTAGAAAAATCCAGAGGGAATGGAACAGCCCATTTCTTTCTTCAGCAAAGCATTGAGAGATGCACCCTTGAAATACAACATAATGGAAAAACAGGCCCATGCCCTGGTAAAGGCCTTGAAAGACTTTAGGGTGTACATACTGCATTCCCACACCATAGCCTATGTGCCAAACATAGTGGTTAAGGACATCCTATCCCAAGACCCAGATGGGAAGAGGAGAAAATGGATTGCTGTGATCTTAGAATATGACCTTGAGATAAAACCCACAAAACTGATCAAAGGTCAGGGCTTAGCTCAACTAATGGCTTAATCAAATTTACAAGCCCTTGACATAAACATGATAGATGCCTTGGATGAGCAGGAAGGATTTCTTGATCCCACTGTTGAGCAGAAGTTTCAGAGCTCTCCTTGGTATTCTGACATTCTGTATGTGCTCACACACCTCAATGCCCCTCTTGAACTGTCAAAGACCAAGGCCAGATTTCTAAAGCTAAAAGCCAGAAACTATTGCATACTGAATGAATGCTTATACTGGAAAAATGCAAATGGCCTATTTCTTAAATGTTTGCCTGAAACTGAAGCAGAGAGAATTAAACAAGAGTTCCATGCAGGAGAGTGTGGAGGCCACCTGAAATGGAAGGCCACTGCTAACAAAATACTCAGAGCTGGATACTATTGGCCTACATTCTTCAATGACATCCATAAGACGATAATTTCCTGCCATAAATGCCATATTTTTGAGGGAAAAAGAAAGATCCTACCCCTTCCTCTACAACCCATCACTGTTGAAGGTCCCTTTATGCAATGGGGCCTAGATTTCATAGGGGAAATACACCCTGCTTCTTCTGCACAACACAAGTGGATCCTTACATCCACAAACTACTTCACTAAGTGGATAGAGGCCATACCTACTAGGAATGCCACAGATTCAGTTATCATTAGGTTCCTAGAAGGCCATATCCTCTCTCGATTTGGTTTCCCAAGAAAAATAATCACTGATAATGCTTCTGCTTTTGGATCCAAGAAGATGGTTGATTTTTTTTACAGGTATCAAATAACACTCGGTCATTCAATTTCCTATTACCCACAAGGTAATGGGTTATCTGAATCATTAAACAAGAGCCTGGTGACCATCATCAAAAAGCTGCTGGAAGAGAACAAAAAGTCATGGCATAATAAGTTGGTGTATGCTTTGTGGGTTGACAGGCTTACAACAAATAAATCCATTGGCATGTCACCATATCAGCTTGTCTATGGAACAGAAGCAATGTTTCCTACCAGCCTTGGGGTACCAGTGATTAAAATTTGTCCAAGAACTTCAAACAAAAGAAGACAGCATGGTAAGAAGGATAAACCAAATAATTCATCTCCAGCAAACAAGGGAAGAGGTCTATGACAGAGATGTGAAGGTTCAGGAAAATATAAAGAAGTTGTTTGACAAAAGAACCAAAGCTTCTGATTTCAAAATTGGAGATAAAGTCCTGAAGTGGGACTCAAGGAGAGAGGAAAAAGGAAAGCACGACAAGTTTGACAGTTTGTGGTAGGGTCCATACATCATCCAGGCCACTGTGGGTCCAAACGCCTTTTTTCTACAAGAACTAGATGGTACTGAGCTGTTTGGGGGTCCTGTTAATGGCAGGATGCTCAAACACTACATCTGCTGATTTCCAATTTCTAGTTTCCATTTCCATTGTAAATATCATTGTTGTGTTATGTTTTCAAAAAAAAAGAGAGAGGAGAAAATGTTCCAAAAAACAGAGAGAAAGGAGAGGTTCAGACATTCTCAAAACATGAACCTCTGAGGTGCAAAAGGTTGGCTCTAACAAGATCAAAACCTGAGCCAACAAAGAAGAAAAGGATCAGCTCTAACATGCCCAAAACCAGAGCTGAAATGAAGAAGAGAAAGTGAATCTAACAAGCTCAAAACTTGAGTCACAAAGAAAGAAGGATGTTTCAAAACTTCAGATTTCAAGCCTTCAAGATTTTGTTTACAGTTTTTTGCAAGTTTTCTGTCCATGTGCAACTGTCTTTATGCTTTGGACCCACAAAAAACTAGACTTTCTAATCCTAGTTTGACTGTTTTTAAATTTTTGTAGAATGTAGAGAAGAAATCTGCTGGACAGTCTAATCCCAACAGATATTAGATTAGGTAGAGAAACATATGAGACCAACAGTCTAATCTGGTCTCATGGAGTAATAAGGGTAGAAATAGAATAGGTTTATTTTCTTGTTTGTAAAAATAAATGATGTAAAGGGTCTGCTAGTCCAAATGCACCCAGAAGAAAAAATGTTAGGACTATAGTATGGGTAGGTAGTTGTTTGGGAGAATTTTTTTGCTGATATGATGTCTTCATGATTTGTGGTAGCTGATCCAAGAAATAAAATGAATGAGTCAAGTACCAGGCATCTAGCCTACACCAAAGATCATGTTATGTATTCTTGACTCCTTTAGGAAGAAGTCATCCCCATGTGGAGCCATAGTTAGCCCCCTATAAATTCCTTGACAAGCAAGCAGGGGGCTAAATTGTTTATTGAGCCTTCAAGGAATGCATCTCCCTGGAAACACATCATCCTTGAAAGCCTCTTCATACCCTCTGCCCTTTGGTAAAATTCCACTGTTGTTTCTAAGTCAATAAGCCTCGCTGATTGTGAAAAATTGTGCTCCAAAAGGCCTTCATTTTCCCCTTGTACCCCTGCTAAATTCTCCATTTCATCCCTTTTTACCCTTTTTCAAAGCCTCCCTTTCACCCCAAAATCCCTCCCCTAGTCCTTCTAAACCATCCCAAAAATACCCTCTAAACCATACACACACCCTTTGTTTGGTTTAAAAACCCTTATTCCCTTTATCGTTACCCTTTCCTAGCCTCAATTTGCATTAAAATGGGCCAAAAAACCCACATTCTACACATTTTAGGTTTAGCCCCTTTCGGCTCAGCCCCATAAACCGTTTCCTCACGTGACCCAGGCGCTAGAACCAAGCGCTAGCTCGGAAAGCGCTTATTTCATTTGGATATCAGGAGTGTTTTGAGCCGTCGATCTATACGGATCAGACGGTCGTCGCAAGCTCCATAGCGTCCGTCACCCACCCCCTTCACCGCCCCGATCGAATATCCACCGTCCGTTTAATCCGCAAATCAACGGTTAATAATTCACTCGCCCTGGTGGTCCCCGCACTAAAACACTGTTCAAAACTGTTGGTTTCCATCGCACTGCTTTTGGAGGGCAGGCTGTATTTTTTGATTTGGAGCGATGCCATTCACCGCATGACGCGTGGCTCCGCGCACTATTGAAAAAATTCCCCCCATCGCGCATTAATGTTTGACCATGGACCCGGCGCGATATGCGCGTACACCGTCTGATCTAAAGCTGTCCATCCAACGATGATTGCGCCACGAAGATGCTCGAGATTTAGCCCAAGGCAAAGGGACTCCTGGCCCACCATCCATCGCCCTCCGACGCGTTCTCAACCGTCGATCTCCTCCTGAGATCGGATGGTTGGGATTAAATGCATGCCCTGCCATTGACTGACTCCCACCACGTCACCATTCCACGTGTTTTCGTCGCATTTTCGTCCGTCCCCTATATATTTCATTCAAAGGTCAAAAGTCCAATGGTTTGCATTTAAATTTTTGCCGCAGTCTGCCAACTTTCACCAGACCATCCTCCATCGTTTCACTGTGTTTTTCGCCATCACCCTGCACTGTTCCACCATTTCACTAGGATGTACTGTCATCCTCGCAGCCTTTCCACTGCATCCATCCCCCTCCAACATGATTTTTCTTAACAATTTTTCGTGTTTTGCAGGGTACCGGCGGTAAGCGACTGCCATGATTCACAGTCAGTGCTACAGTGGAAAAAACGTAGGGAGGACCATGTGCAGAGATTGAAATTATGAAGAAAAGCCTGGGAAGGTGTCATGACATGACTACCATTAAAGGAACAGGGTTAAACTCTGTGAAACCTCCCTAGAGCCATTAAAGCGCAGATTTTGCAGACAGAGGCAATCATGGAGAGGCAAAGAGTATCAGTGAGAAAGCAGGCCGTTTAAGGCCTGTAATTGAATATTTTTGAGCCTTAATTCAATGATTTAAGGGCAGGGTACCAGACCGAAGACATCATGGATCATACAGAAGGTCCAGCGCGCAGAAATCAATACTATCAGGGTTTCACATCAGCAGGACGTTCTTCCCATAAAAGGACAAAATATCCATACCGTCTGCATTCTATACCGTGTTCTTGAGGAAATTTCAGCCCTGACAACAGTCCTATGCTATCAGAAGCATTTGTTACACAGTGTGGCAGACCACAGAATCATTGTTCTACCTTTATTTAATTCACCAGATTACCACAAGTATTGCAGAGGTGCTGCAACAAGTACATCAAAGACATACCTGGAGTAAATTGCAGCTTGATGAAGACCACTCTTTCATCCAAAGAGTGCCAGAAATAAATGCCCAGAATTTAAAACAGAATGGGGCCTTGGCCCTCTTCCTCTTCTGAATTTTAATGCTACATTTAGTTTTTCACCTACCTCCTCAGCTCCTCTTTTAGCTATAAAATTCATGAAGAAACTCATTGTTGTGGTTGATCGGATATCTGAGAATTGCAAGCTGTTTCTTTTAAGACGTAGTCTCTGTGTAAAGTTGTAAGATAGGTTGAGGAATATGTTTTCAGGCTGAATATCAAGCTGTTGGCAATGTTGTACATGACTGGTGTTTCTCTTTAATATGACAAGCACATTTCTTTGGATCCTGATTTAAAGCAGCGGTGATGTTTTTCTATCTCTGTATTTTTTTTACCCGGTAGTTCATTTCATTTCATTTCTTCTGGCTCGCATTACAAATCTAGCATAGGATTTACCCTTGTTAGGTACCCTATGTTTCTGCTCTCCTTGCCTTCAATGTTTCCTACTGTATGTGTTATTTGAGGATTGATTTCAACTAATTTAACCAGTGTAACGGTCAAAACATATGCTGCTAGCTGATGTATGAATTAATGAAGTTGTTCTCAGATGTTCTTGTTAGGCTTTGATTAAATGAATTGGGAAACTGGGAGTTTATAACTTTGTCTCTGTCTCACTAGAATCCTTTCACTTGATTAAACCTTTCTAAGTTCCCTTAAGCTGGAGGCCAAAGCATTGAGAGTTCAAAGTCTCTCTCTTATCTCAGGTTTTCATCTTTGTGTTCTAAATCCTTAATGTTACTTTTTTGAAGAGTTAACCTTTTAGTTCTGGATCACAGGTTGTCCAATGGCATGTCCTGTCCCTGGATCTGATTTCTGAAAGGTCACCTTGGAGGTTTCCTTGCTTTCACCCTTTCTTTACCATTCCATGTTCCACTATCATCTTTCAGATCCAATGCCTTATATGACTAGCCCAATTGAAAGCCTGCATATTGAATAGCAAGTAAACCCTTTCCTGACTCCATTGCCCAATGGTTTTGAATGTTCCCTGACTCATCTCTCCTTTGCCTAAAACCCTCTTTTCTCAGCCTTGTCTTATACTGAACCCTTCTTTCCTGATTCCCAACAACCACAAAAAAATCAAACAAGAAAAACCCCATGCTTACAACTAGCCTAATATCTTAACTTTTGAGCTTCAAAGATATAAAACCTTTGTTTACTTAGAGAGATCCCTCTCTGGACCCAGTAGGGCTAGATCCTGAGGTCTGAAAGTGGTTCTGATGTTGTCTTATATTTTGGTCTTGTCAACCTGGCCAAAACATGGGAACCCCAACAACTACCACCATGGCCTAAACAACATGAATGCAACAAGAACATATAGACCACAAGAATACTAAACACATATGAAACCCACATAAATTCATGATAAACGCACTTCCCATCAAGTCTGAGGGTTGAACCATGCTCTGATACCACTATGTGGTATTAGATATCACACAAGGAGAACAGAGATTAGACACCACCTAAACAGAACGGAAACCAAACACCATCCAAGGAGAGCGCAACCGTGTTATGATACCACTATTTGGTATCAGATATCACCCAAAGAGAACATAAACCAAACACCACCCAAGGAGAGCACAACCATGCTCTGATATCACTTTGTAACACCCCCTTCCCACATCTACCCAAGAAACCATCCAACCGAGGTAAATATGCGACAAGAGGCTACTATAATGAGATTCGTCCTCCTATGTGACCTTAAGTAAGTGGAACCGATGGAAACATAACATACATACCTTGTACAACAACAACAACACCCCCATGAGGTAACCCAACCATTCAGGCCTCTCACCCCTGAGTCACACTAACATGTTGACCTTTTTGATCCATAGCCACAGGAATAACATTTCATGCTAACGGCCAGGAGGCTATACCCATAGACATAACACTACATGCGAGTGGCCAGGGCCCAAAATACTCATTTTTGTGCCAGCATCCCCGAGATTTGAGCCACATTTTTAGGCCCAGAACAAAATGCTGCCTAGAACTTCATGAAAAGTTCAGAGATGATAAATAACAACATGACAATGATATGGAAGCACTCACATCATTAAGAACTTATTTGGACCCCTCCTAGCCATGATAGGAATTTTTTCAAACATGTCACAAACATGAAATCTACAAGTATAAACAACATAACCGAGCAAAGGGGTTGCATACTTATTTGAGAATCGCTAAGAATCATTCCTTCCCTACATTATTAGCTATAATACAATCTATTTGTCCATAAATACATTGTGCATTCATTTAGAAGTAAAAACATGTAGAGTTCCATACATCATCACTGATAAAATACATGCTTATAACCAACATAATAACAACAAAAATATAGTGGATACAACAACAATATAATCCACATAATAACGAGTGCATTTGCATACCAAATACCAAAGGAATGAGCTTCTCATTTATGAATTTAAAAACCAACCAGAGATGGGACTTCCACATTCCATCCGACAATATATTGGCTGAGCCAAATCTCTCTTCAGCCAATCACCCTCATGCCATATTCCAAGCATGAATGTGTGACTCATAACCAACCAAAAAGAACCAAACAAGCATCAATACTGCCGGAGTTCTCCACCTACACCTTGAGGAATTTTCTTGTCTCTTAGCCTCTCAGGATTTATCGTAATCCATAGTCTGAATCAAGGATCACTAGCCCCTAAACTGAGACATACTCTCCAGGTTTTACCGTACATCTCATCCTCAGATTACTAGGCCAAAATGAAGAGCACTCACCTCTCAGGATTTACCACAATCCATCATGGATCACTAGGCCCTATACCGAGGAAAACCACCTCTAGGATTTACCATATATCCCACCATTCACAGGAAAGGATTCCTAGGCCCACCGAGGAAACACACTATCCGAATTTACCGCAACCCACAGTCTGGTTCAGGGGTTACTAGGCCACGTGTTGTACATTAGAGGAAATTTTATCATAAAAGTGCCCATGAAATTTTCATTTTATTTCCATGTCATAATATGTAAACCAATCAAAATCCTTTAAATTTCAAAAATGGCACATGTAAAAATTTTGCAGGGAAAAGAAGAAAAAATATTTTATTTTTAATTTTATTTTTGGCTTATCTCCTTATAGGTTTACTCAAATTTCAAGTGTAGGCACTCGCTAGATGTGGAATTAAATTCCACATCGAACGAGTACCCATTATGCATACTTTTGGGAAGACCCGCAATCATAAAAATTGAATATGCATTAAAAAAGTGTGTTGAACAAGTTTTTTTTTTAATGCATATTCAATTTTTATGATTGCGAGTCTTCTCAAAAGTATGCATAATGGGTACTCGTTGGAAGTGGAATTTAATTCTGCATCTAATGAGTGTCTACACTTAAAATTTAAGTAAACCAATAAGGAGATAAGCCAAAAAATACAATTACAAAAAGTAATTTTCTTCTTTTCCCTCCAAAATCCATAAGTATTATTTTATTATTTTAACTATTATTTTATTATTTTATCTTCGGAGGCCACTTTTAGGCTGAAATTTCCTCTAATGTAAATTCATAGATCCACCTCACTTGACTTCGAATCTAATCCGACAATCCAACTCAATTGAAGTATGAGAACCCATCTCATCAAGGCTATCCAGAAATGACAAGGCTACGCTAAAAATATTGTCAAACCTAGAAAAAACCCATGCCAAGATAGAAAAGAACCACATGCAATACCATGCATGCCAGATCTAGCAAGGAAAACACACATGCAAATCGATACTTGCCAAGAATCCTGTTGTAGCTACTTGATTCATGCTCCTCCTTGCTTGCTTCCTCTTTCTTATTTCTTTCTTGCCTTTATTGGTCCAATGCCAACATTATCCAAGAGTGAGAGAGAGATAATATAATAATGAGAGGGCTCCAAAATGGAATTGACTAAAGGTTTGAGCCAAAATCTTGCTAATTGATCCTCATAATCCTTTTTATCAATGAGTCCTCTATTTTCTTCATTTTCCATTATTTTCCTTCATTTTCCTCCTCACATGCAATCTATGACCTTTCACCTTCCTTCTATCCTAATTTCCATTATTTTCATAAATAAATGAGCCAAATATGGCATTTTTCCTTTCCAAAGCCTTTGCCTCTGCCAATTTCCTTTATCCATAATAACTGAAATGAACACCCACTAGTATGTTTTGCCCAACATTCATCTTGGAATACATGTCCCATCAACAGTGGCTATTATTTTGCCTTTATTAAATTTTATTACATGGAATTTTCACCATGGCTATTACAGGATCAGACTCAATGATCTTACACATCATTGCTTCATAACCTGAATACTTCTTCGACCTCTTGCTTTCCCTAAATCCCATGAGGTGCAACATGTCCTTCAAATTTCTTCAAGGTTCATTAAATTCATGCGGGCCTCTTTCTAATATCAGGTATAATGACCCTTGGCGAGTCAAAAAATTCATGTGGATCATCATATTCTTCATGGGGATTTTGTTCCAAAGGTTTAGGTTCTTTAGATTTCAATTCCACATTATTTGGAGCCATCTGTATCTCATCATCAAAGTCCAAGTGTGATCGCTTGAACTTCCAGAAAGAAACATCCTCATAAAAAATAACATCCCTACAAGTTTCAATAGCACGTTTTCCTAGTACATAGACCCTGAAGGCCTTTGAATTTTCACTCTAGCCAATAAAATTTCCCTTCTTCCCAGAAGGTTTCAACTTTGTCCTTTTGTCCTTGGGCACATGAACATAAATAGGACGACCAATAATTCTCATGTGTTCAACATTGCGTCTCTCACCCGTAAAGACTTCTTCAAGGGTCTTGTGGTCCAATATTTGGTGAGGGCATATATTTTGAACATACACATCTGTCCTAGAATCTTCTCCCCATAGAAACATCAACAACTCTTGACCATGAAGCATTGTCTTGGAATATTCCATAATAGTTCTATTCTTCCTTTCAAAAATTCCATTTTTTTGAGGATAGTAGGGAACTATAAAATCCCTCTTAATTCCATAATCCCTGTAGAAATCAATTAGTTCCTTGTAGACATACTCTCCTCCATTATTGGACCTTAAAGTCTTGATCCTTCTTACTATAGAATTTTCAACCTGTGCCTTGAATTCCCAAAACTTTTCAAATACTTCATCCTTATATTTCAAGGAATAAATCCATGTTTTACTAGAATAATCATCAATGAAAGTGACATATTATCAATGACCACCCAAGGACTTGTCAAACATAGCCCCAAAAACATTAGAATGCACAAGATCCAAGATTCCTTTGAATCTCTTATCACTACTAATACATCATATTTTTACATTCTTCAAAAGGGCACATCCTCTGCAAACTCCATCATGTTCAATCTTGATATCCAATACACCTTTAACAAAAGCTTTCATTCTAGAAAAGGATTTATAATGAACATGAGTGTACCTTCAATGCCATAGCTCACAAACATCAGTAGTGTTGTGTAACAAGGCTTGAATTGAGCATCCAAGGAGAGGATATAGACCTCCAATTAGTACACCAATGAATTTGGAATATTAAAAGGAGGAGTCCTTATTACATACTAGAACTTGTTCATTAAAGAAAGAAATTATATATCCTTTGTCTTCAAGAGATGAAATGGACATCAAATTCGTCTTCAAACCAAGAACATATAGAATATTTTTAATAGATACATTACCTCCTAATTCCAATTGGATGTACGATGGACCAATTCCTAAAAATTCATACTTTCCGTTGTCTCCAAGCTCAACCCTTTGAGCTAACTTCTTTTCAACTAATTCGGAGAAATCTCACAACTTCCATTCATGTGCCTAGAGCCACCATTTTCCACCAACCATATTTCATCATGACCTGCAATGGAACATGTAAAAGTAGAATAAAGGGAATATTAATGATCATAATATTGTTTCATAGGCCTCCTCTGATGAGATGGTTCATTTATATAAGTTATAGAAGCATGATGCTTCCCTTTCCTTTTTTTATCATCATCCCTTCGAGGATCATTCCTTTGAGAGAAATTATTCTGATAATGACCATATGCTTGGAAATGATAGCATTGAACACTTGTCATATCTCTTCTATATTGAGAGGGATGTGGAGGTATTCTTTGTTGGTTCGGTCCCTTCTTAAAACAGGTCTTGAATTAGTTGTTCTTCCTGTACTTCTTTTAAATCTTCCAAAATTTCTCCTACGTTTGCTATTCTTTGAGTGGGTTGCAAAATCTTGAGAATCTTCAATTGGATTTGAAATATTTCCTTTGGATAGGGGCCTTGATTCTTCTTGAGTGCAAGTAGCCCATATATTATCAAAAGTATGAGCAGTTTCTCTTCCACTAATGCTTGCTGCAAAAGGATGCCAGGATTCAGGTAAACCACCCATTACCACAACTATCGATTCTTTGATGGATACTTCTTCATAAATAGCCTTGAGTTGATATCTTATTTGACATATTATTACAAATTATTATGCCACAACATCATTCTTTGTCATCTTGATCTCATGAAGCTAAACCCTTAGACTTATATATTGATTGATGTTGTTGATGGTGTAATTTCCAATGAGGGCATCATACATCTCCTTGGAAGATTTGTAATAAAAAAAATAGGAAAATGGACAATCCCTAACACATTCCACAATGATGCTCCTACCCAAGACGTCATCTTCCTGAATCTTGTCTCTTCCTGCTTGGTTAGCTAGTTTAGTAACTTTTCCCAATACGATACCAAATACCTTGTGCCTTGGAAGCACTAGTTAAATTCTAGCCTTTCATGCCTTGTAATTTGTATGTCCTTCAAGCTTGTTCTTAGTCTTCATGAAGGAATTCATGATGAATATGTCAAATCAAAACAAAAGATGTAGAATCCAAAAGCTCTTCAAAGTGCTCACAATGGTCTTCAACGTGATCTTCAAGGTGATCTCAATGCTCTTTCCCTTCACCAAAGTTCTTATACCATGTTCATTTTCTAGTGCAATCAAGATTAGTACAATTTTGTTTTTCAAATTGATAAATGATACAATTAGTCTTCTTATATAATTCCAATAATTAAACAGCTATACATAAAAAATAAAAAAATCTACCATTCACTTTCTTCAATAGAGCGATAGATATCACAATAAACAATGAGACAAGAGGCAAGAGACACCAAAATTTTCGCTAGCAGCCAGGGAAAAAACCCACAAGGGGGAAGCCCAACAATATTTCCTTATGAGATAGAATTTAGTTCATTAAAATGTGCATCAAAATATTCCAAACAAGATTCCAATTTTCTTACCTCAATATATCTAAGTCAAACTAGTAAAAGGAGAGAGAAAATAATCAATGTTGGTCAATGTCACAGTCTACAACATAGGGGCCGAATTTTGGCCTGAGGTAGCTCGAAATTTTGTCCTAAAATTATCTCAGAAGTTCAGTCAAAGCTTTGAGTTTGACATGCGATCAACGACCTAGAAAAAGAGTCAAACTTCAGTAAAAAACCAATCAACAAACAATCAACAAACCAAGGAGTATTCAGCCTCCAACTCTGGTCAAAATCTTGGTCAAACAAAAGTAAATGATCCTAAGTCAACGTTGGTCAAAAATAAGATGAGAGATTTGGTCAAGACAGGACATAACTTCTTCTTTTCTCCATCACAGATGTGGATGAGACTTATTGTTTCAGATTGATGTGATGTGATGGATTAGATGCCAAATGAGAGTCAATGAGCTTTTATTTATATGTGTGCTTGGAGGAAAGCCGGCTTGGTCAACTTGCAAAATACAAATTTTATTCTTCGCTTTGCTAATGAAAATACTCACCATAGCTATCAATTTTCAACTGACACATGGTTTATGTAGGAAGTTATGAGACCTATTTTTATTTATTTAATTAATTATAATATTTACATAATTAACATGTTCTTCAAATAACTAACCAGCCTAGATCCATCTCAACTATGAATCTACCAAGCCTTGAGAGAGATTAAATCTCTTTTCACTCTAAAAAAGGTTTTCACCTCAACACATTTGATCCCACTAGGAGCTTGGACCTTGGTAGATCCAGAATTAAGATGGATCTAGTTTGGTATGTATTTAATATTTATAGAAAATAGAAATAAGCAAGCTTAGCCATACCATCTTGATGTAACTGATAAATCCCAAATGCAAATTATCATTAATAAAAATTATTATTGAGATTTAAAAAAATGAAATAATAATATTAAAAATATATCTTTATTATTTATAGAATCTGTGATCCATCATATAAACGCGTTTTGAACCAACCAGTGTGATTCATCATAAGACTATTTTACAATATCTTTATTATCTTAAACTATATTCTCCTTTATTATTTGTTATTTATTATTATTTTATGATATAATTTTGAGTGAAATTATTGTTTTCTTAAAATACATTTCAATAGAATTTCAATAAATAACCTACCTAAATTTAACTATTAGAAAGCAATACTCCACAGCAAGCATATTTATAAAAAAAAGTTTTTTTAATTAAATCCATTAATTTTGGATACTTCCAATTCCGAGGGTTCGACTTACAACCCATCCATACACAGTGATCATGATCATGTCATCTGGTGCTGGGTCCTTCACAGTTGTGAATCATTGATTATCATGTATACTTCAGTGAAATCTGTGGGAACAAGTTTCTCTTTACAAAATGTGAAGATGGGGTTATTTTCTTTCCACTTTGAACCTACATGAATATGCGATCCTGCACACACCGTAGTAAGATAGATCTTGATAACACATCTTTGAAAAACTTCGTTTTCGTATTCTTATTTAATTCATTTCGTGGAATCGATATACCAAACTATACTATTACATTAAATTACAATCCTGTATTAAGAGCATAATTTCATAACCCTAATAACTACGCAGTGTCCAGTAACAACAAACATATATAATTAAATCTATAATCTTTCGTAATAAATGCATAACAGTATTGCTTCCATGATGTCTCAAGGTTAATTTAAAACTTTAAACTGCCACACATCCAAGGAAAGAGTTGTGACCAATCAATCCATTGCAAGGTATGTAGAGTTGAGGGCGATTTCAATTTAGTAGCGAATGGAGAAGTGACACCGTCTGAACCAAGTTTAAACAGAATGATAACACTAATTTATATATGAATTTAAGTTTATCCAAGACAATTGTTATTACAACGTGATTGCCTTCATTGTCTAGTATAAATATGTAGTTTGCTGCTTCTTTATGTACATCAAATTATCAACTTTTCTTAAAAGCTTTGTTCATGTTCTATAGCTTCTGCTTAAATTGGACACTTTCTTCCTTTTTATTGTCTCCCACTACAATCTTTGGCTTTACACACCTTTCTTTTTTAAACTTTCTCTCATTTTCCAAGTAGACATATGGTTGCTACATTATCTCATTAATTGATTTCAAATGAATGTATTTCTCTCGTTGTCCAAAATCAATTCCAAAAACATTAATTTCATTAAATACTTATTCATCTCTTACACTTCATGCTTTTCATCTATAATTTTTGTGCAAGCCTCCTTCATCGTTGGATTGACTAGTCATTCCTCTAACCTCTCCAATTCTGCATTCAAGGCTGCATTTCCAAAGCTGTCATTCCTCCCTCCACATGTTGTAATATTCTCATTTTTATCATCATCCTCTTGTTTTTAATGAAATAAAATTTCATTCTCATTAGACATTTGGTGTCTCAACTTTCTTTGTACATGTACATGCACGATCAACTTCCTCAAAATAAGTTACTATTACATCTAAATGTTGTTCCTTGCCTTCTTTTTCCGCCATGTGGTTGTCTTGAGAAGATTTTTCCTTTGACTTTGTACAAGTTCCACTTAGATTTACTTTTTGAGACAGTGTTGTCTCTTTCATATCTATGACAATTTGTCCTTCACTAATGGTTTGAAAAATCAT
Source organism: Pinus albicaulis (assembly GCA_034641835.2). NCBI lineage: Eukaryota > Viridiplantae > Streptophyta > Pinopsida > Pinales > Pinaceae > Pinus > Pinus albicaulis. The sequence goes on from CM076573.1 coordinate 799,250,253, forward strand.
TCTTTCATCTTCCCCTGTTATTATGACACTATTTAATAACTATTCATCATCTTCCATACCTACCAAATATGCATTTATACAAATTATTAGTTTTAAAAATGTAAGGTTCTCTAACCTTCTTTGGAGTCTGTTTTATTAGATCTTTGCGTTGATATGAACTATCCAAGCATTTCATGAATTCATTCTAAATTTGGTTTTCTTCTTCAAGCATACTTATGTCTTCTAGTTTACAATAGTGAAATTCTTCCTCATACTCAAGTTCTTTGAGTTCTTCTTCCTTCAACTAGGTTCTCATTAAGTGCCTCATCTTCTTCTTAAACTTTCTTGCAAACGATTCCTTAATAGGCCATTTAATCTGCTTCTCCATTCACCATTACATCTCTAGTCTTCTTCACTTTCTTGTAGCAACATCATTGTCATACTAAGTTGTTCCATCATCTGGGTAAAATTCCTCTTGACTCATAATCTTCATCTTTATGCCATTTGCTTTGGCATTCTCCTCTATTCTGTTGTGGCTTTTACTCGAAGCCATGTCATGACTATCAATAGTCATATTTTCTTGTCTACCTATGACCTACAGTAAGTCTATGTAGTAGCCAAGTCTGTTTCACCTTACTACAAGTACCTCACCAAGCTTTTCTCTTCTAAACTTGGTCACATTAATTCTCTCCTCTAGAACTTCCTTTTGCTCTAGGATTTTGCACTCTAGTCACTTGCTTCAATAGCTTCATGTGCTCTTTCTTTAGACAACTTTACCCACATTTGCAATTGTGGAGTTTTCTCAACAATTTCTACCCAACCTTAGTTGAAAATTGTTACAATTTCTCTCTGTTACACAATCTCTACCACATTTTCCCTTTACTCACTGCTACTACAATCAAATTTCTTTATCCAAATTAATTTGGAAATAAGAAGGTCATGTTACCTGCCAATCTTCAATAAACTTGTTCCTCAAAGAACTTTTTGAGTTCTTCTACAACATACTTATGCTACCATCTTCTCTAAGCTTTCTCCAAACTTTTCCCAATGAAATTTCTCTCAAACTCTACTCCTTGGGTGGGATTGTCTTCTCTTTGTACAAGATACTCTATGCTCTATCTCCATGACTCATTCGTTATTTCATATCTCGCTCCGTGTTTATGTGCTTGCATATTTCTCTTCAACGTTCTGACAATTTTTTGGTGTCTTCTCCAGCTCTAATCTCTACAATATTCAAATGAGCAAGTTTTAATCATGCTTTACTACCACTTGATGTTGATTGCGCCCAACTTATCTCAATAGGGTAGAGAATTTCTTAATGCAGCCAAACCCATTCATCATACACATGGTGGCCTAATTTAAGCTATTCTTGATCTAGCTTATAGATCTGTTAATTATGGTTGGAACTGTATTAAATCCATAGCCAAACCTTGTTCTGATCCGTGCAGGAGTCACGTGCAACACTTCTCATTTACAACTCTTAGCTCCCAAGTGTTTAACTTCATGTAACCAATATGATTGCAGCTGGAACCGATCCCTTAACCCCAAAAGGCACCTTTCTCCCTTACAAATCGGTGTTTTCTTGTTATAGCCGAAAAGAGTTGAAACACAAACTCTCATGGCCAAAGTGCTTACCAAAAGGTGCATGGCAAAACTCTCGCTTGTATTCAGGGGTCGAGTCCCAAATGTCTATGACACCGAATTACTTTCTTTTGAGTATTATATCCAATCCAGGGGCCAGGCCATAAAATTCCTTCTACTTTCAATCTGTAATGGGTTTGGATCTACCACATTTCCACTGTGCTTGAATGCTTTAGAAACTGGATATAGCTCAATACCTTTTCCAAAATATGTGGGTTCCACACTAAAGCTTATGGATCTAGATGATCCAACACCCATGAGGTTTAGAGGGTTACAATTTTTCGAAGTGTTGGATAAGTTCTAGCCCAAATCTGCACTTGCCAGATAAACTTTTGTTATATTTGACCCAGCTGGATATACCTGAACTGGATATAAGTTGGACAGATGGGGGTTCCACACCAGATAATTGTTTTAAACAGTGTTTGATTCTCCCATCCACGGATTCGATTAAGACTTAATTGCATCCACCTCCGCTGAACCAGATATGCAAAGAGCTAGATAACTTAATCTGACAGAATTCTCTGATAGATCTGTTTACGTCTTCGTCAATCGACAGATCCGGTTATAAAACTAATCTATTGTTATGCTGCGAGCCCAGATATCTCTTCACTTTTTCAACACTTCCATCTGGGTATATCCTTTCTCCTTATACTCTGCGCCATGAACCTGAATGACTTTTTTTCTGAGAAGAAAAGAAGAAAAAAAAGTTGTTCATATTATAGCTGAAACAATAAATGATCTCATAGTAATATATAAGCCCTAGCCATAATTAGTAGGATCAAATCTATTCATTATAGGCTATGGCTAATGCATGTAGCGTCATATGTCATTTTCTCATCATAATTTACACATTATAAAAGATCTGAAAAAGGAGGCAGTAATTTAGTCCATCCTCAACTTAATAACCAGGTTAAAGTGTGCACCAAAACCAGATAACTATATACATCAGATCTATCATGACAATATAACCCAAAGCAAAGCCATGGACTGAATGACTTTGGAACTCTATTCGAACAATGCATTCTAAGTTGAAATCAAGAATCAACGCCTCGATCCTCTGTAAGCTCAAAACAACAACTTCAATATTGGAACAAACATGTCAACCTCCTTGCGTTCAGTTATACAATCAACACGAATACACAATATCAAATCAGGCTCGGCCTTGTTTAATAACAATCTTTAAAACACTCCTACATAAGCACACATTAACTCAAATGCAAAAGAGATACACACATTAATAGAGGATAAATTCTCACCATTCTTATTAAACAAAAAAATTTGTATAAGAGAAATGCAAAAGAGATACACACATTAATAGAGGATAAATTCTCACCATTCTTATTAAACAAAAAAATTTGTATAAGTCTGGCTTGATTTACAATGTTTGGTTCTTTCTCTCTCCCAGACCTCTCCGGAGTCTCTCTTTTCTTTTCTCAATTCTCTGGCTTTTTTTATCACTCTATCTACATACTAATCATTAAATGTTTCTCTAGATACAATAGAATGGTTTTGTTGAGATCCATTAAAAGTGAATCTAATTTTTCATAAAGGAAAATATTTAATTTAGCCTAAAATTTCTAACTTTTTCAACAATTCACTCAAGTAAGATGTAACATGCCAATGAGAAACTAATTCCTTACTTCCTAAATAAATCTCTATTTAAATTAGAAAACTGTTTTTTATTTTTAATTACATGAAATTGATTTCGATTAATTAAAAAAACTCACTTTATTTAATAAATTCCAAAAACCCTTCTTAAATAAGTTACCACCAATGATCGACTTGAGATTTATGCTCTTGCATCAAAACAACATGTAAATGACATTTACTTGCATTATTTTGTCACCAACTTTTATCATTCTCAATTTGTAGAAAAAAAATATGCCATCCACATGTTCTTCCACTCTTCTCATCAAAGACCTAAACATTGAATATCTTCTTTTGAACATCTAATGACTTTATCACAATCACCTCTTAAAAGGCTTGGAAAAATTTGAGGGCTCGGCCAAGTGCATCTCCACTTTTATTCAAAATATTTGTAAGTAACCTAGTAATCAAGAGAACAAAATCGTTTCTTCTATCTTTGCCTTTTCTTCACATTTGTCTCTCGTTCAGAATTGAGATTATTGTTGCATTGCTAAATGAAATAACATAGGTTATTATTTTAGATGAGTTTATTATAAATTTAAAAATTAACTGTAAAACTTATTTAATAGATAGGAAATAAAATTAACATTTGAGTTATATCTTGAATTTATATGGTTTATAAATTACAATTCAGGATAGGCTAGATGTAGCTTTGTAGTGATGTTGGTTTAATATGGGGAGACATGATAGAGGTTGCAAATAAATGTTTAACATTTAAATGTCTACTTATTATTGGATCAAATAATAATAATAGCAAAGCATAATGTTGACTTAATTAAAAATAATAATAAATAATAAAAGTAATAAATCAATTAAATACACTTTGTTGTATTAATAAAATTACAAACAATTTTTTTCATATATATCTATATATATAAACAACTGTTGCAAGGAAGATTAATTGCATAAAAATTTAGATGTGGAGTGGATAAATTAATTATTTACTCACTCATTAAGAATTGCATATATTTTGATGGGTAGTAACCACTAGTAAGTCTACACATTTACAACTGTACTCCTACATACTAGTAACTCTTCACATTTACAACTTTAATCCTACACAAGTTATGAGAAAACGTACAAAAAGAGAGACTTAAAAATTGGTAAATATCTACAACTTAGTCCTATTTGTTTTTTATGCAAAGTCTTACTTAAATTATAGTTGGAAGTGAATCATGGTATACGTTATTTACATTAGCATTAGTGATTTTCAAGGATTTTGTTTTTGAATGTTTTTCTTGCAAATCTTAAGAATAAAATCACATAGATACAAATATTTAAAAATTATGCATGAAAATTGCAACCATATCCTTAAATTATAGCATAAAATAAGTGAGACATATATCATCATGTATCATCATGACATTATTTTGTGTAAATATTGAAATAAAACAATTAAAAATATGAATATATCTATATATAGAAATTCTAACTTTATATACATATAAATAATATTATTAAAAATCAGCATAGGTCCATCTTAAATCCATAAATATTAATAAAAATTAGCATAGGTCTATCTTAACTCCATAAATATTATTAAAAGTCAGCATAAGTCCATCTTAATTCCACATCTACTAAGAGTGGAGAGGAATACAATTTCTAGAGGTACAAACCTCTCATCAGATTTTACACTCAAAATCTGGTTTGCATCTTGAAATATTTAATCCCTCTTTATATTTAATAGATCCAGAATTAAGATAAATTTACGTTGGTATTCTAATCTTACGTAGACTATATATCTTGAAATATATTCACAATCCATGATAAATAATTTTGTAAAATATTCTAAAATTTATATGCAATATAATATTCAAATTTATAATTAAAATAAGTTAAATTAAATTAATTATATATATATATATTTAAGTTCAATTATAAATATTTATTTTATTTTATTTTATTATTAGTTATTGATTTAATATTATAAAATTTATTCTAATAATATTTAAAATATTTTTATCTATCTATTACCATTTAATTCTTAAATTCTAATTTTGAAAATAATGGCCTTTTCTCTATTTAAACATATGCAAGATCTCTTTTTCGATCTAGATGGTTCGAAAGAGTGGACTATTTAAACATATGCAAGATCTCTTTTTCGATCTAGATGGTTCGAAAGAGTGGACTAAAAAATCTCGTGATTTTTTATAAAAAAATTCCAATAAATCATAGAAACCCTCAATTCAAAAATAAGTTAAATTTAAAAAAAAAAAAAAAAATATAATTGGATCTCAAATCTATAATCAACATAACTTAATTTTTTTAATAAAATAAAATAAATAAACTTAACAACTACACATTTATAATTTCATGATAAGGTCTTTGGGCATAATAAACTCCATTCATATTTTCATATTCCAGAGTATTTTCCAAATCCACCATAAAATTTAACTAAACTACACTCCCCTTACTCCGTGATCAGAAAATCAATGTAAATCGAACCATACACCAGCCAAACGATGGGCAGGTGCATTCATCCCTTATTATTACAAAATGTAAGCAACACTTGGGAAGCACGATGTTCAGCAATGGCGAGGCTGTCAGGTTCAAATCTAGCAGCAGATACAAATCGAGTAACAATAACAATACCGTAAGAGATACTGCTTTATCATTTGGATTTTGGCCCTGGCTTCTGAGCTTTGTACAATGCCTTTATTCCGTAACCATAGAAAATTAAAAGGAGATACTGATCTGAATAATCTAGGATGCAACCAATCTCAATATTGCTTCGAGGCACATAGTATAATTTGTCACGTATAATATTCTTTCTTTGTCGTAGAGAGCCAGGAAAACTGCAGTCCGTAATGCCTCTGAATCAGAGCCCTCCACCCTTACATGATCAGAGCGAGGCTGGCACTACAATGGTGGCAGGTACCAAGTAAGTTATGATGTGCTCCTGGGACGTATAAGACCAGAATTCAGAGACTTCTGACTTTTCTGAGCAGTACTTGTTTTCGTTTACTGCAGGGATGCCACCCTCGGTGTTCAATAGTCATCGTTGTGTGACTTGTTGGAAGAACTGTGATGGACAAGTGCCACACGGAATTCAAAAACTACCTGGTTTTGCAAGCAGGTCAGGATGGGTGCCGTGCCATAAAGGTCACCTTCCACGTAATCATTTTAAAAGAGGATATTTTGTTTGGGTTTGCCATGGTAATTTGGTCGAAATATTACAGAATATATATATATATATATGAATGAGTTGTTTTTAAAAGTGTGAAGATATAGTGAAGGAATAGAATATTTGGGAAGATATATATAAGTTCTTCACATGAGTGTGTAGCTAGTATATGCACATGTAGTGACCATTGTGTGTAGTCCGTACATACACATGTAGTAACTATTGTTGGATGTATCCCACTTATCACCACTACATGTACAGATGATCACCACTAAACTAAATGTATGATCAATATGTAAGAACCTTCTCCTCATGGGCATATTCCATACCTTGCCTTTGTACAATGCAAAATGCTCTAGGGATATTTTTAATGTATACATGTGCAACTCTTAATGCAACTTTGTATTCAAATGTATGATTGCTTGTGCAACTTGGTGTAGCATGTATTGTATTGAGATAAAGTGGATTCAATGAAGGTCATATATCTTTAGCATATGGTGTTAACCCTATTGCAAAGTGGAAATTAAAGAATCATGCTCATACCTTGCCTTTGTACAATGCAAAATGATCTAGGGATATCTTTAATGTATACATGTGCAACTCTCAATGCAACTGTGTAATCAAAATGTATGATTGCATGTGCAACTTCGTGTAGCATGTATTGTATTGGGATAAAGTGGATTCAATGAATGACAAATATCTTTAGCATATAGTGCTAACCCTATTGCAAAGTGGAAATTAAAGAATCAACCAAGTGTCATAGATGTGTAGCAACAGCAAGATTACTAAGGATGACAATTTTCGTTTTCACCCATGCCAAGGATTTTCTTCAGATAATGTATATTTAATAGTGAATTGATTTAATCTTGGATTTATTATTCTCCACTACTCCCACACCCCACTGGATTTTGAGACACAGAGATGCTACATGAAAGGGCACATTTGAATGCACAACCTATACATTAAAGATATCCATGGAGCATTTTGGAGTATGCAAATGTAAAGTATGGAATATGCCCAACGGAGAGGAGGCTCTTATCCTCATGTTTTAGCTATATGTGCATATATACAGATTGTACATTTAGAGGCCATTTGTGCACAGATAATTCTAATGCTTGCTATATATGTCTATGTAGTGGTGATCCGTGCACAGATACATCTAATAATGGTCAGTACATGTGCATATACATGCTACACTCACGAATGTGAAGATTGTATATGTATATTTCAGAATCCTCTATTCCTTGGGTGTATCTTTGCACCTTTAGAGACAATTGCTTGTTAATAATATTAATAAGTTTCTTTAAAATTACTTTCAAATCTTAATTTTTATTTTTAAATATATTGATTATTAAAGATATAATAAAGAAGGGACAATTTTATTGTAAAATTTAATTTATTTCCAATTTTAATAATATTTAAGACAATTACTAGTTAACAACATTAATAAGTTTCTTTAAAAATATTTTCAAATTTTATTAGTTTTTTTTAATTGTGAAACTTAAATTTCCTTCAATCTCTTTATCATCACTCACTCCCAAAGTGTCATCTTTAAAAAATAAAATAAAAAAATTAACCATTATTTTTAAATTTTAATTATAATATTTTAAACTTTTCCCCCAAAAATAAATAAATTCGCTGTAAATTTCCAAACTTTTATTAAATTTTAAAAACATTAAAATTAAAATAAATTTAAATGCTCATAAATAAACCAGTAATTAGTTTCAACGACATCAAGGTTAAGAGTACAGATGTAAGGAAGGTGTCATGCTATTAATTAGCATGCAAATTGTAGAGGTGGGCAAACTAGGGTGGGAAGGAAGGTGTCATGCTATTAATTAGCATGCAAAGTCCATTTGATGAAATATCATCTACAGATTGAGAGGGGTATTTCCATTATCATCGTTGTTGGTACCAACAGAATCAGTGGTATAAACACTAGATTCTCCCTCACATTAAAAAACCACATTGTACTTCCACATCATGTAGATTTACCATTTTCAGTGTCAATTGAAGCTACAAGGGTCGATGATGGGGAAATGTCCGTTGAGTGAATTTGCAACTGGGTTTTGCATTCACAGACTGATGATTTTTAAGAACGGATATGGATCTGCCAAAGATTGCATTATTGTTCCTGCTTACTTTAATGATTCTAATGACTTTACCCTTTCGGCATTTTTTGAGGACCTCTCTTTCTTGCAGTCTTGATGATGCTAATAATTTTTTTAGCAGAAGCATTCCACAAGAGTTTAGCCAGCTTAAAGATTTGGGAAAACATAGCACAAATGTGAAGGAAATTTCAACAATATTTTGATGTTGGAATGGTGAGGGAATATACTTCATGAATCAATGCCCATGAGTATATTTCAGTGTTCTCTAAAGGTCTTGGATGTTGGTGGAATGTAGGGTTATTTCCTCTTAATCCTTCTTAGGGTTATTTCCAGCGAATATCGAGTTTCCTGGAATGTAGGATTTTTTCTTATGCATCAATTGTGACTTTACAACACGGTGTATTATAATTGGGCACCAATGGAGCCTAGGAGCTTGCAGGAAACCTTCTTTCGGAAAACCTGCAGGCAACCCTTCTTCCAAAAAACTAAACGAGAGTCGAATATTCCTTCGGAAAAGTAAATGAGACTTGAAAAAATCGACCAATAACTGAATATTTGAGTCGAACTTGTGAGTTCGCTGCCCGCACACAACCCTTCCCCGCCGTGAGCCCACATGGAATGAGAGTTGAACCTCGTACCAGGCGACAATTCAAAATGGTTGACGAATCTTTTCCACGTACCATTTTTTCACCAACTTTTTTCACATGCCAATTTTTCACTCGATAGAGGAGGACAGAAATGAGATGTTGGGATTTGCTAGGATGAATAGTGTTTTCCCAACCAACTCTATTGAGGGAACACCTTTGGTTTGATTAAATTGTTGATGAATATATTGTGTCATCTGGACTCAAGGTCACGATAAGTTGGATCTCTTTCTCCATCATCTTAATAATCAATCTAGCTCCATAAAGTTTATTATGGAATGTGAAATTAAATAAGAGCCCATGTTTTATTGACATCCTTATTTCAAAGAAGGATGATGGATCATTCTCACACAGGGCAATATCTTCACGCTAAGTCCCATCATTTCCTTGCTCAAAAGTTTGTATATTCCCACACTTTAGTCACCAACAACGATCCTTGAAGGTAAGCAGAAAACCCATCTCCTCAAAGTTTTCAAAAATAATGGTTATAATAAAATCCAATTTCTTAGGGCTTTCCTTAAAGCTGGCAGGGGTTCCAAGATTAAAAAAGAACTCAATGATCAATTTTCTTGGGTGCACCTTCCTTTTATACAAGGGGCCACTCACAAGATTGCAAGGATCCTAAGAAAGCAGAAGGTTCCCTCAAGCTTTAGGCCCCTTAACACGGTTCAAAGTTCCCTAAGATCTGTAAAAGACCCGGTGGACCCTAAGATTATGAAAGCGATTTATGTAATCCCTTGTTCATGTGGGACACCTTATGTTGGTGAAACTGGTCACTCAATAAATCAGAGGATTTAGGGACTTGCAACAGAAATCAGACATGGGAGGATTCACTCATCAATATTATCAAAACATGTGGAAAAGACAAAATACCACATTTGTATTGGCCTAGGTCATTGCTAGGATAGATCATTTCCATCATCGTAAGTTGAGGGAGACTATAGAGATTAAAAGGAGGTCAAGCAATCTCAATAGAGATTATGGCTGGAAAATTAGTAGTTGTTGGATCCCTGCTATTTCTTCTTAAGTTTTTATTTATTTCATTTATTATTATTATTATTATTATTTCTTAATTTTATTATTTATTTGTATTTTTTTATTGACTATTAATAAATGATTAATTACTTTATTTTCTTCAATATTGATTAATTGATTTAGTTATTTATTTAATTTAATTTATTAATTTATTTGTTTATTTATATTTTTGACCATTTATTATTTTTATTTATTTTTAAGTTTTTATAATTAATTGTTTTAATTATTTAAATTTTACCGAAATGTTATTTTTATTTTATTAATTGTTTTAGTGTTTTGATTATTTACGTTTAACACAAATATTTTTATCAAAGTTTGACCTAAATATTAATTTTATTTTAGATATTCATTTTATTAAAATTTTCTTTTTGATTAATTATTTCCTTTATTCAATATCAACAATATATTCTAACAATTATTTCTTTATATTAAAATATTATTTATTAATAAATAATATTTATTTAGTTAAATCTAACAATTATTTGATTATATTAAAATAATATTTATTAATAAATAATATTTATTTAGTTAAATCTAACTCTTGTACTTTTTTCCTCTTCATCAATTTTACTTAATGCAAAGATATGAGCTTCGACAAAATTCTCATAATGATATTTTTACGGAAAGTTTTTTATTTTGAAAGTATAAAAATATTTGTTTCATGATAAATTTTATATTAATCAAATTATATATATATATATATATGAGCTAAACATATATACACTTTAAAATAACATGTGATTAATCAAAGACATCTTCATTATCAATATGGATAACGAAAGTCTAAGATCTAGCAAACATGTAACAATATTCCTAATTATGGAAGTTCACCCACATTTTATTATGGAACTTGTAAGTAGTTTTTGTTACAATACCATGGGTCAATATTATGGTTTATTAATACCACATACCCAATATGACATGGGTTGATATGACATTTTTTTTTAAATTAATTTGAAAAAATTATTTAAAAGAGCATAACTAACTTGGAGACAAATCTTAATCATTGATTTGTCCATACTACTATAAATATTCTAGCATATTCCATGAAGGTTAAATCTTCACTATCCACCTAATAATTACTCATAATTAAATTAAAATTCTAGAAGGCTTATTATGAAATAAACATGTTATATGTGTGTGTGTGTATTAAAAACTTATATGTGTGTGTGTATTAAAAACTGGAAAAACTTATCATAACTCAATTGTCAAACCCACAATGGGAATAACCATCACTAGCTACTATGCTTCAATGCTTTTAATTCAAGGAAAACTATACAACATGGAATTCCCTTCTCCTAGTCCATAAGGGAGAGATTTTGCCCCTGCCAGATGCCTCTAGGTCTTGAGCCCTTAACCTGTTTCCAGCTCTTAGCCAAAGAGAAGCATATTTTTAACCCGTTTCCTTACGTCTAAGGAAGAAAAGCTCTTAGCCAAAGAGAAGCAGAACTAGGACATACCCCAGAACCATTATATGTCTTACAATAAATTTAAAATTATATAAATATATATTTATTTTAATTTTGTTATTATTACTGAGAGATTAATTTTTTCGAGGGGTTAAGATGATTGATACAAATAACCTATGTTTTGCAATAAATTCAAAATTATAGAAACATGTATTTATTTTAAATTTGGTTATTATATATTGAGAGATTATATTTTTTGAGGTGTTGAGATGACTCATACAAGTAACCTATGACTTGAGTAGTCACACCAACCTAAGGACATCTAAGCCATTAAAATCATTTAGGATCGCAACCAACCTTCAAAAAAACACCCTATCACTACTTGCTCTATGCCCCATGGGAAAACACAATTAATTTAAAAAACTATACATTTTTAAAATTTAAACTTTTCAATATTTTTTAAATAAAAAATTAAAATAATATATATATATATATATATAGTCCGTACTTTCCATCGAACATGATGACTAAGGTGTGCATTTGGAATGCACTTCATAAGGTGTCTAGAATAATACACTTAGTAGAAAATTTATAATTACATTTAGATCGAAAAGAGACACACATGATAAAAATAACACAAATAAAATCTCAAGACTTGTATTATGATTTTTATTGTTGAAAATAAAATTATAGATCATAATTACTTTGATGAGGATCCATCTCTGCTATTCCAACGAATCTCTTCTTGTACCAAGTCATGCCACAATCTCTCCCACTATGGTAGCTCCTCCCTCCCATTCATCGAATCCTGGTAGCTGTGCCAGCTCTTGGGAAGGCCTAGGAGTTCTAGGCTCACCAGATCATCCTCGACAACTGTAACACCAACACTTCCAAGCTCATCTCCACATTGAGTGAACTTCATCAAGTATTTTGGTATTGAGTCACCCTTATCCATCTTGATTTTTCTGAGCTTGTCCTTTAGTGCCAGCTTCCTATGGTCATTTTTGGTCTAAAAAAAATATGTTAAGGCCTTAGAGACAGCATATGGAGTTGTCTTTCCATGGAGGTTTGAGACATTATGATCTTGAACTCCTTACAATAGAATCCTTCTTGCCTTTGCTACGTTCTTCTTCCATGCCTCCAGATTTTGAGCATCTGTTGCTGCGAGCCTAGGAATATCACTATCTATGAACTCCTTCAACCTATTGTCTTCCAACACTACTTCCATATTTTCTTTCCAATCTATGTAATTCGAACTACCCTCAAGGGCATATTCGAGTCTCAATCCACAGAAATACATCCTAATCCTGCTACTGGTCCTGAAGAGTAGATCTGCAAATTCAATTCATCTGCTCAAAACAAACTCGTATTATTCTCTTCTATAGTGATTCATTCTTCGTTACCATGTATAAAATCAACGTAGTTTCAAACTTATATTTGTAATCTAATATAACAAAGTACTTGAATCAACTCTACAAATTGTGGAAACCGATTATGATCTCACAGTCACATGAACAAGAAAGAGAAATAATTTCAAACACACAACACAAATATTTATTTGTGGAAAGCCTCGATTAAAAACCCTGCTATCTATATATTTCAGAAGCAAAATAATATGAGAAAAATACAATGCTTCTCTCAGGATTTAGAGCTTTCTACATTATCTTTGTCTTTCACACAAATTCTAGGAAAGCTTGGTTCAATACTTAACCAATTTCTTGGCCTCAAGAATCCCTATTTTCTTGTGTAGGTTCCTTGGGAATTAGGCCCCTATTAACAAGGAAATTCCCCAATAATTATTGTGTAATACATCAAGGCTCTTCCTCTGACTACATGCATCGCCTGTACAATTTTCTGATTATACCACTGATAGTACACTTTCCTTTGAATCCAATCTCAACTGGGTCTTTCTCAGAACTGAAATGCATGAGTTATTTTTTAGTGAATTATCAGTTACCTGATTGATCACTACATGTGAATTAAATCTAATTTAATTCACTTGACCTCTCACGAGTTCCTCCATCAATTAGAACTAGTTAAACTCATTTTGACTCAAATAAATTAAGTTAATTAACTGCAACTCAAAATAAACTCAACCAGAGCTCCTAAACTTGGTTCATAATTTTAATTTTTCCTAGTAGTGTGGAAAACTTGTGCAATGGTGTGCACAAATAAACTTTTCATACTGATACATAATGTCTAGGTTATTGAACGCGTCGAGCTAGGGCTATATTTTTAAATATTAAATTTGTGGTGTGTTTAGTAAATATAAACGCACCAGGCATGACTCATTGACGTATAATATCTCGTATCAATCTTGTTGCATTTTAGTTTTCAAAATGCGCCACAAAAACAATGGTGCATTAGTTCACACACCAATATGCGGTGCACCCTGTAAATTTACAGGGTGCACCACTATCAGTGTGAGCTGAATGTATCGAACTCATCGCTTAGTCAAAAAATAAATTGAAAATAGTGGAAAATTTAGCCTAATTTACAATTCTAATTCGCAAGCAAAGAAACATAGACATTACCTAGACATTTTTTCGTCGGGGAGGTATTGTGGACATGTAATGGAGAAAAAAAATTAAGACGGTTTGAAAAAATTAAAAACTCAAACAATGAGCATGGTATGAAAGGATGGTGAGAAAGAGAAGTACCGATGTTAGGGTGCTTTAATGTGGAAAGAGTGGCATTGGTGCTTTAGATATTTCCCACACTATATATTGTAAAAATTAAAATTATGGTTGGGAGTTTTTTTTTTTAATTTAGCTCTGCTCCGATGCATTTCTCCAAATGCACTAGTGCGGGATATGTCCAAAATAACTGCATTTTTTTAATTAAAAAATATCACGGTGCTTTTCTTAAGATGTATAGGGGCATTCCTCTACAATTACCACACCAGTGATTTGTTTCTACTATAGCACCGCTATTTTTTTAGAATTTAAAAACCACCTAGCGACGCTTTTTATAAGATTCCCTCCAGTGTTTTGTTAATCTTTTCACACCGAAGTCATTGGAAAATATCACCACATTTCTTTTCAATTTAAAACTATAGAAATGCCCCTTACTGGTATACACCAACACATTTTACTATGTGAAGGGAACCATTGCTATTGATTGTTCAAGCACCGTTGCATTATGTTATTTAGTGCATCATGTTTTTTTTTTTTTTTTTTTTAAATAAATTTTTGACGATGCACCATGTTATTGCAACATCGATTCTTGTATGGATAGTAAAGAACCGATGCTTTTCTGTATTTTAGACGCACCTTTCAAAAAACATCTGCTGAAACATCTGCCCTCCCACCTCACTACAAATGAATTTTTGGGTTGTTTTTATCTGGACTTCCAAAAAAATCTCCTATAACCTCTTATAGAAGTTATTTTCCTTGTAGTGGCTAAAATACTTCACAAAATATTAATAATTATCATTCATGCTTTCAAACACACCCTTAGTTTCCACCTAATCCTTCACCTTGGACCATGCTTATCCCATGGAAGTACCCTAACCAATATGTTGTCCCTATTGAAAATGGTTGTTATTGATGTCAAAGGTTGTCCAAATGGAAGATAAAGATACATAGTAAAACAAATTATTATGATACCTTTCCAATGGTATATGGAAATCCCTATAATTCCATAGCAATGAGGAGATATGAAATATTTTGTCAAAATGACCCAACCAAAGTACAAGTAGGCCCCATTGGGATATCCTATATTTGAAGGAATTTTTACTCCAATTACCTAGTTCAAATGGGATCATAATATATATGGTTTGAAATATTATTTTGAGACCTTTCCAATGGTATATTTCACACCTTCTAAGTCCTCACGGTTGAGGAGAAATAATTTTTTGAATATTCATTATACATTCTGCGAGTTGCACAAGTTGGCCCTGTCCTAGACCCAAAATGCATTATAAATTGGCATGAAAAGGGTCATTTATAACCACCACCCAATTGAATTCATTTTTTTTAGCGAGCAAGAGCAAAAAATATGAGGTGCATACCTCATGAACCATTGAGAAGTGAAGTGAAGCCAATTTGGAGAAGTCTTTTGTGAAGTATTTGTTGAGTAGTGGAAGGGTTTTGGAACACTTTCTAAATTTTTTTTTTTACATTTTGTTTGGTTTTAGTTTGAAGGAGGTTGAGTTATGTTTTATCAAAGGCCAAGTTTAATCATCTTAGAGGCCAATCCTTATTTCTATTGAGGCCGATTTCTATTTTAGAGGAGGATGAGCCCTATTTATATTGAGGTTGAGTTTTTTTTATGAAATATAGACTTGTGTAAGGTTCAATTATGTTCTATTGATTGAGTTTGTTGGAGCTTTATCTCAATTTGGAGGCCAAGAGATAAAATAGTTCGAGTGCAAGATGCTAGGAGGGAAGACCTCCTTTCAAATAAATTCTAAGCCTAAATATTTTTGTAAGTTATTGCTTATTGAGGATTAGTGTCCTCATCTTTTTAATAGGTTGGATCTTACAATTTTTGTAAGTTGGTTCTTACAAAGGATTGGTGTCCTTATAAGTGGTTGTAATAAATTAAATACCATTGAAAATATTTCAAGTTTTCCTTCTTCATGTTTGTATTTTTACTTTAATCTTAGTTTTTATGCATTGTGTTGATGGTTGATGAAGTGATGAGATTTTATAAAGTGAAAATAATTTAAATCTAAGTGAAATTGATTCACACCCCCCTCAATATCACTATGTATTTCCAACAATTGGTATCGGAGCATGCTTCTTCATGGACAGTCTAATAGTTGGAAGAAGATCTTATAGGGGCCATGGCTATTCGAGATGGCTCAATCAAAATTCCTTTTTTTGATGAAAAGTTTTTTTATTTTTGGAATATAAGAATGAAAACCCACCGTTGATGTCTCTTAGTGCTAAAGTTTCGTAGTTTGTTTTAGATGGATATAAGGTTTTATCTTCTCCTCCAACTAATCAAGATGGGAAAAGGCTTATGTATCCAATGCAAAAGCTATGAACTCCATTTTAAATGGATTTTCAAATTCACATTTTGCTAAATTTATGTAGTTGTGAATAATATAAAAAGACGCAGGGAAAACTTCTAAAAAAATATTAAGGAGATGACAGAGTAAATAAGGAAAAGCTTCAAAATGTTTGAAGACATTTTCATGTATAATTTTGAAACATATAACATATATGTTTTCAAAATCCAACATTTATATGATTTGAACCTGATTATTAAATACCACATGGTTGAGTGAATTGATGAATTAAGTAGCTCGAATTTGTTATTTGATCAATGAACAAGGTATTTGATTGTGTACTTAATTATGTCAAACTAGATAAAGAAGCGAAAATCCAAGGATAACAAGATAACATTTAGATTAACATTTTAATGAGCATAGTACATAGATAATATTGTTTGATTGTGTTTTTTTTCATATGTATAAAGGGTTTTTTAATAATTATTTATTTATTTAACCATAGGAAATCGGTAACATGTTGGATTAATTTGGGCAAGGTCCACGATCAAACATTTTGGTTGTCGCTATAATACCAAGAATATATCCAACATCCAAGACGCTAAATATACTAACAAATTATAACTTAGAAAAAGCTGAGATGTTGTTGGAGAAGGGGGTGCATATTCTTTTAACCTTATCATAAAAATTCAAACATATCCCTTTGCAGGAGTGGAACCTAGGTAAAGGGGTTAACAAACCCTACTCCAAAACATCCAAGTTACCAACCTAGGACTTTCAAGAATTATTTGTTAGCAATTAAAGTTGTCTTGCCATTAAGAACGCCAAAAATATTAAAATTCAACTTTCAATTATACTAAACAATAACTGTGAAATAAAATAAAGTATTATATTAATGATTGAAGTTATCTTGCCATTAAAAGCACCAAAAAAATCCTAAAGTTCAAATTTTAACTATAATTAAACTTGACTTTAAAATCTAATCTAATATTATATTAAGGTTTTTATTATGATGAATACATAAACTCTCTATGTACACAATTTACTAGCATAGATCCATCCTAATTCCAGATCTACTAAGCATCGAGAGGTATCAAATCTCTCCAGAGGAGAATCTAATTTTGAGTGCAAAACTTGAGGAAAGGTTTACACCTCAAGATATTTGATTCCTATTGAAGCTTGGTAGATCTAAATTTATAAGAGATTTCATTATTATTATTTATTAACATTATTAATTTATATTATTTATATTTATATAAATATAAATAATATTTTTAATAATACTTGGCATGGCCTTGAGGGAAAGTTGCAAGTTGGAGTTGTCAACTAATTCCCAACTCCTTTGTCTAGGCTAACTCCTAGTGAAGCTGAGAGGGGTAGCCCCTAAAGAAGAAAACTAAAGCTTGATTAGTGTTTTGCTAAAAAAATTCTAGGAGTTAATATGGTTTATACCAATTTTCAATTCACTATTAACAAGATAGACCATCAAATATGCTTCAAGATAAAGGATAAAAATGATTTCACAAGTACATAAGCATCACATATCATTCATGAAAAAAAACATATATAAGAGTGCCAAACCAATGAATAAAATACTTGGGCAATGTAAATGTATGATCAATGAAAATACAAGTGCCAATAA
Organism: Pinus albicaulis; assembly: GCA_034641835.2. Classification (NCBI taxonomy): domain Eukaryota; kingdom Viridiplantae; phylum Streptophyta; class Pinopsida; order Pinales; family Pinaceae; genus Pinus; species Pinus albicaulis. The sequence continues at coordinate 799,268,442 of CM076573.1, forward strand.
TCCAAATATATACTTGCAAGAAAAGTAAATTATTTAGACATGAAAAGAATGGAAAGAAATGTACCTAAAAAGGATAGATTTTAAATAAAAGATGCTTGAAACAAAGTTCTTTGAAATAAGAATTTTCCAATTTGTAAACCAACTTGTAAAACAAAACCAATGATATCTCAAGTAAGTACACAATTGAAATGTAAGGGGTGATGAATTTCCTCTTGGTTGATTTTAGAATTAGTTAGGTTTTCTCTTGAGTTAATGTAAATTGGAGAGATTGCACCTAAGCTAATGTGAAATTTTTCCTCCAATCCTTTGTCCTAGCAAAGATAAGGATAATTGCAAGGATATTCAACATGGTGATAACTCTAGTATTAAAATAAAATATTATATTATATTAAGGTTTTTATTATGATGAATACATCAACTCTCCATGTACATAATCTATTATTATAGATCCATCCTAACTTCAAGTCTACTAGGGACCGAGAGATAAAATCTCTCAAGAAGAAAATCTATTTTTGAGTGCAAAACTTGAGGAAAGGTTTACACCTTAAGATATTTTATTCCTCTTGAAGCTTGGTAGACCCGGAGTTTTAGTATTATTAATAATATTATTTATATTTATATAAATTTCACATTTCTATATATAGAAATATTCATATTTTTATTTTTATTAAAACCCTAATGATACATATAGTAACATATTTGACATATTTTATAATTTTTAAATTAAATTTTTAATGAGATATGTATATAATTAATTATAGATAGATAGATTAGAAAAAAATTATTGCAAATATTATTTTTTTAATGCTTATTAATTAAATATAAATATGAGCCATTACTTTATTTTATATGGTAAATTGAATCATTTTTTTTGTAAGGTTAGGGATTTTATATTAATTTCAAAAATATGTACATAGCATACCTTCATAGACTATCAATTTTCCACATGTAAAACTAGACTAGTAGCATAAGTTCAAAATTTTAGCATTGCATATCGCATATGTTGTAAGTCTATCATGCAAACCAAAAGTAAAACTATAAGAAAAAAATATACTGAAAATATACAATATTAGTTATAATTACCAAAAATAAGAGATCTAAATAGAAATTATGACTCGCCTAATCACGAGTAACCTATAGGGGATTCCATATGTATAGGTGGAGCAGGATCACTATCATTATCAGAGGATGTGAAGGAAAGATTGGCCAATTTCTTGGCCAGCACAAAGACCCTTTTATCCAACCTTTCCAACTTGTCCATAATTTCATACACACAAGAATTTCTTTCTGAGTGTCTACATGGTCTATGAGGATTCCACCCATGAGAGTATTGATGCCAACTTGAACATAGGAGTATTGATGATCTTGAATGGAATTTCCTATTTTAGGCATCTAATCCCTGCTATCATGATCGATCTCATGACCTAGTGTATATATATGTTTATGATGAACTACATTTTGAACCTAAAAGATGGTTCTATGAACCTCCTCAGGGATGAATTCCTTATGTATATCCATGGATTGATGTAGTGAATTTTGTACTCAAGTTTAGGTAGAGGGTAAATGATAGTCAAGGTAGGTCGTAGGAGCAACTCTTCCTCTTCTTCCACCTCTATGATCTGTCATCGAGTCATGCAGAGGGGAAATCTTGAGAGGAGGATAATAGAGGTAGAACCTTAGATATAAAAACTAGAGGTAAAAGCTAGAGAAAAATAAATAGTGGAGAAATTGGAGATTCGGTGGGAAAGACTAGCCCAACATCGTAGTAAGAAAGTATGGAGTGAGATCATGAAATTTTTGTAAACTCAAAACCATCCTCAAAAAATTGAAAAGTGTAAGAGTGATAGAGAAATCCACCTTGAGTAAGTTGAATTAGGAAAGGACTAGAAAATATCTTGAAAATGACAAATAGACCCAGAGACGGAAAGAATACCCAAATACTAATGAAACAAAGTTGCATACAAAGGGTATATATAAGGAAAATAGTAACTGGAAAGCTAGAAAACATTGTAAAAACTAGAACGTTGAACCTAACACCTAATTGTGGAACAATCTAAGGGCTAATTTCCATAAGCCTAAAACACCCTTTCTTCCAACTGGGAGCCACCACCAGCCCTAAGAGAAAGAGAATTGCTACAGATAATCCTGCATTGGGCTAGCAACTCACTTTCCTTCCTCTATTGGAGCTCTGAGATGAGGATATGTCCACACAAGATAAAAAGAACTAGAAATTAGATTCATTAAATAAACAAAAGACTAAACAAAACTTGCAAACCAACCAAGCATGATTTTTCTTTCAATGATCCAAAAGCCAAACTATATCATTGTGACACCACCTTGTATCATGATAAGTCACCTGTGCTCCAATCAATTCCATATTTAACCTCGCATTCAGTTTGAAGGTGAAAGACGGAACTAAGCATTCTCTGTAGGTCACTTGCACAATAATATTCATGATTTCAACAACCTCCCATGGTTTAATCACACCCAACCTTAATTGAATGTGTAACTTCATAAATTCATACTACTATATGGGGGTTATATTGCCACGCTAGTTAATTTCCTTGGCACTCATTTCAAGTCAAAAGTGCAAATGAGCACCCTCTATAAGGAATGGTAAAATAGATCTTAATTTATAGTTTATGTGTGTGTGTGTAACTATATATTTATTAAGTTTTTATGTGTTTATTAATTACATATTGTAAAATATTATCGTTGCCAATATGAATCATTATTATTATATTTTAATGTACAATATCAAATTGAATTGAATTGATTTATTATTTTTATTACTTTTTACATCTTATTACCTTTTTTTTAATGACTCAACAGTATATTATATTATAGAAAATCTTTTGGATTAATCACATCATTAGGATTTGGTCAACGTTTCAAACCATTTAATTTGGTTCATCCTCAGGACAAGGTGAAGAATGAAATCCATCTCAATGAATAAATAGTAAGGATGCATCATTGCCCGGAGTTAGCTGTTAAAACTAGTCGTTATTTAGTTAATTAGTTAGAAAAATAAAAGTTTTTAATTATTTAATTAATTAGTTAGAAAATTAAAAGTTTTTTAATTTATTTAATTAATTAGTTAGAAAATTAAAAGTTTTTAATTATAATAATTTAGGAAAAAAGGTTAAATTATGAAATCCATAAGGGAGAAGGGGTAAATGATGGAAAAAAGGGAAAAAATAAGAATAAAATAAAATAAAAAATTAAAATGAATAAGTTATAAAACTAGTAAGTGAGAAGGGGTAAATAATAGTATAGGCAATAATATCAAAATAATGAAGAAGTTAAGATAAATAAGAAAGGACTAATATACAATAAAATAAAATCCTCCCCCTTTTTATTTTATTGTATATTAGTCCTTTCTTATTTATCTTAACTTCTTCATTATTTTGATATTATTGTCTATACTATTATTTACCCCTTCTCCCTTACTATTTTTATAAATTATTTATTTTATTTTAATTTTATTTTTTTTCCCCTTTTTCCATCATTTACCCCTTCTCCCTTATCATTTTACCAAATTTTTATATCATTCTTAATTTAATCTTTTTTATGTTTGCCCTATACCATAAGTTACCCCTTCTCCCTTATGGATTTTATAATTTTACCTTTTTTCTTAAATTAATATAATTAAAAACTTTTAATTTTCTAACTAATTAAGTAAATAAATTAAAAAAATATTAATTTTATAACTAATTAATTAAATAATTAAAAACTTTTATTTTTCTAACTAATTAACTAAATAACTGGTAGTTTTAACACGTAACTCCCGGCAATGATGCATCCTTACTATTTATTCATTGAGATCAATTTCCTTCTTCACCTTGTCATGAGGATGAACCACATTAGATGGTTTGAAAGGTTGACCAAATCCTAATGATGCGATTAATTCCAAAGATTTTCTATGATCACAAAAGAATTAGATCTAACATTATATTTTGTTATTATTTTTTAGTCTAACTCTTCATTTTACATACACTACAACATCTCCCACATATTGAGTTGTTGAGGCCTATTGGAACAATTATAGTTAGTATATGAAGACCATGGTCAAAGGGAAGGGTATTAAATGTATCCAAGTTAATGAACACCTACTTGGAAATGTCTTTGTAGTCTTAATATTTATGATTTATGAATTTTAAAAGTGGGTGTCATATATGCCAAGATATTATCAGTTCATTAAGTTTAAACTACAAATTGTGAAATGAAGTGTTAAAATACCCACCTAGAATCTATTCTTTCAAGTGACATGTTAAATTCCTAAAAAGTACTTTGTTATAATGATTTTGAATATTGATATTAAATATTAAGAAATCTCGCAAATACAAGTCATTTTCATAACATAATTGAAATTCATGTCTATTTTGAAATTCCAATAAAATAAATCTTCAAATATTTACAATACTTACATAAGTTGCACTGGAACAGTGATTTCATCATTGTTAATATCTAACTTCACTAATTTATTATTTATTTTTTCATTAAAATCCTATTTATTCTTATAAATTTAAAATAATATAATACACCATAAACTATTTCATTTTTTTCCAAAAGTAACTTCACTAATTTCTTATTTATTGCGCCGAGAGGTGCATTCTATAGCCCAATATGACCTCGATGTGTAAGTACGTCGGAAGCCAAAACAACAAAAACTAAACTTTTAAAAATAAAATCTCAATAATGTCAGCTTAAACAATAATTTAGAAAACCATATAAATAAACAATTAAAAATTCATTAAAAAATTAATTTATCAAAATATTAAGAGATTTACCAACAGTAAAAAAGATATGATAAATAAATAAAAATATAAATAAATTAGAGGTATGGTAAATAAACTAAAGGCCTATGAGCCAAATACCATGGGCCAAATACCATATTTATAAAAGAGGTATGATAAATAAATAAATATAAAAGAGGTATAAAGAGGTAAAGTAAATAAATAAAAATATATCAAATAGGATTGCATTCTACAACCCAGTATGGCCCTGATGTGTAAGTATTTCACAAGCCAAAATAACAAAAACTAAAGAAACTTTTAAAAATAAAATGTCAATAATGTCAGCTTAAACAATAATTTAGAAAACCATATAAATAAACAATTAAAAATTCATTAAAAAATAAATTTATCAAAATATGAAAAGGTTTACGAACACTAAAATAAGATACGGTGAATAAATAAAAATAAAAATAAATTAGAGGTATGGTAAATAAACTAAAGCCCTATGGGCCAAATACCATATATATAAAAGAAGTATGGTAAATAAATAAATATAAAAGAGGTATGAAGAGGTAAGGTAAATAAATAAAAATATATCAAATAGGATTATAAATCAACATATAATTATATATGAAGTCGATGACCCAAAAACATTATTGCGCCTAGAGGCACATTCTACAGCCCAGTATGACCCGATGTGTAAGTATGTCAGAAGCCAAAACAACAAAAACTAAAGAAACTTTTAAAAATAAAATCTCAATAATGTCGGCTTAAACAATAAAATTTTAGAAAACCATATAAATAAACAATTAAAAATTCATTAAAAAATTAATTTATCAAAATATGAAGACGTTTATGAACACTAAAAAAAATATGGTAAATAAATAAAAATATAAATAAATTAGAGGTATGGTAAATAAACTAAAGGCCTATGGGCCAAATACCATATTTATAAAAAAGGTATGGTAAATAAATAAATATAAAAGAGGTATAAAGAGGTAAGGTAAATAAATAAAAATATATCAAATAGGATTAAAAATCAACATCTAATTATATATGAAGTCTATGGCCCAAATATCATGGAATAAATTATTATTAATAGCATGCAAAAAAACATTATTAACCCTATAGCCCATTATGACCCCAATGTATAAGTATGTGGAAGCCAAAAATAAAAATAAAATTAAAAATTAAAAATTAAAAAAAATATATAAAAAATAAAAAAACTAAAAAAAAATACCATCTAAATAATGTCAGCTTAAAAATAACTTACACAACCATATAAATAAACAATTAAAAATCAATTTAGACAATATAAATTCAAAATATGAAGAGTTTTAAGAACACTCAAAAAAGAGATATAGTAAATAAAAAAAATATAAATAAACTAGAGGTATGGTAAATAAATAAAACCTCTTTTTCTACTTATTTGGGAGGTATGGCAAATAAATAAAACTTCTTTTTATATTTACTCCATAAACCTCTTTGTATTTACAAAAACTCAAAAGAGAGGTTTTACTTAGGGTAATCTTATGGGCCAAATACCATAAGACAAATTATTATTAATACCATGGGCCAAATACCACTCCCAATACTATATTTATAAAAGAGGTATAAAAAGGTAAGGTAAATAAATGAAAAAATATCAAATAGGAGTAGAAATCAACATCTAATTATATATGAAGCTTATGGACCAAATTAATAATAATAGCACACAAAAAAAAGTATTATTAACTATAACATTAATATTAAAATATTAATATTAATATTATTAATATTATTAAATCTAATATTCATATTAAAATTATTAAATTTAATTACTTTATATTAATACAATATTAATTTTGTGATATTATCATTCACACACACACACACACACATATATATATTCTAGATATATATGGGAGGGAAGAACAAAGGCATATAATAGAGGTGGAGAAATAGCCGGCGTGACAAAGGAGATATGGAGATAAATGAAGGAGAGGGGAGAGGAGGAATGAAGAGAGAGAGAGAGAGGGAGAGGAGAGAGAGAGGGAGAGGAGTGAGAGAGATAGAGAAGGGTAAGAGAGGGAGAGGGAGAGGGAGAGGGAGACATAAAGATGGAGGTGGGAGAGAGAGATAAGGAGAGATGATTGGTGGGAGAGGGCGGGGCGGGAGAGAAGAAGAAAGACATAGAGAGTGAGAAGTGGAGAGAGAGGGAGTGACAATGGAGAGATGGAGAGAGAGTATGTAGGTTTAGGGTGAGATAAAGAGACATAGGAGAAGTAATTGATACAAGGGGGGAGAGAAGGAGAGAGAATAAGAAATGGAGGGACATAGTAACATATTTGGAGAGAGATAGAGTGATGGAGGAAGAGAGAGAGAGAGGGAGAGAGATGAAAGACGAGAGAAAGGACTTGAGAGAGAGAAAGAGAGTGAGGGGGGAGTAAGAGGATTGAATGGGAACGAGAGAGAGAGAGAGAGAGAGAGAGAGAGAGATGTGGGAAGAGAGATGGAGGTAGGAGAGAAAGGGAGAGAGAGGAAGGAAAGGAGAGGGGACTTGAGAGAGAGGAGGAGAGAGGAAGGGAAGATGAAACACATAGAGAGTGACAAGTGGAGAGAGAGAGAGGGAGTGACAAGGGAGAGATGGAGAGAGAGTGTGTATGTTTGGGGTGAGATAAAGAGATAAATAAGGAGAGATGGAGAGAAGGGAGGAGAGAAGGAGAGAGAGAGAGAGGCATATATTAACTAATTTGGAAGGTGAAGATAGA
>CM076573.1:799276027-799529861 GCA_034641835.2 Pinus albicaulis
GAGAGAGAGAGGTGGGATGTAACATACACCATTAACTTCACAGGGAAATGTAAGGAGTTAAATTTTTTTTATACAAGTTACTCATCATTACATAGAATGTTGAATAGTTCACAGTGTAATTTATAAATAAGAGTAGTAAACTTCTTAACCCTTAACAACTTCCATTACAGTATATTAACTTAATACTATATGATGTAACCATCCATTCATCTCATTACTCATATAGTCATCACATAATTTCCATTATGAACATCATAACAAGAAAGGAATCAACCTCATCATCTGGACACAATAATCAATCACACCATTGAACACCAATATACCCTGGAAACCCCGTAGGGTGAAAACCAACGAACGTTTAATTTTTATTATTAAACGCTCGTGAGGGTGTTCAGCCCATCACTCAATGGCTTATAAGGGAGACCATCCCTTAACCATCGTTTATATAATCTTACAAAGAAATATACAATATCTAGCTTTAAGCCATTCTATAAATATGATACCATTTACCCTCTGGTATTCATATATTCACATATTCATATCTTGGTGGCATGGATGTACCTACAATGGACCATCGTACATTGGACCTCCCTGCACCTCGCACTCATCTGCATGAACATTAATCATTTACCTGCCACCAGGACAAGCATAATTTTCCTTTGTACATGACAAGCATAATATTCCTTTGTACATTCATTCCCTGCTATGATGCCTTCAACATAAAATGATGCCAAAATTCATAAAGTATTAATCAATCACTATGGTAGTTTCTCCATCTACTTATGTGTAATCATGACAAGCAAGTAAAGTACCTTGTCATTCTCTCTTTAATAACACATACCTCATATGTACTGGTTATAGGTCATCACAATAACTAATGCTTACGTCGCATAAGCACACATTCCTGCAAGACAATGGCTACATCTCCCAAACTTTCTTTAAAATAAACTGATACATCAGCTAAGATATTTATGCATGTGATTTACATAATTTTAATAAAAATAGCTAACCCTTAAGCTATTACCTTTAGTGCATGGAATGCAAGTTAACATAATGATTGTCTCTTCCATGCATGTGAATGCATACTGATTCCAAAAGACTCTCCCTAAAGGAGTGCCTTCACAACGAAGCACATAAATCATATTCAACGTAGTTTAATACTACAAGCTCTACATACCAAAAATATATATTATTTTTCAATAAAAGCTAATACATATGTTGCATGTTTAGGCATGATCTTCCTGCCAAAAGGAAATCATAATCATGACAAAATAAAAGTAATCAATTAGTCTGTTCATCTAAGGAACATAACTGATTAGTTCCCTTAACCATGAATTTATTAAATGACTTAACTTTACCAACACCGTGGTAAACAATCCATAGATTTATTAATTAACTAATATTTGCAAACACCATGGTAATATACCCATGGTTTTATGAAACAATTAATCTCCATCAACACCATGGAAAAACTACCCATGGTTTTATGAAACTATCCATGGATTTATTAATTAATCTTTACCATTACCATGGTAAACTATCCATGGATTTATTAAATAATTACTATTTACAACATGGATTCTTTTTACAAAAACTTCTTAGTATACTACCACTCTTTAACTATTATGTAAAAGATTGGCATAATAGCAAGGAATAACATAATACCAATAAGTTTCCCTTTCACCATTCTATCTCTCTGATAACATTATCTTTCTAAAATATTAGAGTAAGAGTCTTTTCAAGAAAAGACAACAAGGATTCTTTTTAGGAAATAACCACAAAATCAAGTGGTTAATCATCTTTTAATTAAAAATTCCTATCTAAATGCATTAAATACAAAGCATAGAGAATATGAAAACATGCATATATATCCAAGCATGCATGAAATAAATTCACACAATAGACACATGCCTATTTTAGATATGCATGTATTTCAAACGTCTCAATATAAGGTTACCAAAGCCTTAATCTCAATATGTCTACCAAACATCTTTTCACCTTAAGAAGGAAAATCTCAACTTATTTCCCTTGAATTATTTTCTCATATATTTACCCATCTTGATATGAAAATAAATTGTAAATTAAGTGAACTATATATTTCAACTCACAAGTGAACTATATATTTTTCAATTCACGAAGAAAGAGATTATATGATAAATAAATTTAGCCAAAATTATTATCTTGGCAGTCATATATATATATATATATATATATATATAATCTTTTCTTTATCTTTTAACTCACTAAGATAAAGACTATCTAGTAAAGAAAGCAAGCCAAATCACCTATCTTGGCAGTCATATGTATATAATCTTTTTGCAGAAAACTATATATATATATATATATATAATCAATCTTGATTCATATCTTTCTTCTCACAACAAAATATTAGATCATAAAAATTAGGAAAGATTACTTTAATCACTTACCATTCACCGAATTGAATATAAATATTTAACTGCAATGCAAACTGACCAAGATTGCAGTAAATGCCAACACGCCTCGCCTCTTGGACTTAATATAGTCGATGACTTACAGGAAAACTTGTTAATGGTTGAACGACTTCAATAAATGAAGTCACCATACTCCCTCCTCGTTCTAGCAGATTCTTTCATACCCATCATTCATTCGAATGGATACACTGGCCATCGAACTTTATCAAACGACGAGATCAATATCCTTAAACTATTAAACTGTAATGAGTGGATCTAACACTCATATTGCAACCACCGAAGGGCTTTATGTCTGCAGATTCCATGCCGCAGATAGAGGGCAACAAGGCTAGCATGAAAAGGGTTACCAGCAGCTCCACGAACTGCAAAGCGACAGAGAAAAGTAAGAATGAACCAGGGTGTTACCATTCTTTAAATCCATAGTTTCCAGCAAAGAATCGAACCCCCTCCCATTTGACAGGGTTGCTGCCCTTAATACGCATCACCATTATTCATTTGACAGTCCTCCCCGCTGCACCACTGACCTTAGAGAGAAATAATCCCGTAGATAAATAACATCTGTTTAGAAATTTGTTTTACATTAACTGTTTCAATAATTCGTTCATTTTTAACCGATTCTTGATTTTCCAAATTAACGTAAGTTTTATTTACCATAGGTTGAGTCATACGTTACATGGGAGATAAAGGAAGAGAGAGAGTGGAGAGAGGTAGGGAAATAATGATGGAGATGGAGGGGGGGAGAGAGGGAGGTAAGAATGAATATAGAGAGAGAGTGTGTGTGTGTGTGTGAGAGAGAGAGAGAGAGAGAGAGAGAGATAAGGAATATGGAGAGAGAGGGAGAGAGGATAGAATGAGGGAAGAGAGATATAAGTGGGGGAGAGGGAGGGAAGGGGAAGAGAGAGAGAGGCAGGGAGAGGAGGAGGGAGTGATAGATATATATATTGGAGAATGAGAGTGTATGTTTTGGGGTTGATATAGAGAGACAAAGGGAGATAGAGATATAGATGGAAGGTGAAGAGAAAGAAGAGATAGATGGATATAGGGAGGGAGGGACAAAGAGATTTATAAATATGGGGGTGAGATAAAGAGAAAAATAAGGAGATATGGAGGGACATATAGATATATATGGAGGGGGGAGAGAGGGAAGAATATTTATTGCAATAGATTCATTTATTTCGATGTAGATGGTGATTTCTAATCCTATTTTATTTCTTGAACTAGACGCGTTGATTTTAGTGTAGATTTTGATTTCTAATGATATTTGATTACTTGCACTAGATGTATTGATTTCAATGTAGATTATTTCTATTCCTATGTGATTTCTTGCACTAAATGCATTGATTTCAGTGTAGATGGTTATTAATTTTAATCTTATTTGATTTCTTGCACTAGATGCATTAATTTCAATGTAGATGTTGATTCCTAAATATAATTGATTGCTTACACTAGATGCATTGATTTCAATATATATGATTTCTAATCCTATTTTATTGCTTTCACTAAATGCATTGATTTCAGTGTAGATGGTGGTTTATAATCCTATTTGATTGCTTGCACTAGATGCATTGACTTTAGTGTATATGTTGGTTTCTAATCTTATTTGATTACGTGCACTAGATTTATTGATTTGAGTGTAGATGTTGATTTCTAATCCTATTTGATTACTTGCATTAGATGCATTGCTTTCAGTGGAGATGTTGTTTTATAATATTATTTGATTTTTTGTATTAGATGCATTGATTTTAGTGTATATGTTGATTTCTGATCTAATGTAATTGGATGTATGATGGTACACTAATTTTAAAGTCATTGGATTAATAATTTGCATTGATTTTAGTGTAAACACAAATAATTATTGACAATGTAGATTTATTTTTGTGTTATAGTAATTAAACCTAATAATATTGGAGAGCAAGAGAGACAAGGTATGATGTTTACTACAACAACTCGAGCTAAATATTTAAATGGTTTATGATTTCAATTGTCTTTTTCATATAATCGATATGAAAATATGACAAAACTAACAAGGGTGACAATAAGAATAATAGAAGAAAATAGTTTGATATTGATCACAATGAAAACTATTTGTAATTTATTACATTCTTATTATTCACATTTTTTATCATTCAATATTATTACATTGTCACATTCAATTCAAAAATTTTATTTCATCATTTTCATCATTAAATTTATTTTACAATATTTATCATCTCAACAAAATCAGGTAACTAAGAAAATTTAAAATTAAAATGAATCGATAAATCTCAAACATATTTAGCATATTTAAAATGATTATATTAATATTATATGTATTTACAAATTATTAATAAAATTAATCATATTATCCTTATATTATCAATAGATTTTCCTTGGCCGCACACGACTGAAACCAGCCTAGATCCATCTTAACTCCGGATTTATCAAGCACCGAGAGGGATCAAATCTCTTGAGGTGTGAACCTCTTTTTTAAGTGAAAAACTTGAGGAAAGATTTGCACCTCAAGAGATTTGATCCCTCTCAGCGCTTGATAGATACGGAGTTAAGATAAATCTAAGCTGATTTATTTTCATTAATATCCCATTTATTCTTTACTTATAAATTTCAAATAATATAAAATACCATAAACTATTTCATTGTTTTCTAAAAAATTTAAAACTTAATTTTATAAATTAAGGTTATTAACATTCATTTAACATAAATCTTCAATTAAACATATTATATTGTATTATATTTAAAAATTAATAAATATAACACATAACTTATACCAACGTATACTATAATCCCTCTCACACATATATAATCTTTCGTTCTACCAATTGAGAGAATAGTAAAAGTTAGTGACAAAGCAAAGCACAAAAATATCATCAACCTGTTCTTCCACTCTTCTCACGAAAGACACACCCAACCCCGAGTATCTTCTTCTCAACATCGAAGGACTTTATCAGCAATCACCACTTCAGAAAAAACTTTAGAAAAAACTTGAGGGCTCTCTCACCTTGGCCATGTGCATCTCCACTTCTACTCAAAACATGCCTCGTTCATATCTCTCTTTTCCTCTTCATCAAAGACATACGAGTGAAAAAGCACAATCTTTTCTTATATTTGACCTTTCTTCCCATCTATTTCAACTTTTCAGAGTTGAGATTATGGTTGCATTGCTAAATGAAATAGCATAGCTTATTGTTGTGGATCAATTTATCTATGTATATAGTTATTGGTGTATTATTATAAATTTTATTGTATATTATTTTTTTTCATAAAAAATAATTGTAATTTTATATATTTAATAAATGTGATTTTGATTTAGATCTTGAATTTATGTGGTTAATTTATATTATATATATAGATGGTATATTTTATAATGTATTTAAAATGGATTGTGAATAATTTTTTAGAATATTTTGAAATTTATAATATGATAATTTCGTACTTATACTTCTTAGATACTCTAGTATTAACATAAGCCACATTTAAAAAAAATACAATTAAAATGTAGACTTGATATACTTGAAAAAATTATCACTATATAGTTTAATCAAATATAGATATATGTAGTGTTGTTTCAAGATATGGAGATTATCTTGGAGACATAATCACTTGGTTGAGAGAATATCTCAATCACACACAAATCTAGAAAACATATAGATCTAAACAACTCCTAAGGACAAGGAAAAAACTCCTTTACATAGAAGGAATCACAAGTGAGACAAGTAGAAATTATATTTTCCAAGTCGCCCCCTTAATGACTACTTGTCTCGATCTCAATCTGCAAATTCTAGTTGTGGTCATGGTGTTTTCAAAGCTGGCGTCCATATAAAGGAACAACCATCTATCAGAATGCATAGGTGTCCAACTGTTGCAACCATCAGTCTACTAAGATGTCCTTCGTATACATGGTTTTGTCAACCATTATATGCATTCCTGTACGTGTACCTGCAAATCCCCCTCCATCATTATCAACCTGGGTTTTGTCGAATTACCCGTAACCATGCACTGGGTTTTTTTGGCTGACCCTAAACCATGCCCAGGGTTTTCTTGGCTAAGCCTAAACCATGCCTACAGGAATCCCTGTTCACTTCACTCTCACACGTGGTTTCTGGTTTACCACAAACCTACACTGCAAAGAGGTTTCTAGCTTACCACATGCCTGCACTGACATGTATTGTCACAAGTGGTTTCTAGCTTACCACAAACCTACATTTACAAAGTGGTTTTAAGATTACCATTAACTTTATTGGGATACACATGCCTCATCAAGCTTACATTACACACTTCAACTCTTGGAATTACCAGGTACATACTTTACAAAGACCACTACAAAACATCCTAGAATTGTTTACTAATAAATGCATGTGACACATAATACACCATCATCATAAGTCTATTCCAAAAACTCACACAAACTTTAACTTAGTTGTACATCATCCTTTAATATTTGATGTAGCTCCAAGCACTATCCTCTGATGCCATCTTCATTGTCACGTCTTCATCATATCTAATAGTCAATAATTCTTGCAAATAAATTTGTCTGTTGTTGGATGGCCAATTCCAATAGAGACTCAAACTCGTGACAATAATTGGCCAAATTAATTGTCACAACAACAAACATCCAGATTTACATTAATGCATTTACATCATCAACTCCTAATGCACACAAGGGATGAATGGAAATACAAAAAATTACACAGATCACATAACAAGTTGGTTCCTGCAAAGCTAAAATGCACGCAACTCCATAGTCCTCATTCAGCAGCTGTGGTTTCTTTGGTTTTTGTTTGCCTAACAATCTCAACATATAGTTGATAACCATCACTAATTTTATGCTCTTCTTGTTCACAACTGGGGCTCGACTAAAGGGAGAGGCCCGGTAGGGTCTCACTATTCATATGGTGAGGTAATATGCAAGAATAGATGGGAAACCTTCAATAACCTCCGCCATTGAACATTCACTAACCTCTGCCACGGTCAAATGGCCAATATCGTAGGAACGTAGTCGCTTGTCCGCATCGAGCAAGGGTGAGCAAGCGAACTCTCGACCTAAGAGATAGGGCCTTTCACTCTTGCCAACCCATGATACGGCGGTAAGGAGCACTCAGAGCACGATACCAAGCCAACCTACCACCTGGCACTAGCCTTACTACCTTGGTTTGGTTGAGCACTCTCGCATCGATCGATAGGCCGGTGCCTTGCTCCTACCTCAAAGCCTTTACTCTCCCGATACATAAGAAATCGAATGAGTAGGTGCTAAATTACCCATCTCTATTGCATGATACTTCCTTTTATCCAATATTGTCTTTAGGAACCAACCCCCAAGCCCTTGGGAAGAGATGAAATTTCTACGACCTTGGATCCATCCTTCGTAGTCTCATGCTTTTCATACACAACAAGGTCACAGTTCCTCAACATAGGGCCACAACTTACATTGAATATCAATTTGTAGATATTCACAGTATCGCTTAAACTTAAGAAATGATGCCCTTGAACAAAAGTTGAATCCAATTGCTTGGCAATATTAACCGAATTAACCTTATTGAATCTTGAAGAATGGACCTTGACCATTTTGCGGCGACCAACGACTGTTACCGCTGCCTCTCCCATTTTCTTGGCAGAAATATTGATTCTATTTTTGGAACAAATATAGTTAGTGTGTTGAGTCAGTTTATGAAAAGACCTCTAGAAAGCCATTGGAGAGTAGCAAAAGAAGTACTCGGGAATCTTAAAGGTACAATTTATTTTGGTCTTAAATATACTGATTCAGTTAATGTTAAGCTGGCAGGTTGCTCAGATTCCGATTAGGTTGGTGATTTGGATGATAGAAGATATACTACAAGTTATGCACTCAGTATTGGATCTGTGTTTATTTAATGGAGCAGCAAGAAGCATCCAATTGTATCTTTGTCATCTACAAAGGTAGAATATAAAGTTTTGTGTGGAGCAACTTGTGATGTTGTTTGGTTGAGGCGAGTTCTTCAAGATGTTGGAGAAGAACAAAGGAAGGCTACAGTGATCAATGGTGACATCCAGAGCTCAATCAAGTTGGCAAATAATCCAATCTTTCTTGCAAGGACAAAGCATGTTGATGCAAAATTTCATTATATTAGAGAGAAGATATAGTCTAAGGAAATTCTTATTGAATATTGTAATACTTGTAATAATGTGGCTGACATTTTCACAAAGCCCCTTGGGAAGATAAAATTTGAATTGTTTAGAAAGATACTAGGTTTGGAAATCAATAATTTCTCCATTAAAGAGGGGACTTGAAATAAATGGAGAAACTGATGATTTTCTAGTTTACTGTAATTAGAGATTAGTTCTTGATTGTTATGAATTAGTTCTAACTAACCTAGTTCTATACATCTTTATAAGGTTGTAATTGATTATGTTAATTCAATAAATATATCAGCAATTGTGAGAAACCTCATAACTCCTCTCATAAAATTTGCCAATTTCATTCATATTTTGTCTTACAATATTTTTTAGTAATATCTATGACATACTACAATCTACCATCAACATAAACTAAATTTCAAAATAAAATCAAAATATAAACTTATTAACTTCACAATTATATAACATTTTATATAAAAACTAAACTTCACTAATGCTTTTAAATTCCAAAACATTTTCAAAATCTGTTAAGTAAAAAGGCCCATTTCTGCTTTGTACCAATTATTATTACAAAATGTTAGAAACTCTTGAAGCGCGAGGCTGTCAGGACCAAGACTCAGCTGAATTTAACTTATTGCAGTAACATCGAAGAGTGAGCTGAATTTAACCTATTGCTAGATTGACTGAGTAAAGAAAATATTTTATAACATATTTTGTTTTAAAATTTACATTTGTAAATATTTTATAACCCGTTTTAAGGAAGTTTATTTATTTTTATCTCTCATTTAAATATAAAGTATTATGTGTTTTTTTTTTTGGGTTATGAATGTAATTTTTCTTGTTAATATAAGTTTTATGTTAATAATTTTTTTTACAATAATCTATTTGGTATAAGTATGTATAATTATTATTTATATAATTTTAAAGATTTTATAAATTATGTTAAATTATTTTTGAAAAATTTTCAAATAAATTAATTAAACCTATTAATTATAATGTATATTGAAAAGAAACAATAGATCTTAATTTTTAATTTGATGAGTTGGACTTAAATAAGGCCTTATAAATAATAAAACAGGTCTGAAGTCACTTATAATTGAGAAGATTCTAACATTTCAGGTAATAATAGTATGTAAGTATGAATTTTGAAGAAATCCATAATCTTTTTACAAGGAAGAATAATAGAGATTTTTGGCATGTTCTTAAAAGACACAAACTCAATTATGTTTATATTCAGGTGTGAATGTATTAAAAGCATGATATCCTTGGTAACCACACATTTGATATTTTCATATCCAACCACAAGATTGATTTGTTTTCTAATCAAACTAATAAGTAAACCCATTTTATAAAAATTGAGATCTATCCTGTTATGTCAACACTAAAGAAATTATATAAAACTCTCAAAATCAAAGGAAAAACAACTATTTTACCTACACAAACAAAAATAGTGAGTATATTAAATGGAATACCAATTAGCGATGGGTGTGGACATGTCATGAGTCTCAACCTTTAAGTTTCAAGGTTCATTGATCATCCTCTATGCTCAAGTGTGTACAATGTAGGAACACATAGTGTGACTAAAAGCAAAAATGATTTTTTTCTAATAAATCCAAAAATCTACTATAAATGAGTCTATACTTATCTTGAAATATCATCTTAAAATCTTAGTATTGTGAGTAAACTTTTAGTATTATAAGTGTTTTATATACTTATCTTGGAATCTCAACCAACATAATAACTAATTTATTTTGGTTTATGTTACGGTGACTTGCAAATTTTAAAATAGTCAAATATAAAAATACAGATAAATACCATTCAAATTTAATCCCCGTTTATTTGGAATTCATATAATTGAAATTGAAATGGGATAAATTGTACATCTGACAAAATAGAAATGTATTTGCACAGACGATACATGGCCGAGATCTATTTCCGCTACTACTGGTGAATTTGAAGAGGTAACATCAAATAGAATTATCTCCAATTGTTTGTTATAGGCTGACCAACAATCTTGCCAACAACTAGCCGAAGATTGCGATTTAGAGTCTTGAAGCATAATCTGGCACCATGACCGTTTCGTTTGTCTTTAACGTAGAGGATCCAACCAACCTCAATATCGCTTTGAGGCACATGGTATAGTTTGTCATGGTATCAGTTCACAGGTGTTAGGCTTAACTGTTAATGCTCCAGTTTCTGATTTAGTTGGTTAACTATTTCCTTGTTCTGTTTATTTTGGATTTTCTTAGCTTTCTTACTACTCTTATTTGTCAATATTATGGACATACTACAACTTTAAAAGCTGTCCTAGATAGGATAAGACAATTTCATTTTTGGTCTGCTTATAACTAGTTGCAGTGGCCAACAGACTTGGTTTCCTACGAGCAAGTTGAGATCACTGTATTTGTTTTTTATTGTAGACTCTCTGCCTTTAATATTTCTGGTAATAACAAGGTACTACGAAGTTTTAAAGAAAAAGAAAATTTAGTCACGCCTCTCCCTCCACCATTACATTAGCAAAGGCTGGCACTGCAATGGTGACAGGTACCAAATGAATAATCATGTCCTCCTTTTTATAAGACCAAAGTTATGTTTCTCCTGTGATTCCTGACTTTTCTGAGCAGTACTTGTTGTCGCTTACTGGAGGGATGCCACCCTGTGACTTCTTGACCGAAGGATACATACATACACGGTAAGGGTGATGGAAAGTAAACTATTTAGTTTGGATATTGCATGGTTGATAGCTTAAATATTATGGTTTTCAAGTTTTTGTGGTTATTGTTTGATGAAGAAATTTTTTAATTATTTACAGTATGATCAAACAATAGGCGATCTTTCGAATCCCAAAGAGGATCCATCTTCAAGACTAAATATTGAATGAAAAGTTAAAGAAAAATGCATAGGACTAAGTTTATATATAGTAAAGAATTAAAAAAAAAGCTAACGAAATAACAAATATTTTTATTTATAATTTAAATTTTATTATTTTGTTATAATTATTTTTAATAATTTAATCTTATTTTTTATTTTTATTTGCTATAATAATAATAATTATTAATAAATCATATTGTAAGTGTACTAAAATTATTAAAAAAAAATTAATTAATAAATTCTTATAATATCATATTCATTTTCTTAATAATAATTATTTATTTAATAAAAAAATTTAAATTTTTAAATTTTTTGCTGGCTTAATTATAAGTATTATGTATTAAGTATTAAGCTACTTATTGCTTTTTCATTTTTTCTATTGAATCTCATTTTATTTTTTATCTAATACACAAGATGAAAAAGATAGTAAGCCAATATGATTATTTTATTGTATGGTGCTTAACATTTTCAATTTGAATTGTAAGTTCGGGAGACAAGTCAAGATGATCGCCGTGTCATAAAGATCACTTGAAAAAAACAAAACAAATATTAATTTTGAGTTTATAGGGGTAATTTGGTTTGAAGCTTTCGCATTATATCTATTTATATAATATTATATTTAAAATAAAATTAATATATATATATGAATAGATATTTTCGTATTATTTTTTTGGTTAATTTTAATCAAAATTTATCAGATATTTAAAAAAATTTGAATCTAAGTTATTTAATTTGTAATATTCATATGTCATATAATTTTTTTAATTTTTTAAAGTTTTGAATCTATTTATATATTTAGAAATATATTTTAAACAATTAGAAATATATTTTAAACAATTAAAAATCACAACACAATCTTGCATTAAACTAGACCCTTCTTAAAAAAAACCTATACACTAAATCTATCTATCTATATATATATATATATGAAAAAGTGAACTTATAAATTTTATTTTATTTAAAATTTGATTATTAAACATTAAGAAAACAATAAAATAAAATAATAAATAAAATATATTTTAATAATAAATAAATTTAAAAAATAAAATAATATATGTTATTAATTATTTAATTAACTTAAAATAAATTTTTAAAAAATATATCGTTGTTTCTTCCCACAGAAAAAGTTACAACTCTCACACAACCTTTACATTCCATGTATATATCTTCTAAACCCATACTTATATAGGCCCAAAATTACAAGATATAGAATATGAGAGACGACTTTGTGTACAAAATATCCATTAATTATAAGGAATAAGAAATGGGGAAGAATATTGAAAACTTTTAAATCATTGTTTCTTATATATTAGAAATGAGATTTTCCATGATTTTTTTTATAGTATTTTTAAAAATTAAAAAAAAAAAAATTGTTTTGATATAAAATGTTATTTATAAATTAAAGAATGATAAATTTTTATTTTTTATTTTTTAAATTGATATAGATTAAAATTAAATTATTTTAATGCAAAAATTTATTAGCAAATTGAATTTGAAAGATGTTAATGAAATTTTAAGTGTAAAATAATTTACTACTTAAATTAAATTATGTTTTTTTAATAAATATTAAAATTTGTTGGAAAAAATCTAGTGATATTAAGGATTAGGGTAGTTGGGGCAGGTGCGATCTCCAAGTGATTTTGATGGCTTAGATGCCCTTGGTTCATGGCTACTCAAGTTATACGTTAGGTATATCAATTATCTCACCTCTCACATTACCTAGAAAATTAAAAAAAAAAAAACGTAAACCATAATAAATTTATTAAAATACTTTGGAACTATTAAGGTAAATAAATAGTTTCTTAATGAGAATGTCATAAGGAGGGGATGAGGTAGTGGCATGCCAAACGTGTCAAATTTCCATCTAGTCACCTGTGTTACATGGGGGTGCCTAGTGAAAACCACTGGCCACCCTGCATGGTTGTAAGCATCAACTACAAACATGTTAACCTGCCCTCTAGAGATGGTGTTATTAAAGGTTTAATGATATTTCAAGACTTGTATCTACAAGTGGCTCTATTTTATGTCACGTTGTTGTTTCCACTTCTACTCATGGAATTTTCATGTAGCTCCCCTCTCCTTGCATCGATTTTTGGTAATTTCTTTTGCCAATCTTGTCCATCTCTTCTCAGAAATCACTCCTTGCTCCTCCTTTTCTTCACTTGTGGTGGACTCCTTATTCATTGGTCCAAAATGTGTCAACGTGTTTGTCTAGTTACAATCAATTTAACCTCTATATCTAGGGATAGTCAACCCTACATGTTTCTTCCTCCCATCCACAACTATGATGAGACATCAAATTAATTTATTATTGTACATGTGGTCATTGTAGAGTAGAAGTTCATAGTTCACGTGTTAGGTTTCAAGAAAAGGATTTAGCTCATCATTTTCATGCCAATACCCCTTAGGAAATTCTATCATAGCTTAATTCCCTTGAGGAGGAAGCTCGAATTGAGTATCAGAGGTCCTAGATGTTGAATTTTTGGGTAGCCTAACCACTAGATTCCTGACACTGTGAATTCCAAAGTCAAGAAAAATCAGTATTTGTATGCATTATACTTGTATTGACAACTTAATATTATCCTCAACAAAGTGTCAGTAGATCATGGAGAGTCTTGGGATCAAATTATGGTCAAAATGAAGTATTTGAAGCCGATGCTCATAAACATTGAAGGACGCCTAGCACATTTGGAACTTAGACTTCCTTTAGGCCTTGATGGATCTCCACACTGCAAGATTGAATCCCACCCCATAGAGTTGGATACCTCTCTTTCTTCTTATTGATTCAATGAAAGTATTTTTATATCTTGTCACTGAGTTTTAGAACTACGTCTAGTTTATTTTGTTATGCTTATGGCTAGTTTTCCTACCTTCAGAAAAACCCTAAAACCATGTTGTTTATTGCTCTTACACTTAGCATTTTTGGCTCATGACTGTTAAACGATTATTTTATCTCTAGTCTAGTTTCCCTAGTAGCACGCCACAAAGAGAGAGACTCTTGCACATTATAATTTTGATGGAAAAGCAACGAAACTTTAATTTACAATAAAAAATGTAAATGAACCAAAACTTTATACAAACTTAATCAATTTTTTATTAAAATAGAATTAGCGAAAAAAACATAATTTTAAAAATATAATGTGTTGTTGCAAAAATATATCAAAATACATAAAATGAAAATGATATGTTCTTTTAATAATTGGATAAGAAAAATATCAATAAATCCTTGTGTGTGTTGATGTGTGTACACTACTAAATAATAGTTTCTTGGCACAAAAAATATACACTAATCCACATTAAATCTCAATTTAAAAATATTTGTTATAATAATGACCCCTAAATTTTTAGCTTATCAAAACTACAAAGACTTAGAAGACCTCGTCTCAAATCTTTTTTAGCATAAAAAAAAAAAATTAAGGAAAACAATGTAAATCCTTAATTTTTTTCTTAAGGCCCGATAGATCAAAGTTAATCTCAATTGATATTGAAAAGTATTATCGTCATCACTAAAATTTTTGAAACAGGTGTTCTTTAACTATTGGTTATTAATCAGATAAAATCTCTATGTTGGATGTGTCATGTAAGAAGATTGTGCATCACAACATGATATGGGTTTATTATGCATCCTTTTATGGTTTATGGGTGTTCTTCATACCATGGTTTTATATCCATTATATCATAATATTGTTTATCACATGAGAGCTCAATGATGATGCATAACACCTATATATTGTATTGTGAACTATTTTTTCATATGATTATAAAGAGGTGCAAACCCTAATATCATTTGTTTCTCAAATAAGTTCAAGGTAAATGTATTATGTATTATGCATGTATAAATATTGATATTTTTTTTATTTTAAGAATCTATTAACATTGCTTTTCTTACATAAGTTTATTAGTTATTATTTTTCTACACTTCGGATTTTCAAAATATATGATCCAAATTGGGTCATCATGTAATTTTTTTTATCTATCTTGGTACTTTCGAGGTGGAAAAATTGAAGGAATTAAAAAACAAGGTATAGTTTAGTGATAGGTCTAAGTTTGGATAATTCAGGTTTGGAACCTTCCAAATCCATTCTGAGGCATCAAATGAAATTTTTTAGGGGTCAAAATTTTGAGTGCATAACTCACACCCACTTGATGTTGTTTTACACTCCGACGCATTTCCAATAGTGTAGAAAATACCTCAATTGGAGCTAGTATGTGAGATTTATACCTCCCACAACTTGACCTACCATGTTGACCACCATGGTATGAGTGGATGCAATGTCAACCCCCATTATTCACATATATGGGATTAGCCATTAGTGGGATTTTAATAATATTATAGAAGGTCCAAAATATTGTCATAGTTGAGGATTGAGGAAGCCAATACCCTACCCCTAGATAGCTATCGAGCTATGTTAAATATCAAAGTACTAGTAGGAGAACGGGTTCCATTATTTAGCATTATATCTTGTTCCATTATCGAGAAAAACATATGGGAGTGGTATTATGTTAGCATAACAAAGGAGGAGGATAATTCTATAGTAGTCGCTCATGCCACAATGTCAAAAGGTAATTCCATAATGAGTTCATATCCTTTATATGTAAATTTTATAGCTGATGCAAATAAAGTAGAGCATAGGACTCACCTTCTATTTGGTTTTTCTCCTATTTTTGGTTTCCAAATATAAATCTTGTATTCATTGGTGTGGATAGTGTGTACTTTTGCTTGTTCTTTCATTTTCATATTTCAGTTTTTTCGTAAAATTCGAGTAATGCTAGTAATTAATTAATCTAGTACATTTATGGAAAAATTAATCTGCATAGTCTCATATTATAGAACATTATATGATTTTTTGTGGAAAATTGTTCTAGTAGAATATACATAACAATTTACAAATCAAAATATGAAAAGTAAAATATTTATCTTACCTCAATAGATTACCTATATAGGTTGTGGAATTGGGACATATGGATAAGCACAATCATTAGTTATGTTGGGACTATATGACCATATGTATGTACTCTTGTTACTTTGACTATTGATTCACAAGAATTAGAACCTACATTGAATATCCCTCGTACTATGGATTTTCAAGAACCATAGGCTATACCTTATGATCATTAAAAAATAGAGAATATCACATTTGTTGATATGAATTTAAAGACAGGTCCCTCACTATTTACCATATGTGTGTTTGTGTGTCGATTAGGTATAGCTCCAATGGCTGACAAAAAAATTGTTATCCTCCCCAACCTGGGTACATATTGCACTTTGAGGCATTCTCTCTCTCTTTGTGAGCTAATTATTGATTGTTGACCTAACATTAGGCCCTACCATCCTTTGAATCAGGGGAAGTACTCAATGTATTTTCTTGTAAATTACACACACACACACACACACACACACACACACACACACATATCAACAATCCTTAACCTAACATTGAGTCCTACCATCCTTGGAATGATGGGAAGCACTCAATGGGGTTTCTTGAAAAACACATTATGAAATTGCACACACACACACAAAGGTTTTATCATTGTCCACCTCGTGATTGATGTTGTTAATGCCAAAATTCTACTTACAAATTGACAATTAAGAGATGTGGATGAAAAGATTTGATTTAGTACCAACTATTAAGATTAAATGTGGATGGATTGATAAATGATAATGGTGATATATAAACTCTTCAACATCACATATTATAAGCCAGTTTTCTCCACTTTACAAACATGTAGTCCTAGTTTCTCCTCCCTATCATTAACGTAATGTAGCATTAATTTTAGTGTTTTAATTTTATGATTATACCATTCATTATGTTACCTTCTTGAAGCATTCTTCTTAGTCCTATACACTCTTTCTTGTAGGAATCTTCATAGAATCACTTTCAACTTCAACATATTTTTTCAACCATTATTTTTGTACTATTAATTAACAATTTGTATTTATGGTCATTTATACTTTTTTTAAAATAGTTATCGACTTGATAATAAGCGTTACATCAAAACAAAAAATTTAGCTCTAAAAACCCATATTTTGTGCCAAAAACACCAAAATCAACCCCTAAATAAAAAAGTGGCACTACTTACAACACCCATTTATTCAAGGTTAAAATTACATACTTTTGTATCCATGAGCTTTTAAACTCATAATGTTTTTATTATAAGCCTTAAAATCACCCCCTAAATCGAAAAAGTGGTGTTACTAATAGAAACAACATTTTAGGGTTATATTATAAACTATTTGAAACCATGACCTTAATAACTAATGCAATTGTAACACAAACCTTAAATCAATCACAGAACCATAAAGTGGAACTATCAATAATATTTTTTTTTTTTGGTGGTAGGAGGGGGTTTACACTTAAAGTTGCAATATTTCTGAAACTATGATCTTGAAAATTAGTACCATTCAAATCAACAAAATGATGCTACTACATCTTTTCTGGATTTAGAATTGTAACTAGTGTTTGAAACCACAAACTAAATAATCAAAAAATTTATGGCTAAAAATCTTAAAATTAGCCCTTAAATAAAAAAGATGTGCTACCAATAAGACCCTCTTGGGGGGCTTAAAATTGCAACATTTTTGCAACCATGGTTTAAAAACTAGTATTATTGTAAACAAAATCATTAAAAATGGAGGAAAGTTTCAAAAAATAATGGAAAAATGCCAAAATTACATGTACACTAAGCAAAACTAGGGTTGACAAGACATTTCTAACTAGGTACTTTAGATCCATCCACACATTGTTAAGTCTACACACCCCTCCTCTCTCTCAAATGATGTTGTAATAAACCTAATATAATTCAATTATATTTATTCTTATAACCCAATAGTCAACATACCTACATGAAGGGTTACACGTCAAATGTTGTGTAGACTATAAAGTGTTTCACTTTGGCCATTGTAATCATCATGTCAAGAAATTATTAAATATTAAATTTATTTGTATCCATTACTTGGAATTACTTCAAGTGGTATAAGAGAGTACATTTTTCTCCATTGGCCCATGGTATTTCTTACCAACTTTGCAAAAAAAATTATGAACTCCATAAAAATAAAATTTACCAACTCAAAGGAAATCCTACATATTGGACATTGGGTTTAGTGCTCCCCGTGTATTTCGTGAAGTGGAACAACTACCTCTCATGGATCCTAACTCTAGCAATTGTAGCAGAGACTAAATCTTGTGCGTTTTGGTCTAACGAAAATCATGATTCCAACAATTGGTATCAAAGCCATAGGTCTCGAGTTTGAAACTCACCTATCTCACACTGTTGGGGAGATTTTTGGACATTGAATTTGACACTCCCTGTGTGTTTTTTGACATGGAATAACCACCTCTCGTGAATCCTAACTATATTTTTTGTAGCGGAGATTAATGCCTATTGGTTTTAGTCTAACAAAAATCATGATTCCAACACTACCGATATGCCTTTTAAAGAAGCATTAAAAATAATTAGTCATAAAGTTGATTGTTTCAACCATGAAATAAATTTTTTATTTAAATAATTGTAAGTATTTAAGGAGGTTATTAAACAACAAGATTCTTAGGGGGAGTCTTCTGAGGAGGATGAAGATTCCTATGATAATAAAAATGATGAGGAGGGTGAAGATGACTACAGTAGTTAAAATGAGGAGGATGAGTTATGTGAAGAGGAGTTAGGGATAACTCCTTATTGGGGGGAAGTTCATTCATACCATAAATCCTAGTAAAAGTAAGGGTTGTCACTACTTTATTGGCCCACCCCTTCAATTCAACTAAAATTATAAGAGCCTTTGAGCAATTTAGTCAATATTTGTTGTAAAATATATGGTCATACTAATATATTCATTTCACAAAGTTAAAGGTGAAATTTATAAAAATATAAATGTGCCTAGTTGTGTGGATCTACAAACATGTATTGGATTAATGATCCTTAAACAAATTAAAATGAATAATGTTGATGAATACTTACCCATCCTAGCCAAAAAAATAAAAGAAAGGCATGCACTACAAGAGAAGATCATAATTTTACAATTTAATATAAAAAAAATGGATCACTATACTTTGATCATCAAAACCAAATCCAAATATAAACCTCTTTCATAAGATGAAGAGACGAAATAGCATGGGCCATCATTTTTTATCTTACAGATGGCCTTGTTCAAAGGTGATTACTAACAATGCCTCACAACTCACACAAGAATCCGATTGAAAATGGGAAGCTATGTTGAGTGACACCAAGTAGTATGCCAACAAGAAGATCGAGGGAATGAGTGGTTAGCATTAACTACTTCATTTTCCTATTGTAGAATGCAATTTTAGTGATTGGGAGAATGTCTTTATTGATGACCCAATTATGAGGAATGAGGATGTTTTTCTTTGGATAAGAATACGTGATTGGCCCCTACATTAAATTCTCCTTATGACCCATATATCACATTATATTGCCCCCATGTTGCAATGTTTGACCCTATATATGCATTATTTTTATGTTTACATAGATATATCAATTTTGTGTAAATTTGGAAGACATTTAACGGATTTATATGATCAACAATACAGAGGGAATGTAGATATGTTGTCCCCTCCCATAGTTCAGCTTAAAATCATCCACTTCATTGCATTAAAGACAACTCAAGGAAGCTATGAGAACAACTAGGGGAAAACTACCAGGTTTTTAGTGGTTTTTACGGGAAACTATCCCTTTGTTCAAGGAGGTTGTTCCCTGTGATTTTGTATAAGAGAGGAATCAAGACAAGGCCTCAAGGGAAGACAAAAAGAAGATTAATTTTTATTATGTTATAGTTCTATAACTTCCTTTTATTCAAACTTATGTCTTTTTTATTTAAGAGAATGGAAGGATAGTCTTTCCTTCCAAGTAACTAGTGTTGGATTTTGATTGTCTCTGAGCACCTTGGGGAGGGACCACCTATAGGATATATAGATATCCTTGTGTAGCTTTCTCTTTCTCATTCTCATGCTTATTTTCCATAATTTTTGTGTATTTTATTTTATGCTACAAGTATTTTAGTGAGTGATGCATTTTTCATGTTCCTATATCAGCTTAGTAACTTAGTATTTATATTTTGTTGAATTGTTTTGATGAAATAAATATGCTAAAAGTAGGTTTATTTATGAGATTTAGCCTTTCCATCATCAATTTTTTTCATTAATCTCAATTTTGGAATTTCCTATCAGATTGCAAAACTTTTCTGTAGCATTAAAAATCTTTCCATAGGATAGTCCCAAGAGCTTATCTTCATGGTTAATGGATATTTCATATCTAAATACATAATATGTCACATGTTGATGTGATTTAGTGAACAAGTGAGTTAATGAGTTGAACAATCATCTCTATAAGATTGCTTTCTATTGGTTGTAGTGATTGCTTTTTGTTTACTATATTGTTGATTCTTGCTTTGCAAAAGTAAGATTAAAGTTTATATTCGGCAAGAGTACAATAGGATTTCATTTGGTGCAACTTTTATCTATTTGCAACTAGAGTTAGCTATTTTCCGACAACTTAGTATAGCATTTACTTGTAATCTTCTAGATAGATATCCTATAATTAGCTTAAGTTGAGTGATTTTTCACCAATTTCTCTCCCTTTCGCATAATCAAAGATATATTTTCTTTCTTCAATAATGTTAATAGATGCATTTATGTGCAATATATCACTTAAGTTTGTAGATATTAGTTAGGGAATTTTTTCCCAAAAACCCCCACTTTAGCTTACAAGTAGAAATCAATAACATTTAGCTAATTATTAAACACACTCTTTAACAACAAGAAGTTTTTAGGACTATCTAGAAGGGAAAGTTATAACATTTGATACCCTATGGGAAGGATATAGTTCTCCATCTCATTATACAATGGCTGAAGATGTAAATCAACCTAAGGTATTTGAATTTACCATCTAAGAAACCAATATACAAGATATGATGAATAATATTAATCCATCTATACTCCCTCACTTTTATGGACTAAACACAGAAGATCCTAATAATTTTTTATTTAAGTTTGTTGCAGTATGGAGGACTTGTGAACATACCATTAATGAGTGGAAAATTGAAATTGCATCTTCCACTTTCAAACATGCAACCTTAAGATGGTTCATGGGTCTCAAAGGAAATAAAATTACTATTTGGGAGCAGATGAAAAAAACATTCAGAAACAAGTACAAGGACTATTATAGTGCTCAAGATACGAGGGATGAAATATTAGGATGACCCAATGACACAATGAATACTTAGAGGATTTTGAAGAGAGATTCCAAATGAGTTACAAGAGGGCTCATAATTGTACCTTGGATGAAGACTCTCAAAACATTTTCTTGTTAAGAGGAGTAAGGGAATATTTTATGGAGACACTTTACCTTTTGGATAATATAGACATCTATCAGCTATATTATGCAACCATCAAGAAAATATTCAATAATCATTCCAGAGTAAAGAAAAATAAATCTAGATATGGTAAGAGTATTGTAACTCCTTATTCTTCATCCTCGATTTTTACAAAAACTGAAATAGGGGGATTGTTAGAATATATGAATATAGATACCTTGCACTTACTAGCCTTGCATATGGACTCATTACATGTCAAAAAAAGCAAGAAGAGGTAGAGATGGAATTGCCTAACTTTTTTCCAAAATGCACTAAAATACACCCTCAGCATGAGTGTCCACTTAAAAATATAAAGATATGTACACTTTGTGAGGAACAA
Organism: Pinus albicaulis; assembly: GCA_034641835.2. NCBI lineage: Eukaryota > Viridiplantae > Streptophyta > Pinopsida > Pinales > Pinaceae > Pinus > Pinus albicaulis. The sequence goes on from CM076573.1 coordinate 799,298,166, forward strand.
CATCATATGGAAAATTTTCTTTCTTTTCTAGGTTTGAAGGTTGTATGCCAATGAACTTAAGGAATCATGGAATCAATGTGATTCATCAAACATATGATCCCAGTAGCACCAAGACTCTATTAGTAAGATATAAGCTATAAACCTACACAAGTTTTCAATAATTATCATTCACACTTTCAAAATCACCCTTTGTGTCCACCTAATCCTTCACCTTGGACTATGCATATCCCATGGTAGTGCCCCAAAAAATATGCTCTCCCTCTTTGCCAAGGATTCCTTAACCAACCTCCTCAATTGAGTAATAAGGGTGGAGGCATTCAATGGCTCAACCACCATCCTTAATTCCTCCTCCTCAAGATCTAAACATACCTTAAAATACTACCTCACTAAAAAAAACCATAACTTCCTTCCCAAACCCAATCCAAACCAAGATAATAAGCAAGCCCAATTTGTTTACAATAATGAGGCTACTTATGAAACTTATTCCCTAGAAGTTCAGGAAATAAACCTTATATCAAGGAAATTCATACAAGATCCTCATCATCCTTCCCCAATAGAATATCTATAAGGGGAGAAGAAATAACTCCCCTCTCAACATATTTCTCAAACCCTAACTTACACTGAGATGTTGGTCATCAAAAGACACATACACGAAGGAATTGCAAGGGGAATTGAAAATTTTGTGTCAGTATACCCCTCTTACAAGGAATTAAATATATTCCTAGCTGTAACAAATTTTTCAAGGAGAAATGTATTAAAAGGGTTGGGAGGATAAAAAGGACTCCCCCCACAATAAATGTTATAGGGAAACTAGTTGGTCTAATGCTTGGAAGGATGATTGTTCCCAAGTATGTGGATCCATTTAGCCCAATTGTATATGTTTGCACTAATCTAATTAAAATTTAGAACACTTTGATTGATATAGAATCCATTATTAACATCATGACTAAGGAAATTATTTTAAAACTCAATATTCTATATTCCTTGAAAAAAACCACCATTGTTGCTTCAACTTACTGATAGATAAATAGTGGAACTAGAGGGCACAATATAAGATACCATGCTCTCAATTAATTATTATTGGTATCTTATTTATTTCCTAATATTACAATCAAATACTAAGTTTAATGTGTATCCACTCATCTTAGGGAGACCTTGGTTGGATACAATAGATGCATGTGTGTAGGGAAGGTAATGTGACTATCACTATTAGGTAGTCCCAAAAATAACAGGTACTATATCTCCTACTCAACCCTCAGTTGAAGCATATTTTCCTGGTTGGGTGGAAGATGAAGAAAAAAATATTCCATCCTTACATAATCTTATCCTATTTATACCATTGAAAAAAATATTAGCAAGAAACACGCTGATGAAAATGATTTAATTTCCATTTTTTTGTAAAGTCGGTACCTTATAGTTATGAAAAGTGATGGTCTAAATAGAGATCAAACTTTAGGATATTCTGGCGGCTCGAGGAACAATTTGTAGGAAAAATTACTCATTTCCATATCTTATAATAATACCACCAAAAAAGTGGAAATATCTCCATCTAAATTATTGAAAATTATCATACCTTTTACTACTAATCATGAACAAGAGTTGGGCATTGTAGTATTTGCATCTGATTATAACGGGATGAAAGGAATCCATCCATATTTTTTTACTTGTCACATTTATTTCAAAGAATATCATAAACCCTTTTTCCAACCTCAAATAAGAATGAACCCTACATTAAAATACATTGTTAGAGAATAATTACAGAAGTTATTAGATGTTGGGTTTATTTATCCTATTCATAATATTGTTAGGTCCTTATAATAATAGTGTATCCCCCTTATTTTTATTATTATTGTAGACCCCTATTTTTATTTTTTTTCCCATTTATCCCCCATATTGTTATTATTGTTCCCCATAGAAGCACACTATTGTTATTGGTGTACCCTTACATTATTATTTTTATGTAGGATCTGATTATATTAAGACCCCTTAGACTCCTATATATACCGAGGTATTTTCATTTGTATCATCCAATAATTTTTCATTTATATGATGTGAAGTAGGTTTCCCCCTCAAAGAGGATAATTTTTAAGTCGGTGATCTATATTTTCTTCTATTTTGAGAGCTGGTTGCATAAAATTTGGTATCAGAGCTTTGGATTTTAGGGTTTCGCTTCTTCAAACATGTCATCTTGGAATTTTTGCTGTAAATTTTTTTATACAAGTCTTCAAAAGCTTAAATTTCAACCACATTGAGCTAAAATATTGATGAACTTTGTGTATGAATTGTAGGTCTTGGTTGTCTATATTTTTGGAGATATGATTCGAGGAAGTTAGGGTTTTTGCAGACTTTAAAATTCCATCTCAAACATGTTACCTTGGGAAAAGAATCACAAATTTATCTCCAAGAATCATATTTGAATTTCATAAATATTTACTGAATTTTGAGTAGCATTTTCAAGGCCAAAGGTTGAAAAAGTGACATGTGGCACTCCGTACAAGTTTGTTTTACTGAACATGTCTATAATCAGGTCATCATGGGAGATTGGGCATAACTCTTCCTTGAAGAATCCAATCTTAGCCTTAATTATGGGGTTGGAAAGAATAATTGAAGGGATATCGTAGGATGAAATTTCAAGCCTTGGACATATGAAATTACATAGATAGTTTCAATATCAAACTCCCAAAAATCAAGAAAAAAGTGTATTTTTTTTAAATTTTGTATAAATTTTGTTTTAAAATTCAGTTTGAAGTGATTCAAAGGGAATGGTGAAGCATAAATGTCATTGTTTTATTTCAAAATGCCTCGAAAAAAAATGGAAACACCTAGTGAGAAACTATAAAGCTATTCTTTGATGCATGAAGAAGAGGAAGAAATACAACATGATATTTCAAAATTATGAGACCAAGTGCAACAAATTTCACTCTCGCAAAGAGTAACAAAAAATAAACTGGAAGCAAAGATGGATGGTTTGAAATATGACATGGAAGAAATCATGAATTTCAATATGGAAGGTTTGAAGGATGGTTTAAAGATAGAAATGAAAAGGGACTTGGAAGGTTTAACAAAGTTGCCACAAGAAATGCTTCCTAGTGGTGACAAGGTACTCCACGAAAATCATGATGAGAATAAAAGGAATACAAATTATGATTTTAGAGACTCCAATAGTGGGTTTAAGACTAACAACATTCCAAATATCGATATGAGGAAGTTTTATGGCAATGATCCGATGACATATGTTGGCTTGTGACCGCACATAACCTGGAGGAGTGGTCCCTATAAGGAAAACAGAGGGAAGAGGCAGAGAAGCAGTTATTATTAGCGAAGACAAAGGCAGCAGAGAAACAATTAAGACATAAAAACAGCAAGGGCATAGCCCTGAACCAGAGTGGGTCAATTCGTGCACGTCTCCGGGTCGAGTCGTGAACGCTAAAGCAGGTCAAGTCGTGAACGCGGAGCAAGTATTCCACGAACAAATAAGAAATGATCGGGTGCACCCAAAGTGACAAGGTTGGAAAACCACATAAAGCAAGCGGTGAGGACCGTTGGATCTAAGCAATGATCAACGATGGAGATTCAAATCGTAATCGCATATTGCAAGTTCTTCAGGATGGGCACAAGGGTAAAATGAGCGAAATGAGATTTGCGATGAGGTGGGACCCGTTCACCCGTGGCACGAATAAGTCTTACCTATTTCCCGCACTTCACAGCCCACAGGTTTCTAACCTTACCTCTTAAGACTTACGCCAAACCTTGTTTTTCTCCGATGCGATGAAGCGAGACCCATCCAACCTTTATACATCACCCAAATTTGCATGCAAACCCTTGTATTCTACATTTTCCTTACCTTTTGCCTCTTCGCACTTTGTAGCGTTTATCACGTCGCATATCGCATTTCGCACAATTTATAACTCACCGCTTAAGCCCCCGCAAAGTATTTTGTGTAAGTTCTGATGTGGTTGGCCCCACCATAGCAGCGTCACCCCCCACTTCTGGCCGCTTGCAATACGTGTCGTATAATATGAAGCCTCATACACTTACCACATAAAAATTTTCCGCATTATAACTCTGCCAATGTGGTGGGCTCCACCCTTCCACGTCACCTCCTTTCTCCCCGGGCTTCGCACTTCGCAGATTTAAGAGTTTACCTCTGTGCTTATAAACTAAAACTTAAAGATTGTGATCTGCGGGCTGCGGTTGGGTCCCACTTTCCCTCCACATCACTTACTATCTTCTTGCACTTCGCACTTCACACCATTTAGATTTTATCTCTACTGCTTCATGTTAAAGTTTGTGATTTGTGATGTGGGCAGGTCCCACCATGCCTTCCGCCATTTCCATCCAATCTTCACACATCCCATCACCGCTAAGCCCTTTGTATCTCTCTGACACCTCCACTTCACCCTAATGCATCCAACGATCCTTAACACATTTTGGACCCCACCCCCAGTCTTTGAAATTTAACCATAGGGGGGGGGTCCGAAATAGGCGGTATCCATTACCACCCACTCCTCCACGTGTCTTCCTCTCATCATTTTGCACCCCCCTCCTCCGACACCGCTTACTACTTAATACCCCCTCTGAAATCTGATTTATAGTTTTCAAATACAGCAAGAGTTTTTGGTAGAGCACGCGGTTAGGGTTTATTAAGTCCCTCCAAGATCTCCCCACTAAAGATTTCAGCACGCACAGCACAACCAACCGTTCTGCAACGGGAAGTGGAAATCATGAGAGTTAGGGAGTGGAGGATGCCGAATAGCAAATGGAGTTACATAATGAAGGCCAGACCGCTTGCTTGTTCTCAGCCATTCCCCACCACTCCTTTGAAGATTCTAGAATTTGGCCTCCCTGGCCAACTGTTTTCTTCTTTTTACTGATTAGATAGTGATGTTTTTCTTTTAAAATCCTAATTTTACCCAATTTTGTTTTGATTTTTCTGTTGCAGGAGTGATTGCTTGATGCATGCTCTGATAGTTTGTTAGGATATTTTGGTTTCGCCTGTGTGGGTCAATCATGATAGAATATTTGATCGCAAACCCTCATGAAGAAATCTATATGTATTGAGTTCCAAGATGAAAGAAAGGTTCTGGAATTTAGAAGAAATTTGCTTTAGTTTTGAATGATTGTGCTCCCTGTGCTCTAAGACACATATTTGGGAGAGTTATTTAAACTTAATATGATACAGAGTTGTTATTTGGATTACAGATGGAGCAATGAGTAGTATTTATATGTTTCCTTTTGTTATCAATAATCTCCTCTTTATGTGTAATCATATTTCATGCTATCCTTCTTTGATGGTTCGTGTAATGTAGCTGCCGGTAGTCTGCAATCTTATTCATGAATTCGTGTCTGTATAACGCTCAAGTGTTAACACTCATGTATTAACCTTGTTGCACTCCCTTAATTCACTTTCCATGAACCTTTGTTTTTTTCCATATCTCATTCATATATGTTTCATCTGAGTTCACAGGGGACAAATTCTTAATCCTCTTAAGCTTGTCTCTTGTGGGTTCCCCCTCCGTTCTTTCTCATTGCCTCTACATATTTTTAAATTTTTTGCTCATTGTTTTATACTTGGCCCACTTAAAATCCATCTAGCCTCACAACCTCCTGAGCCCTCTCACGGTGTAGGGAATTCACATGAATCAAGCTCAAATGGTCTCCTCCATTCCTGAATCACCAAAACTATTTTTCTCTTGACCCATTTTTTGTCAGAGGCATTTACACAGTTGTCCATATTTAACCTATGATTTTAAGATGTCCTAGGCACTGGTCTTTTGCAACTCAAGCCTGTCTCTAGGAGCTACAAAATCTTTTTGGCATCCTTTCTGGGGAACGAATTAGAAACAAATTTCCCTGCAATACGACATTATCTTCACCCTTCAATAAGGTGAGCACGAAGGGTTGAGAGTTGCATAGCCCTCACCTTAGTGACTCCATTGTTTTCAAAGTTTAAAAAAAGTATAATCCTGGCTTATGCCAGGCCTCATACCCGATCAGATACTTCTCAGTAGAGAACCCCTTCTATATCTAATCCTAAACATATTATATTTAAGAGAATATAGAGGAAGAAGCAGCCCATGCAAGCTGACCTACCCTCATTTTCTCTAGAAGATGTGCCTTCCTCTTCTCAGAAAGTTGATATCTATGGTCCTAGCTCCATAGCCCGTGTACTTGAGTATCCTCCAGAAACCTCTGCTTTAGCCAGGTTAGACATAAAAGACAAAGCCGAATCTGCTGATACTTCTTTACCTCCCTTGCATCCTACTCTAGAGGCTGAAGAAGTCAAAGAAGTTACAACTCTTCAAAGCTCACTACAGATAAATATCCTAACCTCTACTCAACATATACATGTTATACCACAGCCAAATCATCCTCAGAACTTAACACCACCACCCCTCATGGTTTTATATGGCTTTCTCTTCAATAAATATGCTCCATTGGCCTTACCTCAAGTATTGCATGACATGCCTCAAGATTACCTAAAGCTCTTGCCTCGGTTCACTAGGGAAGATAGCACTTCTGCGCAGAAACATATTGAATACTTATGCGCCTTCACTGAGAATGTGAATGTGGAGCACCTGGATGTGGTGTTAAGGCTCTTCGTCCAATCCTTGGATGGAGAGGCTCGAAATTGGTTCAAATATCTTGCTAATAATGCAGTCACCACTTGGGAAGAAATGGATAATTTCTTGACTCTAAAATGGGGATAAAAGAGGGACCATGGATATGTCCTCACAAAGTTCAATGCTCTTAAAAAGAGACACAACAAGGATGTAACAGAATTCATAAAGAGGTTCAATAAGCTCTACAATAATCTCTCTATCAAGATAAAGCCTCCCCAAGCAACTGCTAAGGTGGTTTTCGCAGGAGATTTCGAACCTGAGTTTGGGTTCACCCTAAGAGAAAGAAATTCCACATCTCTAGATCAGATCCAGACTGATGCACTAGAGGTGGAAGAAAACTTTTCTTCTATTGGTAAATTCGAAGGGAAGACAGAGCATGAAACAAGAAGAAAGAGTAGGGAGGAGGCTTCTACTTGTAATCAAGAGAGGGAGTCATAGGAGTACATAATTAAAGAAATGAATAATTTGATCAAGAACCTCTTGAATAAGCTAGTGAAAATTGAATTGGAGGCTAATAATCCCTCTCCTTGTCCTAACCAAATTATTCCAAACCGTGGGTTTAATCCCCAGTACCATAAGCCCCCTCTACAATTTTTGTAGCGAGAAAGGAAGGAGTAGCAATATCACATCCAACCCCCTCTATACCTGGAAGGGGAAATGGAGGGACAAGCCGAGAAAGTCGTAGATAGCCAAGATGATCAATTTCTCACTTACTCAAAGGATGAAGAAGGTGAACTCATCCTGCAAGAAGAGTTAGAATAGAAGGAAGTCCCTGGATCGGGAAATTGATAATTACTGTAGGCAGTTTGTGGATTTCATGCAAGCTTAGCTCCACAAGAAATATGACCTAAATTCCTATAGGAAGAGAACCCGAGTTCAAGAACAAAATGAAGAATCGATACCAAGAAAATATACCCCTTCTAGTTCTTCCAGTAAGGGGAAAATTCCTTTAGAAGAGTATGCCCATCATAAAGCCGTTGCGTCCACTTCCACAAAGCAAGGTTATGATCCTCCCGCAAACCAGAAGTCATATTCTTTAGCCTTAAACCTTCATGACCAGCCTAAATAGCAGTCCAAAGAATTCATTGTAGAAAAATCTCCCACGGACTTTAACCTCCAGAAAGAACTAGAGAAGGTCAACATCCTGGTTCCCCTAATCAAGCTCCTAAAGCAGCCTTCATACAAAGCCCAAGTGTCCCAATTCATGTTGCCCCATGGCGTAGGCCCTCTCCCTGACAACCTCAATCTCTAAGAGGAAAGACCCATGGTATTCTTTGGACCTCATGTAGAGGAGGTTGACTCAGCCACTCCCCCATTCTATGTGTCCCTAGTTATGAATGACCTATTACTAGACAACTGCATGCCAGATTTCAAGGCTTCACATAATATATTTCCATTGTCTATCATGGAGCAGTTGTGGTTGCAGATTACTAGACCTTATAAAGATCTGTATTCTTTTTATTCCAAAAGGTTAAAGTACTTGGGCATGATAAAAGATCTGGTAGTAAAATTAGCCCAGATTCTGGACAAAAGTGTAGTGATGGACATTGTTGTAGCTGATATCCTAGCTCGGTTTGGAATGCTATTGTCTAGATCCTGGGGATCCAAGATTGAAGGGTCCATAAAACTGGATCTCACTTATGCCACTATTCCAGTATTCGGTGGGGAGGAAATAAGTTTATACCGTGAATCCATATCCGTGAAGATGGTCACCAAAGACAATGGTTCCACAAAATCTCTGGTATATGGTAAGGAGGGTGAATTCTCTTGTATTTGCTTGAGGAGGACGAAAATTTCCTGCAAGAAACAAATATATGTCCTCTAATACAAAATAATTCTATGAGCAGAGAGGAGAATAAGATATGGACCTTGCAGTTTTATGGAGCCTACTCTCAAGAAGGAAACAGGGCAAGGGTACGCTTGATATCACCAGAAGGATGCTTGATTCCCCTCTCCTTTAAGCTAGAATTCGAAGCCACAAATAATTTGGTTGAATATGAAGCCCTACTTTTGGGGTTGCAGACAGTGCAGAACATGAATATACAGAACCTCAAGGTGTTTGGAGATTCAGAGCTTGCAGTGAGGCAAGTCAAGATCCAATGCCAAACTAAACACCCGCGGCTCAGAGCTTACAGGAATTAGGTATGGGATTTAGTTGAGAACTTATTTTTTTATTTTAAAATTTAGATCATGCCAAGGGAGAAGAATAGAATGGCAGACTAAATAGCTGTGGCTGTTAGTAATTTCCGCCCCCCGCAGAATCCTATGCTTATATATGAGGTTGAAGTGCGATATTGCCCCTCCATTCCGGACAACGTTAAGCATTGGCAAGTCTTCAAAGATGAAGAGAAGGTCCATCCTTTTATGGAAATGGTGGGCGAGTTCTCAAATATGGTGATCGATTCAGTCCCGGAGGATGACAGTGAAGAGCCAAAAACTAGGTGGGAGGAGACACTGGCTGGGCATCGTGTTCTGCAATTAAAGGGAAATGTCATCCCCAGGGGGCTTGTGCCATTGGAGAGATTGTTTGACAAGAATGAAATCCTAGTAAACCCCAACAAAATGACCCTCGATGAGCCTGTCAAGGATGTGAATATCGGGACAGAAGAAGATCCGAAGGTGGTGAAGCTATCAAAAGGGGTTCCTGAAGAATACCAAGGTCAGTATCTTAGTTTGTTCCAATCATATAAAGATGTCTTCGCCTAGTCATACCAGGACTTGAAGAATTTTTACATAGATATTATACAACATAAATATCTCTGAAAGAAGATGCTAAGCCTCATAAGCAGAAGCTGAGACATATCAACCCACTTATCCTCCTAGCTATCGAGAAGGAAATAAAGAAGTTGTTGCAGGCCAAGATCATTTTCCCTTTAAGATACTTCGAATGGGTGGAAAACCTGGTGCTGGTAAGAAATAAGAATGGTGAAATCAAACTTTGCATGGAATTCTGCAATCTGAACAGAGCGTCACTCAAGGATAACTATCCCCTCCCAAATATGGACCACATCCTGCAAAAGGTGGTGGGATCTTCCCGCATGTCCATGATGGATGGCTTCTCAGGATATAATCAGGTGGCGGTGCTCTCGGAATACCAAATAAGATGACGTTCACCATGCCTTGGGGAACCTTCATGTACGCCTGAATGCCCTTTGGCTTGATAAATGTCGGTGCTACATTCCAGCATGCGATTGACATTGCTTTCATAGGAGAGAAATACAAGTTTGTGGTGATTTACCTAGACGACATCATCGTATTTTCAAAGAGTGACGTTGAACACATAGAGCACCTTCAACGAACCTTTGAAAAATTTTGCAGGTATGGTCGGTCTCTGAATCCTCACAAATCCATGTTTTCCTTGGAGGAAGGAAAGTTACTGGGGCACATAGTAACTAAGGAGGAAGTGAAGATCGACCCGAAGCGAGTAGAGGTGATAGATGGCATTCCCCTACCAACAAAAAGAAAGGAAGTACAGGTGTTCCTCAGAAGAATAAATTTCCTCAGAAATTTCATTCCTAACATTGCCAAGATTTTTCCAAACATCAATGGGATGCTAAAGAAGAATAGTGAAGTTAGATGGACCCCTGAATCTAGGGACTCCTTCAACAGGATCAAACAGGGCTTTGCAGAAGCTCTAGTGCTGGCCGGTCCAAATTATTGGAAGTTTTTCATGATTTTCTCTTTCACATCTTGTCACACAATAGTTGTAGTACTATTGGGGAAAAAAATTTCCTATCATTTAATTGTCAACTCGGGGATTTTGTAAACTTGTGAAGCATGCGTGCACTGTATGTGCTAGAAATTATCTTTCAGTTTAGATCAATATAACTACAAAATAATGAAAACCAAATTATTTAATCTATGAAATCAAATAAGAAAAATAAATTCAACTAACCTAAGAAATCAAGTAATGAAAAGAAAGAAGACAAATTCAAAATAAAATAGAGCACGCACAATCACACTTGCAGGAATTGAAATTTTAATCTAAGAAAGCATTTCAAAGCATGTAAAGAAAAAATCAATTACTGTATAGTTTAAACACTCAAGCATCCTATTTGGAAGTATGACAGAGTCACCTTATTGGTATGATTTACAAGCATCCAATTATACATTTAACTGAGGATCTTAATCTAGGAAAACATTTTAAAGGCATGTAAAGGAAAAATCAATTATTGCATAGGTTAAATACTCGAGCATGCAATTTGGAAGTATGATAGAATCACCGTCTTGAAATTATTTTTAGGAGCATTCAATTTTACACATAACTGAGGATCCAATCTAGGAAAGCATTATAAATGCATGTAAAGGAAAACTCCATTATTGCATAGGTTAAATACTCGAGCATGCAATTTGGAAGTATTACAAAGTCACCCTATTGACATGATCTCTAGGAGCATTCAATTATAAACATAATTGAGGATCTAATCTAAGAAAACAGTGTAAAAACATGTAAAGAAACTAAAAAATTGTGAGCTCTACTGCCTCAAACATAATTCAATTGGAAAATAGAAGAATCTACTTTCTTGAGATGATCTAGGAAAGCAAAGATTACACGGTCATTCTAAAACTAATACTAAGAAAGAAAATAAATCTTAATCTATGAAAGAAAACAAATCTCACACATTGTAGATGGCCGATCCCAAATTATGAGAGATGGTAAATAGAGATGTTCCATATGTAAGCAAAACCAAGTCAAAGCGAAAGAACACTCATGAGTAAGGTGCCACAGTATAATTATTTATTCAAAGCTTGAGAATAACTCCAACTTTACACATGACATGATAGGAGAAAGCTTCCCCTATTTATACAAAAATTAGGGATATCTACTCAATAAATGTAGATCCCTTAAATATCTACTAGATCCATACTTGTCTCAACTTATCCCTAGATTCTAGATACAAATCCTATGACACATCAAGATCTCCTTGATATTTCTCCTTAGAATATGGTCCACCTCTTGAGTTGAAATTCGAATTTTATCTTGGCAGGCCAAGTAAGACCCTTCTAGAATCTCAAAAATAGGCCTACACATGTCACAAAACTCATAACGCACACACACACACACACACACATATGAAACTATGTTAATCATATATTCAATTTAAATACATAAAATAAATAACTTTGGAAGACATGGATCCTAACCCATATATTTATGAAAATGGTTACTTGATTTAGGGTTTTAGGTCATATAGTTATGAAATGGGAGTTGAATGGTTATGACATAATGGAAATATGTATGAATATGGAAAACAATTTTGAGACTCAGCATACCCCCAACTGAAGTTGTTGCATGTCCTCATGCAACTATTGTATTGATTCATCTTTTATGAGTTTTTTCTTGTATAGATTATTTCCAAACTTTGCTTCATGATATTTTCTTTTGGAAAAGTATAATACATTTGATTGCAACATATTTTTTTCAATTTTTTTTTTTTTTGGTTGGTTCTTGTGTGACAACCGATTATTGAGCAATGGTTCTTCTGTAACAATGCTTTATTTTCTTTGTTGCATCAAAGTTCATAAAAACATTTAGAATCAAATACTATAATAACTCATCAATGAACTAATAATTTGCAAAGCATATAATCTTTTGGAATCATACTACAACGATAGTTGGTTTGGGAAGTATATGTAGGTTGGAATGAAATGAAAATGTGTGATAGTGTATGACATGTGAATATGAAATGATGTCCCTTCCCCCCAACTAAAGATATGACAACATGAAAAACAGAGTGAGGAATTTTTCCAAAGTTACAATTTTAGCATTCTAAGGAATTACATGACTTAAAATTAGAAAACCACATACCTTCACTTACCTTAAATGTGGATGAGTGGTATATACTGAAGAGTGTCGTTGTTGATGCTGTTGGATCATGAAGTATGTAAAACAAAGGAATTCAATTTTCTTCGTTGTTTTCTTTGTGCTGATGAAAAGATTGGGATATTTATTGTTGCTGATACAAATTGATTTCTGCTGCAAACTACTGAAATGATGTAGTCATCAATCGTTGCAAATTCCGATGGTACAATTCTAGTCATGCAAATAAATGTGTTGATGTCGATCATGAAGAGAAGTCATTGGATTACCGACCATTGATGAATGTTGTTAACCAATGTGATAAAAAATCACCATTAATGTCAATAAGTGCCAAGGTACCTAAGTACATCTTGCGATGTGAAAATAGATGAGCTAATGTTGAACCACTTGCAAGATCTGACTATCAAGGGAAATTGATGTATTCCCATGATTGTTAGTGAGAGAACTTGTCATTAATGCATACAAGCCTCAAGGTACTAATAAGGACTCTAGTCTTGGACCTATATAATTTGCTGATGTCGATAGGCCAAGACTTCTTAGAAGGGAGGCCTTAAGGAATCTTCCATCATCTATCGCGAGCATGAAAGAATATTTTTTTAAGGACCATGGATGAAAATTTTTGCAGTGGATCAAGGTTTATTTGAAAAAATGAAAATGGAAATGGAATGAATCAGCTTTGTAGAGGAGCTAAATGGTTTTATTGTTGTGTTATAGGTTAGTGAAAGCAGGGTAGCAAAATATAATGACCATGAAAAAAATGAGCAGTGAAGGAAAATGAGACAAGGATATGACTAAGTAGAAATGCAATAGCGAATGTAAAGGGAAATGAGGTGAATGTTTTTATTTTTATTTTGAAGTACATAGATGTAATGGAGATGATGGCATCTGAAATAAGTGTTGCATATGATCTGCAATAACATGTGCTCATGCATTTTATGTTTTGTTGTTTATCATCTTCTTGTAAAAGAAATGTGGTCTTTGAGAGAGACACTGTTCGCTTGTAGTCATTTGTTATTCCTCTTGGAACCTGCAAAAAAAAATAGTACTTATTCTGCAATGGAATGTAAGATTCTTGTGGTTTTCAGTTATTGATGAGCTTCCCAGATTATCCACAGTATTTTGGAACATTTTTCGACGTTTCGTATCGCAACGGATATCCCCGTTGAGATTTGAAACGTCGACAAACGTTCCAAAATGTTGTGGAATGTAAGATTATCAAAAGAGAGAGGTGATCAATCTCTTTGGTTATGACATTTACACAAAAACTGAGAATTGGTACTAATAAAATAAGTTCACAAAGAAAAAACAAAAGAATTTATACCTGTGTCGAAACTAGTGTCTCAAGTTACATGTTGTGTCTTTTCAACAATTTCTTCATTTTTTACTGTTTCAAACTCTGATGATAGATTTCTCATAGTGTAGATCTTTTTTTTTAAATAAACCATCAAAACAACTTTTTCTATTTCCTTCAATCATTTTTTTTTTTGATACTGTGTCAAAATTTTATGTGAATTAACAAATTCCAATCTCCACAAGATTTGAACTCATGACCTCTACTATGCAATTTGAATGACTTACCAATAGATCACAAGCAATATTTAAGAATTTAATGGAATTTTTTTCATTTAATTATTAAAAAAACAAAACTTGACAAGTAGTCAAATTAAATCCAAGAAAAGCCGCAACTATCTGTGCATTGAAAATATGTTTTTTCTCACGTAGTCTGAAAATTAAGGCTCCAAAGAACCACAAATATCTCCCAAATGGTGCGAAATTGAGGAAACCATTTTTAAGTTACTTAATTCACCCCGTTCTGAGAAAAAATCATGATTTGGTTTTTCAAATTCACCCTCAGTTGATCAGAAAATGCATTTCAAAATTGACTTTTTTTAGTAATTACACATTTCCATTTTAATGCTCTGTGAGCTTGTTTTATTTTATGTAATTCTTTCTCTGATCCTCCAGATTGTTGGGTGTGGAGCCTGATTTTCATCTTGATTCAAAGATCCTTGTTTTAGCTGGATGTATACCCCAGGAAAACTGTACACCCTTGCAGCGGGGGGGTGCAGGGGGGACTTGTCCCCCCCACAGGGTCCGGGGGGGTTGATCCCCTGGCTGGGGGGTCCTGAGGCACGTTATACAGTGATAGCCAAAGTGACATTCATCTTGAAAATAAATCAACATTTCATTCCAGGACTAAACAAATACATCTCAAGTACCATTTCACATGGTCAGTATTGGAAGATGGAGAGTTGAAGCTGGAAAAGATGCACACTAGCCAGAATCCTGCAGATATGCTAACAAAAGTTGTAACCAAGGAGAAATTGAGAATGTGCTTAGTTTCAATTGGTCTTCAAGGATGATGATGAAGATAAGAAACAACCAGGTCCAAAGAGGAGTCATTGTCCAGCAAATGAAGTAGTGGTGGAGTTGCTACAATCAGTCTCCAAGTGGGAGATTGTTGGGTGTGGAGCCTGATTTTCATCTTGATTCAGATATCCTTGTTTTATTTGGATGTATACCCCAGGAAAACTGTACACCCTTGCAGCAGGGGGGTGCAGGGGGGACTTGTCCCCCCCGCAGGGTCCGGGGGGGTTGACCCCCCAACTGGGGGGTCTAGGGGCCAGCGATCCCCTGGCGGGGGTTTCGGGGGCAGTGCCCCCAAAGCTAAAAACAGATGTAAAATTGCCTTGTAAAAGTATATTAATTTCTAATCAATCTGGGCTGTTCATTAGGCAGATGATCTAATGATAGAAGTTATGTTTAGTTTAGGGTTTTTTGCCCTAGAAGGCAACCCCTCTCTTTGTATGAGGGTATTGTATTGTGGTTGTGTATTACATGTGTATTCTCTGAGCGGGAAACAGATAGGGAGGCTGTGAGAGAGAACAAAGGATATTACAGTGGATCTGTTGTAGGTTTTTTCTCTTCATTTTTGCTGGATAATAGAAAGGAAGGACTAGCTGTTCGGCGTGGACGTAGCCCAAACTGGGTGAACCACATATATCTGTGTCTCTCTGGTTTTATGTGTTTTGTGTGCTTGTCTTTTCCGCATATTTTATGTGTTGCATTGCTCCATAATATATAATTTTCTAACAACTGGTATCAGAGCCGAAGGTATATTTGGCTGATAAACTCGCAGGAAAGAAGGGTTCCTAGTTCGAGTGGGAGCAATTGCGGAAGATGGTAAGTTTAGGGTCAAGAAATTTAATGGCCAAAACTTCCCGTTGTGGAAGATGTAGATGGAAGATTATCTATATCAGAAAGATCTGTACCTACCATTGGGCGGAAAAATAAAGAAGCCGACGGCTATGACATATGCGAAATGGAACATTCTCGATAGAAAGACACTCCGAACAATATGGTTGTGCCTTGCGGCGTTAGTCGCCTTCAATATTTCGAAGGAAACAACAACAGAGGGTTTGATGCAGACGTTGGTGAAACTATATGAAAAACCCTCAGCCTCAAACAAGGTATTTATTATGAAACGACTATTTAATATGAAGATGTCAGAAGGTGGATCTGTTGCAGACCATTTAAATGATTTTAATACAGTTACCAGTTAGTTAAGTTCTGTAGGGGTAAACTTTGATGATGAAGTCAGAGCTCTGTTATTCTTGTGCTCATTTCCAGAGAGTTGGAATGGTTTAGTAATGGCCATTAGTAACTCTGTCTTTGGATCTAGTACTTTAAAGTTTGATGATGTTGTCGGTGCTATCCTTAGCGAGGAAATGCGACGGAAAAGCTTCAGTGAGACATCGAGTAATGCTTTGAGTGCAGAGTCTAGGGAAATGAGAATGGAAAGAGGAAAGAGCTCAGGATATCACAGTAAATCAAGAAAGGCAGATCCAAGTCCAGATCGGGGATAGTGTGCTGGAAATGCAGAAATAAAGGACACCTAAAGAAATACTATAAATCTCGGAAGGGAAAAGAAGGAGACACACAATAAGAAAACAATCATGAAGCAAATGTGACAGGTGATGTGTTACAAGATGCTTTGATTATTTCTTTCGAAAATGTTACTGATTCTTGGGTTGTAGATTCAGGGGCTTCATTCCATGCCACACTTGATAAGAAATATTTTCATGACTATGTTCAAGGAGATTTTGGACAAGTCCGTTTGGGTGATGATAAACCCTGTAAATTTTTTGGAATGGGTAAGGTTCTTGTCAAACAACAGAATGGAAATCAATGGCTATTAAAGGAGGTAAGGCATGTTTCAGATCTAAAGAAAAAATTGATTTCAACAGGGCAGTTAGGCGGTGAAGGTTGTGTGACAACTTTCACAGATAAAGCTTGGAAGGTCACCAAAGGAGACCTGGCAATATAAAAAGGCAAAAAGGTTGGTACATTGTATTTATGCAATGGTATTTCTAACTCTATTAATTCTTTAACTTCCAAAGGAGCAGATGCAGCATTATGGCATCATATGCTCAGACACATGAGTGAGAAGGGGATGAAGATTCTTCACTCAAGAAATTTGTTGCCAAGTTTGAAGAATGTTGATTTGGATTTCTGTGAAAATTGCATTTATGGAAAACAAAAGAGAGTCAAATTTCTCAGAGTTGGGAAAGAAAATAAGAGCAAAAAATTGGAGCTTGTGCATACAGATGTATGGGGACCTGCTCAGGTATCATCTCTTGTTGGCTATCGCTATTATGTTACGTTTATTGATGATGCAACTAGAAAAAATTGGATTTATTGTATTCAAAATAAATCTTATGTATTTGATACTTTCAAGAAATGGAAAGCTTTGGTTGAGATTGAGACAGGAAAGAAGTTGAAGTGTCTCAGATCAGACAATGGGGGTAAATATTGCAGCAAAGAGTTTGATAGGTACTGTTCAGAGCATGGAATTCGTAGAGAGAAGACAATTAAAGGATATTCCAACAGAGGGTTTGATGCAGACGTTCAAGGAGATTCCAACAGAGGGTTCCATGCCACACCTGATAAGAAATATTTTCATGACTATGTTCAAGAAGATTTTGGACAAGTCCTTGATGGACTAAACAGAGGGTTTGATGCAGACGTTCAAGGAGATTCCAACAGAGGGTTCCATGCCACACCTGATAAGAAATATTTTCATGACTATGTTCAAGGATATTTTGGACAAGGGTTTGATGGAATAAACAGAGGGTTTGATGTAGACGTTCAAGGAGATTCCAATAGAGGGTTCCATGCCACACCTGATAAGAAATATTTTCATGACTATGTTCAAGGAGATTTTGGACAAGTCCGTTTGGGTGATGATAAACCCTGTAAAATTTTTGGAATGGGTAAGGTTATTGTAAAACAGTAGAATGGAAATAAATGCCTATTAAAGGAGGTAAGGCATGTTTCAGATCTAAAGAAAAATATGATTTCAACAGGGCAGTTAGGCAGTGAAGGTTGTGTGACAACTTCACAGATAAAGCTTGGAAGGTCACCAAAGGAGCCCTGGTAATAGAAAAAGGCGAAAAGGTTGGTACATTGTATTTATGCAATGGTATTTATAACTCTGTTAATTCTTTAACTTCCAAAGGAGTAGATGCAGCATTATGGCATCGTAGGCTCAGACACATGAGTCAGAAGGGGATGAAGATTCTTCACTCAATAAATTTGTTGCCAGGTTTGAAGAATGTTGATTTGGATTTCTGTGAAAATTGCATTTATGGAAAACAAAAGAGAGTGAAATTTCTCAGAGTTGGGAAAGAAAATAAGAGAAAAAAATTGGAGCTTGTGCATACAGATGTATGGGGACCTGCTCAAGTATCATCTCTCGCTGGCTCTCGCTATTATGTTACGTTTATTGATGATGCAACTAGAAAAAAATGGATTTATTGTATTCAAAATAAATCTTATGTATTTGATACTTTCAAGAAATGGAAAGCTTTGGTTGAGATTGAGACAGGAAAGAAGTTGAAGTGTCTCAAATCATAAAATGGAGGTAAATATTACAGCAAAGAGTTTGATAGGTACTGTTCAGAGCATGGAATTTGTAGAGAGAAGATAGTTCCAAGAACACCACAAGAAAATGGTGTGTCAGAAAGGATGAATAAAACAATCATGGAGCGTCCAAGGTGCATGAGATTGCATGCAGTATTTCCTTTACAATTTTGGGTAGATGATGTAGATACTTTTGTTTATCTAATAAATAGAGGGCCTTCAAGTTCATTGGATGGTGGTATTTCAGAGGAAGCATGGACAGGTAAAAAGGTAAACTACTCCTTTTTAAAGCCTTTTGGTTGTGAGGCTTTTGTCCATATTAATAAAGAAAATAGAACAAAGCTTGAGGCAAAATCAAAGAAATGTACCTTTATTGGATATGGTGTTAATGATTTTGGTTATCGCTTATATGATTATAAAAATCACAAAATCATTAGGAGCAGAGATGTAATATTCAATGAAAAGGTCTTGTATAAGAATCAGTTGCAGGAAAAGAAACAGGAAAAAGAAAGCAAGGAATACGCGGTTCTTGATGAGATAACTGAAAAAGTAAAGGTGCCTGAAAATAATAATAATCAACAACCACAGCAGCAGCAACCACCACAACAGCAACAGGCACCTCAAACACTTGAAAGTGGTGTTAGAAGATCTACCAAGATAAGTAGACCCCCTAAACGATACTCTCCTTCATTATATTATTTATTGCTGACTGATTCTGGTGAACCCGAATGTTATGAAGAAGCAATGCAGGTTGAAAGTAGGAAGAAGTGGGAGCTAGCCATGGAAGAAGAGATGGAGTCCTTAATGCATAACCAGACTTGGGACTTAGCCAGGTTGCCTGCAGGTAAAACTACATTGTAGAATAAATGGGTTTACAGGCTGAAGGAAGAAGATGGAGGAAAACAGAGGTACAAAGCTAGACTTGTGGTGAAGGGGTTTGCACAGAAGAAAGGTATTGATTTTGATGAAATATTTTATCCTGTTGTTAATATGACTTCAATCAGATTTATCTTAAGTCTTGTAGCAACAGAAGATTTACATCTTGAACAGTTAGATGTAAAGACAACATTTCTCCATGGAGATTTGGAGGAAGAGATATACATGCAGCAACCAGAAGGATATGAGGTCAAAGGGAAAGAAAAATTGGTGTGTAGGTTAAAGAAGAGCTTGTATGGCTTAAAACAGGCT
Organism: Pinus albicaulis; assembly: GCA_034641835.2. Lineage (NCBI taxonomy): Eukaryota > Viridiplantae > Streptophyta > Pinopsida > Pinales > Pinaceae > Pinus > Pinus albicaulis. The sequence continues at coordinate 799,317,720 of CM076573.1, forward strand.
CCAATGCAGTGGTATCTAAAATTTGACAAGTTTATGTCTAAACAAGGTTATACTAGATGTCACTCTGATCATTGTGTTTATCTGAAAAAACAAAATGATGGCAACTATATTATATTGTTATTGTATGTAGATGACATGCTTGTTGCAAGGTCTAACATGCAGGAAATAAATGTGCTCAAACAAAAATTGGCAAATTCATTTGCAATGAAGGATTTGGGAGTTGCAAAACAGATCCTTGGTATGAGAATAACCACAGATAGGAAAAATCGAAAATTAACACTGTCTCAGAATGAGTACATACAAAGTTGTTGAAAAGATTTAATATGCACAATGCTAAACTAGTTAGTACACCTTTTGCTCGCCATTTCAAACTTAGTAAGGAGATGTGCCCAAAGACCCAAGAAGACATGGATTATATGTCTAAAGTTCCATATGCATCAATAGTTGGAAGCTTAATGTATGCAATGGTCTGCACAAGGCCTGATATTGCACATGCAATGGGAGTTGTAAGCAGGTACATGAATAATCTAGGAAAAGAACATTGGATGGCAGTAAAATGGATTCTCAGATATTTGAGAGGTACCACAAATCAAGCATTATGCTTCGGTGGTTCAAACATTGCTCTACAGGGATATGTTGATGCAGATATGGCAGGTGACAGAGATAACAGGAGGAGCACTACAGGATATGTATTTACTGTAGGTGGAACAGCTGTCAGTTGGGTTTCAAAAATCCAAAGCGTTGTTGCACTTTCAACAACAAAATCAAAGTATGTTGCTGCTACAGAGGCTAGTAAAGAAATGATTTGGTTACAAAGGTTTATGGGTGAATCGGGTAAGAAGCATGATATGGGCACGTTATACAGTGATAGCCAAAGTGCCATTCATCTTGCAAAGAACTCAACATTTCATTCTAGGACTAAACACGTACATCTCAACTACCATTTCATACGGTCAGTATTAGAAGATGGAGAGTTGAAGCTAGAAAAAATACACACTAGCCAAAATCCTACAAATATGCTAACAAAATTTGTAACTAGGGACAAACTGAGAATGTGCTCAGTTTCAATTGGTCTTTAAGGATGATGATGAAGATGAGAAACAGCCACATCCAAAGAGGAGTCATTGTCTAGCAAATGAAGTAGCGGTGGAGTTTCTACAATCAGTCTCCAAGTGGGAGATTGTTGGGTGTGGAGCCTGATTTTCATCCTGATTTAGAGATACTTGTTTTAGCTGGATATATACCCCAGGAAAACTGTACACCCTTGCAGTGGTGGGGTGAAGGGGGTACTTGTCCCCCCCGTGGGGTCCGAGGGGGCTGACCCCCCGGTTGGGGGGTACAGGGGCTAGCAGTCCCCCGGCGGGGGTTTCGGGGGCAGCGCCCCCGAAGCTAAAAAAAGATGTAAAATTGCCTTGTAAAAGTATAGTAATTTCTAGTCAATCTGGGCCGTTCATTAGGTGTATGATCTGATGGTAGAAGTTATGTTTAGTTTAGGATTTTTTTCCCTATAAGGAAACCCCTCTCTTTGTATGAGGGTATTGTATTTCGGCTGTGTATTACATGTGTATTCTTTGAGCGGGAAATAGATAGGGAGACTATGAGAGAGAAAATAGGATATTACAGCGGATCTATTGTAGTTTTTGTCTCTTCATTTTTGCTGGATAATAGAAAGGAAGGACTGGTTGTTCAGGGTGGACGTAGCCCAAACTGGGTGAACCATGTATATCTGTGTCTATTTGGTTTTATTTTTTTTGTGTGCTTGTATTTTCCACATATTTTATGTGTTGCATTGCTCCATAATATATAATTTTCTAACAGAGATCACACAAAGTGTAGGAGGAGAGAATACTCCAGATTTTTTTATTTTGTTAGCATATTCAATATTTTATCTGTCGATTCCTCTGTAAATTTTGCAAAAATAAAATGAAAATGATCAATCTCATACCTTAAATTATCGCTCGTGACCTTTGCTTGTGCTCATTTTTCTCAATTATTTGTTTTATTGCAAATATTTCCTACCGAGGGTTAGTAAATGGGTGGTTCTTACTGCACCACAAAACATCAAATTTATCCTAAAAATTATAAAAAATTATTTTTATTTTTTCAAAAAAAAAAAAATTTCTAAAATTCTAGCCAAGCTTGGTTTTATTTTTATTTTTCCTATCTATCTAAAAAACTATTTTTTATTTTATTTTTAAGTATATGAATGCTTCCAATGAAGTCATTTATGGATTATAATCTTTAAAATATTCATATCCAAATTTACAAAATGTACTTGATTGCTTGTAAGGATATGAAAAATTGTATTGATCTTTCGATTTTCCGCAAGGATATCTTGAAGAATAGATGAATGGTGTGACGCAATTGCTTTTTGATACCATTCCTGAATGTAGTCTTTGGGCTGCATTCTAGATCCTTTGTCCATAAATGGTTAGTAAAAACTAAAAATAACATACACTATAGACTAAAAGCTAGTTCCTATGCATACTTCCCCTACAATGACGCCAAAATGTTGGGGCAAAATAATTGTCAGTCATTTAATTGTCAACCCTAGGGTTTCGTAAACTTGTGAAGCATGTGTGCACTATATGTGCTAGAAATTATTTTTCAGTTTAGATCAATCTAACTACAAAATAACGAAAACCAATTTATCTAATCTATGAAATCAAATAATGAAAATGAAATTCAACTAATCTATGAAATCAAGTAATGAAAAGAAAGAAGATAAATTAAAAATAAAATATACCACGTGCAATCACACTTGCAGGAATTGAAATTTTAATCTAAGAAAGCATTTCAAAGAATGTAAAGAAAAACTTAATTATTGTATAGGCTAAACACTCAAGCATCCAATTTGCAAGTATGACAAAGTCACCTTCTTGGTATGATTTACAAGCATCCAATTATACATTTAACTAAGGATCTTAATCTAGGAAAGCAGCTTAAAGGCATGTAAAGGAAAACTCAATTATTACATAGGTTAAATACTCGAGCATGCAATTTGGAAGTATGACAGGGTCACCCTCTTGACATGATCTTTAGGAGCATTCAATTATACACATAACTGTGGATCCAATCTAGGAAATCAGTATAAAGGCATGTAAAGGAAAACTCCATTATTGCATAGGTTAAATACTCGAGCATGCAATTTGGAAGTATGGCAGGGTCACCCTCTTGACATGATATTTAGGAGCATTCATTTATACACATAATTGAGGATATAATCGAATAAAACAGTGTAAAAACATGTAAAGAAGCTAAACAATTGTGAGCTCTAATGCCTCAAACATAATCCAATTGGAAAATAAAAGAATCTACTTTCTTGAGATGTTATAGGAAAGCAAAGATTACACAGTCATTTTAAAACTAATACTAAGAAAGCAAATAAATATTATTCTATGAAAGAGAATAAATCTCACACATTGTAGATGGCCAATCCAAAAGTATGAGAGATGGTAAACAGAGATGCTCCATATGTAAGCAAAACCAATTCAAAGTGAAATAACACTCATGAGTAAGGTGCCACAATCTAATTCTTTATTCAAAGCTTGAGCATAACTCCAACTTTACACATGACATGATAGGAGAAAGCTTCACCTATTTATACAAAAATTAGGGATATCTACTCATTAAATGTAGATCCCTTAAATATCTACTAGATCTCAACTTATCCCTACATTCTAGATACAATTCCTATGACACATCAAGATCTCTGTGATATTCCTCTTTGGAATATGGTCCACCTCTTGAGTTGAAATTCGAATTTGATCTTGGGAGGCCAAGTAAGACCCTTCTAGAATCTCCAAAATAGGCCTACACATGGCACAAAACTCATAACACACATATATATATATATGAAACCATGTTAATTTTCTAGTTTTTAATCAAAAATTCAATTTAAATACATAAAATGAATAACTTTGGAAGACAAGGATCTTAACCCATATATTTATGAAAATGGTTACTTGATGTAGGGTTTTAGGTCAGATATTTATGAAATGAGAGATGCATGGTTATGACATAATGGAAATATGTATTAATATGGAAAACAATTTTGAGACTTAATAGGTACTTTTACAGAAAAATGTCGAAGGACATGAACATCCCATTGCGTTCTTCAGCCAGGTCCTGCGAGACGCAAAGCTGAAATATCCTAGAGAAGCAAGCTTATTCCCTGGTCAAATTTCTAAAGTCATTCTGGGTGTATTTGTTACAGTCTGCCATAACCGCCTATGTTCCCACAGCAGTGGTGAAGGATACCTTGGTACAAGGCGACAGTGAAGGAAAAAGGGGCAAGTGGATAGCCAAGATTCAGGAGTACGAATTGGAGATAAAGGCTACCAAGCTCATCAAAGGCCAAGGGTTGGAAAATATCTTGTTTTAATCCATCTGTCAAGCTTTGGGGATAAATCTGTCTATGGCAGGAGGAGAGGCACAAGAGGACACAGGTGCACATCAAGGCATGGAATATTCCACTCAAAAAACACATGTAAAGTACCTTCTCTCCTCATGGTATAAATATATAGTGGAATATATTTTAATGCTAAGATGTCCTCCTAACTATGAAAAGGCCAAGTACCGCACCTTAAGGCTGAAGTATCAAAAGTATATCGTGGAAAATGGGCGACTTTATTGGAAGGACCCGACGGGGATCCTACTATTGTGTTTAACAGAGTAGGAAGTTGACCAAGTGATGATCGAATTCCACAAAGGGATATGCAGTGGAAATTACAGCTGGCGGTCCACTACACACAACATCCTGAGGGCAGGTTTCTTCTGGCTTAAACTATTTGGTGATGTACATGCTCGTGTCCGGGCCTGCGAGAAGTGTCATACATTCGCTGAAAAGAAAAGGTATGCACCTCTCCCGTTGATCCCAGTACATGTTAAAGAACCTTTCAAGCAGTGGGGAATTGATTTCATAGGAGAGATTCACCCGGCCTCTAGCAATCAACACTGATGGATCCTCACTGCTACAGATTACTTCACCAAGTGGGTAGAAGTCATGCCTGCAAGAAATGCTACAGATTCAGTGGTGATCAATTTCCTAGAGGAGAACATAATAGCTAGGTTTGGATGCCCAGCTAAAATAATTACAGATAATGCCCAAGCTTTCAAGTCAGCTAAATTTGTGAATTTTTGTCAGCGTCACAACATCTTCCTGGGTCACTCCACTGCATACTACCCACGGGGATATGGGCTGGAAAAATCATCTAACAAGATAATGGTGAGGATTTTGAAGAAGAACATTAATGAAAATCAAAAGAACTGGGATTCTTATCTCAAGTTCGCACTCTGGGAAAATCGCATCACCACTAAAAGATCCACATGAAAGCCCCCTTATGAGCTGGTGTATGGCAGAGCTGTATTTTTCCCGATTCATCTTGCTTTACCTATGACCCTATTCTTACAAGAAAGTGGGGAGGAGCCAAATGACCTTATCCGAAGAATGAATTAGTTGGTGGAGTTTAACGAAACCCAGGAACAGATAAGCCTCAGACTAGCAGAGTACCAAGAAAAAATGAAAGGCTTATTTGACCAAAGAGCCAAAAACAGAGAAATCCAAGTTGGGGCTTTGGTGCTGTGATGGGATATCAGGTGAGCAGAAAAAGAGAAACATTGGAAGTTTGACCCCCTATGTTTTGGTCCATTCAGGGTGGCAGAGGTCAAAGGAAACAACAATTTCGCACTGGAGAACTTAGAAGGATACATACTTGAGGTGCCCATGAATGGGCAGTTTCTCAAATTCTATTTTCATCACTAATGAGGGCTAATCTAGCTCACTATATATATATATATATATATATATATATCACTCCACTGTCTATACTCCATTTTGTCTTAATTTCTCTCATTCCATCTTCCGCATCATCTTCCACTATTCCCATCTTGTTGTATCCACTGTTTTCACTTTTCCATTTCATTTTCCATATCATCCTCCATTTCATCTCTCATTTTCCATGTGTCCACTTGACCATTGGTATAAAACCTTGTATAATCAGGTATGCATTGCCGACTCCATGAGCCCAATAAGGCACAGGAATTAAGGTCTGCAGGTTCTCAACGCACTTAGATCAACACGTTGTCCCCAAATGAAGCCATTGTTGGCCTGTGACCACACATAACCTGGATGAGTGGTCCCTATAAGGAAAACATAGGGTAGAGGCAGAGAATCAGTTACTATTAGCAAAGACAAAGGCAGTAGAGAAACAGTTAAGACATAAAAACAGCAAGGGCAGAGCCTTGAATGAGATTGGTTCAATTTTTGCATGCGTCCTAGTCGAGTTGTGAACGCTAAAGCAGGTCAAGTCATGAACTTGGGGCAAGTATTCCATGAAAAAATAAGAAATGACCGGGCACACCCAAAGAGACAAGGTCAGAAAACCACAAAAAGCGAGCGGTGATGACCATTGGATCTAAGCAACGATCAACGACGGAGATTCAATTCGCAATCACAGATCACAAGTTCGTTTGGATGGGCGCAAGGGTAAATGTTAAAATGAGCGAAATGTAATTTGCGATGGAGTGAGACATGTTCACCTGTGGCGCGCATATAAGCCTTACCTGTTTCCCACACTTCGCAGCCTGCAGATTTGTAACCTTACCTCTTAAGACTTACGCCAAACCTTGTTTTTCACCGATGCGATGAAGTGGGACCCATCAACACTTTATACATCACCCAAATCTACATGCAAACCCTTGTATTCCACATTTTCCTTACCTTTTTCCTCTTCACACTTTGTAGCATTTAGCGCATCGCATATCGCATTTTTCACAATTTATAACTCACCGCTTAAGCACTCGCAATGTATTTTGTTTAAGTTGCGATGTAGTTGGCCCCACCATAATAGCTCCACCCCCCACTTCTAGCTGCTTGCAATACATGTTGTATAATATGAAACCTCATACACTTATCACATAACCATTTGATGCATTATAACTCTGCCAATGCGGTGGGCTCCACCCTTCCACGTCACCTCCTTTCTCCCTGCGCTTCGCACTTCATGGATTTAAGAGTTTACCTCTGTGCTTATAAACTAAAACTTAAAAATTGCAATCTACGAGCTACGATTGGGTCCCACTTTCCCTCCACGTCACTTCTCGCCTTCTCACACTTCGCACTTCGCACCGTTTAGAGTTGATTTCTATTGCTTCATGTTAAAATTTGCGTTTTGCAATGCGGGCGGGTCCCACCATGCCTTCCGATATTTCCATCTAGTCTTCGCACATCCCATCACCGCTAAGCCCTCTGCATCTCTCTGACACCTCCACTTTTCCCTAATGCATCCAACAGTCCTTAACACATTTCGGACACCACCATCCCCTTGGCCTTTGAACTTTAACCATGGGGGGGTGGGTATGAAATAGGCGGTATTCATTACCACCCACTCCTCCACGTGTCTTCCTCTCATCATTTCACACCCCCTTCCTCCGACACTGCTTACCACTTAAGACCCCCTCTGAAATATGGTTTCTAGTTTTCAAATACATCAATATTTTTTGGTAGATCACGTAGTTATGGTTTATTCAGTCCCTCCAAGAGCTCCCCACTAAAGAGTTCAGCACACACAACACAACCGACCATTCTACAATGGGAAGTGGAAATCATGAGAGTTAGGGAGTGTGGGATGCCGAACAACAGATGGAATTACACAACGAAGGCTAGACCACTCATATGTTCTCAGCCATTCCTTGCCACTCCTTTGAAGATTCTGGAATTTGGCCTCCCTTGCCAACTATTTTGTTCTTTTTACTGATTATTTAGTGATTTTTTGCTGGTAAAATCCCGATTTTACCCAATTCCGTTTTTAATTTTTCTGTTGCAGGACTGATTGCTTGATGCCCACTCTGATAGTTTGTTAGGATATTTTGGTTTCACCCATGTGGGTCGATCATGATATAATATTCAATTGTAAACCCTCAGGGAGAACTCTATTTGTACTGAGTTCCAAGATGAAAGAAAGGTTATGGAATTTTGAAGAAATATACTGTAGTTTTGTATGATTGTGCTCACTGTGCTCTAAGACACATATTTGGCAGAGTTGTTTAAAATTAATATGATACAGAGTTTTTATTTGGATTCTAGATGGAGCAATAAGTAGTATGTATACGTTTCCTTCTGTTATCAGTAATCTCCTTTTTATGTGTAATTATATTTCATGTGATGCTGCTTTGATGGTTCGTGTAATGTAGTTTTCGGTAGTCTGCAATCTTATTCATGAATTCATGTATGTATAATGCTTAGGTGTTAACGCTCATGTATTAACCTTGTTGCACTCCCTTAATTTTCGCTCCACGAACCTCTGTTACTGTACATATCTCAGTCATATCTGTTTCCTCTGAGTTCACAGGGGATAGATTCTTAATCCTCTTGAGCCTATCTCTTATGGGTTCCTTCTCCATTCTTTTTCAACGCCTCTGCATATTTTTAATTTTTTTTCTCATTGTTTTATACTTGGCCCACTTGAAATCTGTTAGTCTCCTATATTCATAATATCACTAGGTGAATATGGATTTTCTACAATCTGCTGAAGATAGAATTTCTTGACTATCATCTATCTTCAGAAATCTCACTGCCTTCATTATCTTCATGAACCCTTTTCACTATATCTCGTTTTTACTTCTCTAAAATTGACCCCCTGCTCTGAGAAACTATTGTTTGAACCTAACCCTCTCATTCTCACCTTTTTATTCTACCCTAAGACCCACTTTCATCTCTAAAAATCTCACTAAACCCACTCACCTTCATTATTTTCCTTTATTCTATTGAAACAATGCAAAAATTCCTTTTTACATTATTTCAAAATAAAATTTAAACCTTTCAGGACCCATCTTTTATATTAAAAAAACCTAGTTTTAATATAAATAAGCCCGACCCCTTATATATTTTTAGTCCCTCGCACTATGTTGAAAAATCCTCATATAACCTTTCCCCCTCTTCTTATAAACAAGCGCCTCCACTTATTTCATAAACCCCTGAGCCCTGTATACGACAGACCCCATTGCGTATTAAAGCTCCACCACCTGTCTGTCCAGGGCCCACCATTTGACTTGCCCATCGCTTCACCGATCCCCAACCACCGTTGATCTCTATCCCCCAAGATCCAATGGCCCATAGCCGATATCGCACCATTCTCTACGCGAGGGTTAAACACTTCCAAACCTCACAAAATATGCAGTTTTACCACCTGTACCTCCTGCCACGCAATGTCTCCCCTGTGGAATTGCATGCCCTCCTTCAAAACTGTTTACCATCCTCATTCCGCGTGATAAACCACCTTACCGCCTCCCGCCAAAACCCAATACCGTTGCCTCCATTCAAACATTCCGAAGCCTTGTAGCTTTGCGATAAAGCCCTCCTCTACCATTACCACCTCTCTAGCTCTCCTAACGCCCGAAAAATCCAAATAAATGTATAAATCCCCTAAAACGCGGGATTTTAAGTTAATAGTTTGTTGCATTGTGCAGGTATCATGGCGGAAATGTATAATTATCATTCCAAGGGTTAGAAATCATTAAAATAAACTATTTGGGTGACGATCCAGTTAGCTTGTCCATCAAAAGGACTAGGAGTGCCAAGTTAAGCACAAAACGCCAATGGATCATGACCATTGGTGGTCATTTACATGACCTAAAATAGTAGAAGATGCCCCACTGCGCAACAAATTACAGACAAAGATATAGTGAAAAGAAGAAAACAATCAAAGGACTGTAACAATGAAGGATAATCCAAGGATTAAAAGGGTTGATCCAAGTTAAAAGCATAAAAACAAGAAGATCAAGATCAAACCAAGGATTAAAGATTTAATTACAAATCAGAGATAAAGGCAGAGTTAAAGAGAAGACAGTAAGGAAGATAATGAAGACAAATCCAAAGTTTAAAAAGCCTACACAGTCTAAAAGATAAATTAAAGGCAAATGGACACAGAAGCAGATCCGAATGACTAAAAAAAAAAGCATTTACTTCTTCAGGGATAAATTTGGCCACCTACAGCGTGTTTCATTCCAATAAAGACATCAACAGTTATTGAAACGGTCAGAGATATTTCTCGAGCTACTCAACAGTTATTGTAAAAGTTATTGAAAAGCCTTAAAAGTAAAATATTTTCAAAAGTTAGCTCAGAAGTTAAGTTTAGGAGTTATTATTACAGTGAGTCAGTCTTAGATATTTTTCCTTGGGCCTTGCATGGTCTCAAAGGTCATAAATACATTATTTCTATAATAAATACACATCTGAAGCCCTAGCTTAGGATCACCTCCTCATTTTGCAGATAAATACTGCATGTATGATTCATTTTTGTTGTTGGTCGGTTATTTGGTTGATAAGTTGATGAGTTGCTTAGCTAGTTGATGAGCTAATAGGTTGGATTTGAGAAAACTCTGAGATGCATAGATCTGTTGCACTGGAGTATTGTAACTGTTTTTAACATCAGTAATACAAGCACGTTCACAGGATTCTTGAGCTATGTTAATGGTGAAGTTATCCTTCTTTGTCAATGTTTTCAATTTTGTCCATTATTTCTCTGATATAAGAACAAAAATTTTAGAATAGGATATGTTGTCTTAGCACCCTAATCTTGTCTGCTTTCTTTATCTTAATTTTTTCTTCTGGAAGGTCTGATTGGAGAATTCTTAATTTCTCTTTGGTTCCACCTAGCCTGTTGTCTTGAAAATGATTCACTAGGGTCAATCCAAAGAATTCTATGGTATGCCCTGTCCTTTGGTGTAGCTTGAAATATTGTTTTTTAAGGCCTTTCTTTGAATCATACTCAGTATATTCCAACCAAAGAAGTCTATGGTATGCCCTGTCCTTTGGTTTGTCTCAAACTATTACTTTGAAGGTCCTTTTAGAGTGTTTTATTAAAGAAGATAGGTGTATCTTGCTCTTTAGTTGCACTCACTGTTATCTTAAATATTTTCTTTATCTGAAAGTAATTCTAGGATTGTTGGATTGTTGCCTTAAAAGGTTTTCTTATTAGATTCTGGCCAAAGAAGTCTATGGTAATCCCTATCCTTTGGTTTGTCTTAAACAGTTACCTAAAAGGCTTTTCTTGTTCAAGTAGAGTTAAAGGATTCTTAATTTCCCTTTAGTTTTACTGATTTCACAACTTACTGTCATTTCATATTCCATCTAATCTAAGAGATCCACTTGATATAGTTAGCTTGCCCCATGAAGTCCCTTTTATATTTGATGAAAAATTAAATCCTTTTATGACTCCATAGCCCAATGGATTAATGATTCTCACAGTCTATCTATTCATCTGAAACAGTCTATCAATTAATCACACCATTAATCTATCAACCAATCCAATCAAACAAAATAAATAGTCCTAAGAACTTCATAACTAGCCTAAAATCAGAAAACAAATTCATAAAGATATATAATTTACAAACGCATACATAGAGAGAGCCCTCTCTGAGTCCAGGAATTCTAGGTCCATGGAATCCAAAGTGGTTTGATGTGGTTCCCTGCAGAGTTTTTTCTTACCAATCTTGCAAATCATGGGGAGCCAACAAAAGTCATCTAGCCTCACAGCCTCCTAAGCCCTCTCACAGTACAGGGAATTCACATGAATCAAGCTCAAATTGTCTCCTCCATTCCTGAATCACCAAAACTATTTTTCTCTTGACCCATTTTCTGTCAGAGGCATTTATACAGTTGCCCATATTTAACCTCTAATTTTAAGATGTCCTAGGCACTGGTCTTTTTCAACTCAACGTTGTCTCTAGGAGCTACAACAACATGGATACTACAGATGGAGAAATTATTTGATCTACATGATGTGTCGAACACACAAAAGGTACGCATTGCATATTTATATTAGAACAAAATTATTTTGTGTGGTATTAATGGATTTACTCTCATAAATCAATTGTCACTTGGAAAATTTTTTATGAATAAGTGGTAGCACATTATGAGGATACAAAAAGAAACACCTTCTTTAGCCAATTAATAAATCTCAAAAACAATGGTTCAATGGTAGAGCACGCTGAGGACTTCCAAAGATTGAATATCAAGGTAAATGATATTCCAGAGGATTATAGGATTGATTTATTCATAGTGAATTCAAAGTATAAAATCCAACATGAGGTTTGCCTTTGGGAACCTGATTCCTTGGAGAAGGCATTCAAGGTGGCAAGAAAATTTGAAAGAAAAATTATGGAAACAAGAAATTCTACCACTCACAACTATAAACATGGAAGTGTTGTTGCTACTAGCCTTCCGCAACCTACAAGGTTGACACCACAATAATTGGAGGAAAAAAGAGCAAAGGGGCTGTGTTACAGTTGTGATAGAAAATACACTAAAGGTCATAAGTGCATTGAGACTCAAATTATTTTTACATATATTGTGAAGATCAAGAAGATAAGGAAAAAGTAGAATCAAAAGAAGATGATATACACCAGGAAAAAACCCCAGAAAAAATAAATGAATATGAAGATATCGTTTAATGCATTGGCAGGAATTACCACTCCTCAAAACCTTAAGATAGAAGGATATTCAAGAAGAAAAAGGTAATAGTGTTGATTTATTCAGGTAGTATCCATAATTTTATTCATTGTAATATAGCCAAGGAATTGAATTAATTTCGATATCCAACACTAGAGTGTCAAATGATGGCTGAAAATGGAGGAACTATCAATTGCTTTGGAAAGTGACATAATATCAAGCTAAACATGAGATAATATGTATTGAATAGTTGAATTCTTTCCATTCCAATGGGTGGTGTTGATATTTTATTAGAAGTCAAATGGTTACAATCTTTGGGGATGATAGCTTTTAGTTTTCAAGAAATTTTATTGAATATTTTTTGGGAAGAAAAAGAAATTGAATTAAGGGGTATCATAGTGAAACCAAGGAAGATGACCAGCTCTAACGGCATGAAAACTCTTTTGAAGAAATAAAAATTGGGCATAATTGAAAAATTATGCTCACTGGATGTTCAAACATCGAAATCATCTATTTCTCTACATATCCAAAAAGTCTTGGAAAATTATTCCAATGTATTTGAGACTCCCAAAGGCCTCCCACCAATTCATGATCGTGAGCATGTTATTCACTTGATTATGGGATTTTTTCCTCCAAACATCAAACCTTACAGATATCCCTATCCCCAAAAGAGTGAAATTCAATGTATGGTTTTGAATATACCAGAGTCCGGCATAATTAAACCAAGTCAAAGTTCTTTCTCTACTCTAGTATCATTGGTGCACAAGAAGGATGGATCGTGGAATATGTGTCTAGATTATAGGGAGCTCAACAAGGACAATATTAAAGATAAATTTCCCATTCCGGTCATTGATGAATTTTTGGATGAATTACATGGAACAATTCACTTTACCAAGTTGGATCTTCTTTCTGGATATCATCAAATTAGAATGAAGATTTAAGACATTCCAAAAACAACATTCAGAAATCATGAAGGTCGTTATGAATTTTTGGTCATGCATTTTTGCCTTAGTAATGCACCTTCTACATTTGAAGGTTTTATGAATTCCATTTTGAAACCCTTCCTTAGAAAATTTGTGTTAGTATTTTGTGATGATATACTAATATACAAAAAGCCTTGGAAGTATCATGTTCAACATGTTGACAAAGTTCTCAAACTATTGCAGGAGAAAAAATTATATGCAAAAACCTTCAAATGTTTCTTTGGAGTACAGGAGGTGGAATATTTGGGTCATATTGTATCTCATGAGGGTGTTAAGGTATAACCTAAAAAAATTAAATCCATTAAGGAATGGAAAATCCCCACAACCCTAAAGCATCTTTGAGGATTTCTCAAGTTGACAAGGTATTATCACAAGTTTGTTAGGAATTATGGGATAATAACAACACCTATAACAACATTACTGAAGAAAGATGATTTTTCTTGTACTCCAAAAGCACCTAAGGCCTTTGAACATCTTAAAGAGTAAATTTTCCAAGTGTCGGTCTTATTTACACCAAACTTGACAAAAACCTTTATTGTGGAATGTGATGCCTCAAGAAATGGACTTGGTGTTGTTATAATGCAAGAAGGAAGACCCATTTCTTTGGAATTTGTCCAATCAAGGGAAAGTATTTACACAAACCTATTTATGAGAAGGAAATGTTGGAAATACTACATGGACGAAAGAAATGACAACCATACCTAATGGGAAGGCACTTCAGGGAAAAAACAGATCACGATAGTCTTAAATAATTTTTGGAACAAAATTTATCTTCAGAAGAGAAACAAAAATGGATCACAAAAATATTGGGTTATGAATTTGAAATCATCTACAAAAAAAGAAATAATTTTTATTTTTGCAGATGCACTCTCTAGAAAGGATGAGGATTTGGAGTCATTTCTCTGTACCATTTCTATTATCCAACTTGATTGGATAACTGAAGCAAGGGATGAATGGAAGGATGACGAAGAGGTGTAGACACTTATTCAAAAGTTGTAGTAAGAACCTATTACATTAGATACATTTATCTATAAAATTTATTCATTACGGTACAAAAATCACTTATATCTCTGTAAGAATTCCCAACTCAAACAAAAGATTATTTTGGAATTGCACACCTCCTCCTCAAGAGGGAACTTTGGAATTTTAAAAAATTACCACAGGATCAAAAAGGATTTTTTTGGGATGACCTTAAATCTGATATTCAAAATTTTGTGGCATAGCGTTTTGTTTTCCAAAAAAATAAAGTTGATAAAATTAAGATCTCGGGTTTTTTAGAACCTTTATCCATTCCACATTGGGAGGAGGTCTCAATGGATTTTATCATAGGTTTACCCAAGTCTAAAAGAAAGAGTGTCATCGTGGTGGTAGTTGATAGACTTACCAAGTATGCACACTTTTGTGTGTTAACTCATCCTTTTAAAGTGAGTACAATTGCTACTACATTTATGGAAACAATTAAAACGCTACATGGAAACCCAAACATTATTGTAAGTGACAGGGTTCCCACTTTCACTAGAAATTTTTGGACAAAATTATTTTCTTTTCTTGGTACTAAATTATCTCATAGCTCATCTTATCATCCTTAATTTCATGGGAAAACGGAGATAGTGAACAAATGTCTGAAAGGATATATCTATTACTTTGTATCTGATAAACAAACACAATGTGTCAAGTGGTTACCTCTGGCTGAATGGTGGTATAACACTTCCTTCCACACTACAACAAAAATGACACCATTTATGGCACTTTATGGATATCATCCACCATCCATCATATCATCTTTAACCAAAAAATTTAAGATTAAAGCAGTGGAATATCACATCAAACATCAAAAAAAAGTTCTCCAACTCTTAAAGGATAAGCTCACTCTAGCGAAAAATCGAATGAAACAACAAGAAAATCAACATCGCACTGAAATAAGTTTTGATTTAAGCGATTGGGTATTTTTACAGCTACAACCATACAAAAAAATTTACCAAAAGCAAGCTAATAAGAATAAAAAATTATCATCCAAGTGCTATGGTCCTTACAAGGTGTTGCAAAATATTGGTACTATGGCATACAAATTGGAGTTTCCTGCATCTTCTCGAGTACACCTAGTTTTCCATGTTTCATGCTTAAAGAAGGTGATCGATAACACGCTCCCAGTTCAAACAGTATTTCCAGAACTTGATGAAGAAGGAAAAATTATATTGGAGCTTCAAGTAGTCACAGAAACAAGAACCTAATGGAATCGATCAATTTCACATTATCTCATAAAGTGAGAACTTACCCACTAAAGATTCCACATGGGAGGATGATAATTTTATACAGAAGCATCAAGAAATACTCAAGCATTGAGGACAACACTCTATTGAAGGAGATGGGAATGTTAGATCCCTACAATACTAGTGTATCCCCTTTATTTTTATTGTTAGGGTAGCCTCCTATTGGTATTGTTGTGCCCATGTAGCCCCCATATTGTTATTTTTGTGCCCCATAGAGGCACACTATTATTATTGTTTTTCCAATGCATTATTATTGTTATGTAGGCTTTGATTATATTATGATCCCTTAGACTCCTATATATACCAAGGAGGTGTTGTCCTTTGTATCATCCAAGAATTGTTCATTTATGTGAAGTAAAGGATTTTCCCCCCTCGAAGAGGATAATTTTTAAGTTGTTGATCTATATTTTCTTCTATTTTGAGAGTTGGTTGCATAAAAAATATTGAACTGGTATCACTTTTGGTTTTGTTCCTAATGCTACAAGGAAAAGACCCTCTAGTAGAGGATATAAAGGAGGTTTTTAGTGTTATAAAATTGGCCAAAATTGTCAAAAACAATTTGCTACAACATTCGTTTACGGTTATGGAGGTTTTGGAAAATCTTTTAACGGAATTTCAACATAACTAAAAAAACTTGGCAACCGGAGGTTATTACGAATGTTTTTTTCATCGGTGCACTACTAAGGTTTCAACGCACCGGTGTGTGCCATCTTGAAGGTGGCTCGGGGTGGTCGAAGGTGCATGCATCGGGTCGTCAAGGTATAAAATTGCACCGGAGCGCAGTGTTTGTGATAGAACGGATGGGGTTGTTCTAATTGGTCTTGGGATTTGTGCGGTGCCAATAGGTTGTCTCAACACACCGGTACATCGAGTTATATAAACGCACTAGTGTGCAGTATCAAACAAACACACCATTTGTTCTAATTCGTATTGGTATTTTTGCGATGCCCATAGTTCGTACAATTGCACCAGTGTGTAGACTCACATAAATGCATTGGTGCTCAGTATTACACAAATGCACCGAGATTTATAATTGGTATTGGTATTTGTGCAGTGCCTATAGGTCTTAGAAATGCACCGGTGCCCTGTATCATATAAACACACCAGTGTTCATTTTGTATTTTAGAAACATCGACCTGTGACAGTGAAATTATTGTGATTTTTTAAAATTCATTATTCATCAAAAGTCAACACATCTTATAACAATATTCATTTTAATTAAATTTTTATTAATTAATTTGAATGTGATGTTTGGATTAATTTATTATATCATATCATAATTATTGTGATTTTTTAAAAATATATTATTCATCAAAAGACGACACATATATTATAATAGTATTCATATGAATTAATTTTTTATTATTTCATTTGAATGTGACATCTGGATTAATTTGTTATATCATATCATCAAATTTCACATCTCTTCATTATAATATTTAATCATCCATAAATTTAATCAATGGTGTTACATTCCACAGTGACAATGGAAAATGCAATAAAATAAATTAAAACATATTTTATTATATATATATGAATAAGATAGTCTTTGTCATACAAAATGGGACAGTTATTGGTATCCCTTCGTCTTTCAATTGGGAAATTGTGTCCATTACATTAAACAAAATGTCTAATTTTACAGACAAATATTTCAAAAAATACAACTCCTTGCTTTGATATCCAAACATAGTGATCATCATTCTTCGCTTGAACTGTTGTCACTGCTAGAGATACTTCCATGACTAGGGTTATTTTCAGGAATGTTTTGTTCATGGTGTTGATTTTTTTCTTCTTCGTCACCTTCTATATACAAACATAAAATTAAACTGTAATGATTGTATATACATTGGTGAGAATAATGAAAATTGCAATATTAAATAATATACATCAATGTAAATCGAAAAGAAATGACGTACCATAGCAACAATTGACTCATAAAATATACATATTCTTTCAGAACCATGTAGTATGCCATCTTTCAAGATTTCATCTGTTGGCACAGTTAAATTCTTTGTTTCCTATAGGTTTTATACCCCATAACAAATCATATATTTAATATAAAATATTTTTTTGTTCTATTAATTATAGACGGAGTTAAGTAAAACAAGATCAATAGATGCTTACAAATTCCACAATTAATTTCTGATATGCCAACATATACTCACAACCCATATTTAACCCAATGTCAATCAATTCGTCTGATGGTTCTTCTTTGTATGTTAGCACCTTTTTGAAGACATTCAATGATGATTTTTGTAAAACAACTTAAAAAATACAAAAATGAAATCTAGCTAAGTTGTTATAAGGAAGTAACAATTACTCACAAACTTAGATATCAACCCTTTTATTCCTTGTCGTCCTATTTTATGTGTTGAATGGGTTCCATTTTCTTTTCTTTTATGCAAGAAAATACTTGAAAATTAATATTTAATGCTAAATTGTTTATTTATTGTACCTATTGATAAAAAAATTCAATGATTACATATTACATTTGAAGCACGTTGTTGTTGAGATGGCTCCTCCTGTTATGCAATTTTGTCCATTTCTTTGACCATCTCCTTGTACACCTTTTTGGACATTCCTACTGGCATATTTCTGATATCATCTTGTTCATCTTTTGAGATTTTCATAATCTTCCTAAAAATGTAACATGACAAAACACTATTTAATTTTTATATTGATATATGAAAAGTAAATATAACAAAAGTGATATTTATAAATGATATTTATATATAATTCTAGACAAACATTTAAAGAAATATTACTTTTTCATTCCTTTTTTTTTCTTTTTGTATGTTTTTGCTATTAAAATTCTGACATGTCTCATTGACCAATTCTTTGGAAACTTTTTTTGTAGTTTAGATAAAATTTGGTTCTTGGAATCATTGGATTTATTTTTGTATTGTAAGTGGAAAGAACGTCTATACATTCGTTCCACTAGATCCCTAAAACTTTTGTAAAAGTTTTTCCCCCTTTCATTATCCTCTAGCAACACTCCAGATGAGCTAAGGAGCAATTCATTTTCATTTGCATGTTCTATTCTTTTTCTTTTCTTAGAACAACATTCCTTTTCTGAGTTGTTGGTCCATGTATAAGATTAAACAAATGTGAATTAATATATTGTTTGACACATGTTATCTAATAATTTTAAGTGTATTATTAACTAAAATTAAAAAAGAAACTCATATTGGATCGATGGTATTTTTTCATTCACCTGATTCATCCTTTTGCAATTTTTCCATCAAGCTTTTATGCTCTTTTGGTCCTAGATCAGAAAAAATCTTATCGAGCTTCATCATTTTGTGGCTCTACATGATACACAATAAACAATACATATTAGTTAAACTTACATATAGTTCAAAAACAATATTTTTTGTAAATAATTTACAAAGAACTTGCATTTTTTGTTTTTCTTGATGTGTTATTAGTATTTTTGTTACTTGATCTCTTGTCAGCCATTTCTTTATCAATATGAAACCTGTACCATATCAATCATTAATATATTTTATAAATAAAATGTCAACTTTTCAGGTTAAAAAAATCTCAAGAAACTGATGCGTTATTCATGGTGTACGCACCGATGTCAGTGCATAGTGGTCTTATAAATGCACCAACAAAATAGTATAATACACCATATGATGCTCTGTGTCAACAAGGAGAACCGGTGTGTTACATACTACCCACCACACCAATTAACATAGACAAAATAATAAAAATCGTCCAGTGTTAGTTTTTCTAACATAAACGCCATGCGCAAACAAGGGACAACCATACGGTGCTCTTTGTCAACTAGGAGACTTGGTGTGGTGCATTATATGTTACATGGTGCACCGATTAACAAAATAAAAATAAAAAATTGCGAAACAGCACGAGCACGGTGCGCCATAATGAAATAGTGCACCAGTGCCCTATTTTACATATGGTGCACTGATTAAAAAAAAATTGTTTTTAAATTTTCTATCACATAGTACCTCTGCGGTGCACTGGGATAATCTAGCGCACTGATCAAAAAAATTCTGTTTTTTTTTTTAATTCACGCAGGGGCCGACATGGATTGAGATCTTACTATGCAAGTCATCCTGTGAGTTGGATGTCTTAGGCCGATTTATAGCAATACAAACCCTATAATTTTAAAATGAAAAGCCCTAATTCTAAAATCACAGAAACAGGGAGAAGAAAGGGCAGAAACAAAAAGAATGTAGGGTTTAGGGTAAAAATGGATTTTTTTTATTATTATTTTGTTTCTGAAAATGAAAAACAAATTGAATTTTTTTTCTTACTGCGTAAAAAAAAACTGCAAAAAAGGTAAAAATAAAATAAAATTTAATCACGAGATCATTTGAAATTCTATGCTACGGAGTTTGAATCACCAAAGGTTTGGAATTCTGATTTTTTGAATATTTCTATTCAAACGTATTTCGCTACTCCACAGTGCTCTCGTGCTCTCTTGCTCCAGGTATGTCTCCTACAAATCTCTAGTTGATTTTTTTGCAAAAATAGTGAAATAATGAAAAGTGTTTAGTATTTAAAGAATTGTTTTATGAAATTAGATTTTCTAAAATATTTTAGCGCCCATTTTTCAATTTACCACTTTTTTTTCACTTAAAGAAAATAGAGTTGTGTTTTTTTTTATTTGTGGTTATTCGTCACCGGAGCGTCACTTAATAGCATCGCACTGGTGCGTCCATTTATAACATGGCACCAGTGCGCAGTAACTAAAACACACCGGTGCGGTGATCTGTACATTAGCATCGATAACAAGAAGTCCATTTTTAAGGCACCAAAATTACTTTTAGGTGTGTGCACCAAAATTTATTGTTGATTTTTCTCAAATGCAAGGAGAAAATATCATAATTATATCAAATGGACAATTCTTCAAAATCTAGCTCGTTCCATAATATTTCTCAAAGTCCATCACAGAGTTCTCCCTATCCACCTCGAGACATAATATTTACTTCAGATTTTATTTATATTTTCATTATCTAATTGAATTTATGTTTTTATCTGTTGGACAGAATTGTGAATTACGGATAAAACACGCTTCCCTAGACAGGTGATAATCTAGAACAACAGATTAAAGACTATACGACTTCTTCTCCTAACTAAGAACATACACAAAAAATAGATTAGAAGCTTACTTGTAATCCAAGCACTTCTAAATGGTTCCTTTTGTCACTTCTGTTGCAACTTCAAATTCGAGCAGTTTGTGAAAAATGCTTCCTGCAAGAATGAACACTAATCAATAGAAAATAGCAATAATACAGATGTCTATTCAATTTAGTTTGCTAAATCAGTAAAGAATAAACCATATACATCAACTAAGATCTTACAATAAGGAAAATCAAAGCCAATACAGATGCATATAGGGAAAAATAAGTTGTATTCTTTATTGATGATAGAAGGAGAGGTTACAACCTAGTGACTAATTTGAAGTGACCATTCCAGCAAAATTCCTAGCCTCGTCACAGTATAAATCTCTCCAACAGTTGTTACACAAATCTAACTCTCAATTGAAAATCCACCAGCATTTCTTTACTCAAATTCTTCTTTATCAAGTACTCAGAACTGTGCTCAATTTATAGAGGAGCTGAAGGTTGTTTTATAATCAATGACTTTCCAATAATAGGTAATACATGTTCCCAATCTTGTAGATGTCAAACAGACACTTGGATTTGAAGCTTGACACATGTGAACTCTGCTAGAAGGCACTGACCAAGTGGAGATTCCGGAATAATGAGAATTTCGCTCCCAATGTGACCAACGCACCTGTGAATGTCGGGAAGTGCTTTGTAGAGCAGCCTTGCATGGGGCTACCTTGATATGCAACACACTTAGTCCCTTTAGAGGTAGCGTTGATGAGCTCTCATATGCTATATAACAAACTTCAAACCTTGGAAAATTTTACTTGATGAAAGTCATGCTTGATTTGTCTTGTTCTTGTCTTAGGGCATGTAGCAACTTGAAATGATAGGGGATGATATACCCTTAGTCATTGGTCCTGGAGATGATGCCCAGTTAACCAGGTCATTGGGAATGATGCCGAAATTGAGCTATAACTTTATCCATGTCAATCATGCAAAAATTAATTAAAATTATAATGTATAAAAATTTGCAGGTTCATGCATATTCATAATCGATTTCAGATGCACAAATATTCAAACAGCTCCAAATCGTCGAAAGCTCTTATCAGGAGTAGCATAACGCAAGACACATTTGGTAGATGAAAATGGACAACCGCTTCACTCTCCCAATTGTAACAATATTGCATCTTCTAGCCACAATCGTGGGACAATGATGGTAATAATTATAATTTTTTGGTATATTGATTAATGTAATTATTTCAACGTCTAAAAAATTAATCATGCAATATTGTCAATGTGGTTACTAATTGATATCATATTTTTTGTACTAATCATGTTCAAATATATTTTTTAAAAATTATTAGGATTCTGGTGATGATGAGCGACCTACCTACCATCTTCCGTTGCAGCCCATGACAATGTAAAATCGAGAGAAGACTGAATTAAGAGAAAAAATCGGAGGGGAACGATAACAATAATGGTTGAATCAACCATCGATTCAATTCATGCTACGTCCAGATTCACCAATTAGGAATGAATACAACAATAGTAGTTCTTCACAAGCTGGTAATGGAGGCAATCAAATAGAGGTTGGTATGGATGATTACTTAAGGGATACGACTGCCATGGAGAAAACGTTGTTAGATGCATTCCAAAAAGATGATCAGCTAGGGGATGATGCTCATATCGCTAACACCTTTTTCGAAAGCCTTAAATTTGCTTCCATCCCCCCTCTCTTTGGACCTGGCAGTTAGTTAAAGTCTACCTAGTTGGGGACAACGATGTTACTTTAAAACTTGAAAGCAAAGTTTGGCTTGTCGAATGAATGTTTCTTGGAAATTTTGAGGTAAGTTACCATAAAGTCCTCCCTTATATAAATTTGAGAATTGTAATCAGTACACAATGAACATTATAAATGGTAAATTTTATGAATGTTAATAATTATATCGGCATTAATGTACATTTATTAATATATTTTTCCATGATCACCAACTATAGATTATTCAAAGATAAGGTTCTTCCGAGTGATAATGTCTTGCCCAGCAGCTGCGAAGAGGCAAAGAAATTGTTGAAAATGTTGGGTGTTGAGTATATATCATATCATGCATGTCCAAATGATTGTATTCTATATAGAGGATAATATGTAGACAAAGAGATATGTCTAAAATGTGGGCATGACAAGTATGATAAATAAAAAAATAAGGGTAAATCACGTATTGGTCCTCCTTTTAAGATATTGAGGCACATGCCTATAATCCCAAGGATTCAAAGGCTCTTTCGTTGCAAAGAATTAGCTATGTTGCAGGGATGGCATGCCTCACACAGAAGTGAGTTGGGAGTTATGCGAATCCAAAATGATTCAATATCCATGAATCATATAGAGGATACATGGCCCGAAAAAGTCAAGGATGAAGTACGAAGTCTACGATTCAACATAGCCATGGATGGCATCAACCCATATTCCCTCCAAAACACCAACTATTTTGTTTGGCCTGTAGTAGTGTTCAATAACAATATGCCCCCATGGTTTTCCGTGAAGAATGAACATCTTATGTTGGCTCTCATAGTCCCTGGTAGAAGACAAGTGAAGAATATGAATGTGTACTTACAACCACTAGTAGATGAATTGAAGGAATTATGGGATGGGATAAATTATACGATGTATCAAGACCCATCGAAACAAATAGGATTTTTGCATTGTATGCGATATGTGCTTACACGACGCATGATTATCTAGGCTTAGGAGTTTGCTCTGGTAAATTACATGTTTAATTTATTGATTTGTTTATATACGTATCAATACTCTTTCACATATTAGTTATTTAATTCATTGTAATTGCTCTTATATTCATGATATTGTTTAACATTCCATGTATATTAATTGTATACAATAATCTTGCAGGTCTTGTAACAAAAGGGTATTTTGGATGTAAATGTTGTGGACCTTCTCTAAAAGCTAGATGGTCCAAGGACCTACGAAAGCCAGTGTATGATTGCTCCAGGGTATTCCTCCCAGAAGAACACCCTTACAAAAGAGCAGCATCCGCTTTCAATGGTAAACGAGAGAGAACCCAAAGGCCTCTAATAAAGACACCAGCTGAATGGCTTAGAGCATATTAGAGAGAGAAAGAGAAGGAGTTCATAGAAATGTTCGATTCAAATGGGGAGCCTATGTTTGATGATCCAGAATTCTTCGACACCTATGTTAAGAAATTTCCCATTGGGATGAAAAGGGAATCTATCTTTTATAACCTCCCATATTGGGAGCATCTTAAGATTACCCACTTATTAGATCCCATGCATATATTTAAAATTGTTTCATCTTCTTTATGGAGGAACATATCATCGAAACAAAGTGTCACATTGGCTATTAGGAAAGATATTATTACTTCAAAAACTAAAAGGAATCATTTGCCAACAGGATTAGAAAGTACAGGATCAGAGGCAGGTGTTGGTCCCTCTAATTTATGGTATTTCAAAGAAGGTGATGTCCCATGGATTTAAAAAAAGATGATCTTTCTTTGGCGAAGGAATTTATAATGGGTGTGAGGGTTCTATCTTCATACAGGTCTTCACTACGACACTGCTTCACCATGGATGACCATTTGTCAGGGTTGAAATCGCATGACCATATGAATCTTCTAAGAGTACGTATAATTTCAAAAGCATGATCATTTTATTATTTGTTATATTAATAAATTTTATCCCATGAAGGGATCATAAAACATAACTAATTTTGTATATTATTGCATGTGTTTATAACTTTGCAGTGTCATTATCCTTTTTTCGTGTGTGGGTGTGTGAAACATGAATTCCCTCAAGACCTAGGACATGCCATATCTAAATTATCTTCATTTGTACGTTGGATCACGTCAAATTATATTCATGGGGCTAGCATTCCACGGTGTTGGAGGGCGGTGCGTTGACCAAACTATACGACCTGGGGTGTATGGTTTGGTCAACGCACCGACATCCTGACCTCATTACATATTCAACGGTGCAGTTTTTTACCAGGATGCACCATTTACCATGTCAAAATGCCATAATGCGGTGCACTGACAAAAAAACCCGCCCTGGGGTGGATTTTTAAGTCAACGCACTGCATTGTCGTTATTCCACAGGGTCAACAGTGCGGTTGGGTAACCGAACGCACCGCATCTTTTTAAAATTTTAAAATATCATGATACGCCTTTCGGTATCACCCTGTAATCGGTGTGGATGCCATAAGCACCGGTTGCGGTGCAGCCTATACATTTACAGGCATGACCGTGAACTGCTGCGAAGCGAACGGCTCGAGCACACTGCGTAGGAACTTGTTTTTTTTTTTTTTAAATGGTTAATTTTAAGTTAATTTGAAATTCTAATCCACTAAAAGGCTTAATTATAAAAAACAAGAAAAATACCTGTACATTTGGCCGTCGAGGAGGCATATTGGCTGTAGAATTTGCAAAAGTAAATTTTCCCACCGTTTTGCAAAATTCAAAATTCAGATTGGTGGACAATGCAGAGCAGCAGTGCGTGCAATGGGTGTAATGGGAGCATCGATGTCAGGGTAGATTAGATAAGGATAACTTGCACCAGTGCTTGAGAGCTCTGGAGCACTGAAAAGTGGAAAATGTGGTTTTTTGGCTGTAATTTTTTTTTATTTACCCTTTTGCGATGTGCAGGGTTTTATAGGTGCAACGGTGTGGTTTCTTAGGACCGCACCGACTGTTTTCAGTTTTGGCACAGGGTTTTAGGATGCATTAGTGCAGAATATTTTTAAATAACCAGTGCACTACAGTAATAACATGCACTGGGGCGAGTTTGTACGGAGCGCATGGTGTCTGATGTGCCAATGTTTTTTGTGCACTGGTGCTTTTTTTCGTTGAACACACCAGTGCGGGTTAGGATTATAAGCGCACCAGACAAAAAAAATCCGCAAAAACCTCCACCTTCTAACCTCCTCTAATAACCTCTGCTACAAATGGATGTCTAGGGTATTTTTATAATGGGTTCCTCAAAAACATCTGCAAGAAGTTATTTTCCTTGTAGTGTAAAAAAAATGGAAAGTGGAGAATAAGTGTGGACTACCAAGAACTAAATAAATCTAGTAGGAAGGACCACTTTCCCTTGCCTTCATTTAAAAATTATTAAATGTTTTATCAGGGAAATAAATTATTCTCATTCATAGACAAGTTTAGTGGTTAAAACCAAATTCAAATCAGTCTGGAAGGTCAAGATAAAACCACTTTTACTTGTACCTAGGGGAATTTGCTTATAAAGTTATTCCCTTTGTCTTATGCAATGCTCCTACCACATTTCAAAGTTTTTTCTTAGCATATTTTCAAATCTTATTCATGAAATTGTAGATTTTTTTTTTTTGTAACCCAAAGGAATCAACAACTAGGTCAGTCTTGTACTTGTGTGACACTGGGTTGATTATGTCCGCTACCACTATACCTATAGTGTGTATGAACTATTTTCCTCCTTGTATACCAAGTCGTAACCAACTGATTGAACCTTGGATCTCTTATTTTGCATGATTTCACATCACTTCGATCACCATTTGAACTTCCCCCTTGGCACATGACACCATAAAGTTTTATATGGATAATTTTGTGCCATATGGTGATACCTTTTAGGAATCTCTCACCAGCCTTAGCAAGGTTTTCCGAAGATGTGAAGAAATGAATATCTCACTGAGTTATGTTAAGTGTCATTTTCTTATGAGTGTAGGTGTTTAATTTAGGCATTACATATCCTCAAATTGGGTCGAGCTAGATCTAATCAAGGTGAACATCATCAAACACCTTCATATTCCACAAAACCAAAATGATGTTAGAATTTTCCTTGCCCATGTAGGATACTATAGGAGGTTCATTAAATATTTAAGCAATATTTCTTCTCATTTATTTTCCATGTTTGTTAGGGATTTATATTTTTGTTGTTCATATAAGTGTCAAGAATATTTTGGTTGCATTAAAGAAAAATTCATCTCGACACCTGCCCAATAAGGTACTAATTGGAACCCACCTTTCCACATCCACGTTGATTCTTTAGAAATGGTAATAGGGGAAATGGTTTATCAACAACAAGACAAGGTTCCTTGTGCAATTTATTTTATTAGTAAGATTTTTTCATATGTAGAATTAATCACACTATAACTAAAAGGTTTGTGTACACACTGATCATGTTGTTATCAAATATTCAATGAATAAACCTAATGTTAATGCTACGATTTTCAAATGTTATTATTATTGCAACAATTCAGCCTAAAAATGATTGACAAAACTATGAAATAAATTGTTGGGCATATTTCTTGTCAAGATTAATTATTTCTACAGATAAAGGCATGGTTGATGATCATTTTCCAAATTTTAATTTCTTTTCCATCTCAACATACACTCCCTGGATTTCTAACATAAATAAATTATTGAATACTAGGAAGCTTACTATGCATCTCTCCTACAAGGAGAAGTGAAAATAATTAAGCAAAGCACCTCCTACACATAGAGTGCAGGTTTATTTTTCAAGTTAGGACCTAATCAAATACTAATAATATGTGCAAGGGAGGATGAAGCACATGATATTTTAGAAGCCTTCCATGATGGGCCATGTGGAGGAAATTTTTTAGCCAGGAGGACAACATATAATATGTTACATGTTGGTTATTTTTGTCCTACCCTTCACAGATATGTTCATCGGTACACCTCATACTGTGAGGAATGTTAATGGATGGGGAAGCCTACCAAGAGAAACGAGATGTCATTATAGACACAATTATCAATTTATCCCTTTGAAAAATTGGGCATACATTTAATTGGTCCTATTGATCCTCCATTAGGGGAATAAAAGTAAATAATTTTGTTTGCTAACTATTTTACCAAGTGTGTTGAGGTAAAAGTATTTAAGGTGGAAAAAAATCATAAGGTAGCATAGTTCCTAAGAGAGAAAATTTTCTACATATTCAGATTCCCGAGAGAGGTGGTTATATATCAAGGTACTCAGTTCACTTGAAAACTCATTGAAAATATTATGGATAAAAATCACATCCATCATAGGAAATGCACTCCATGTCATCCCCAAGCTAATGGATAGGTTAAGGTAACAAATAAAAAGTTGGAAAAAAATCTCACCAAAGTGATCATCACGAGTAGAAGAGAATTGGATGAAAGACACAATGAGGTAGCATGGACCTACAACACCACATACTATACCATTATAGTGTTGACGGTTTATTTCCTGGTATACGGTAAGAATTCCATGATTCCCACTAAGTTTGAGTTGACCACATTAAGGATAACCTCATAGCTAGAGATGGATCTGTGTTATGTTTAAGATGAAAGGAGACAACAATTTAATACATTGGATGAATAAATGATGAAAAACATTTCATACCAAAGTGATCCAAATGCAAATAAATATCAGGCATGACAAGTTCATCAAGACTAGGGACTTCAAAGAAGGTGATCAGGCCTTACTTTACAATTCTAAGTTTAAATATTTTAAGGGAAATTCCATGAATAGGTAGTTAGGGTCATATTTGGTGAAAAAATGCTATGATAATGGCTTCTTCAAAATTAGGACCATTAATAAAGAATAGAGGCTTACAATGAGGGGAGTTAGTTTGCTTCTCTTATGTATGTACAAACTTTCAGTACTTGTTATTTATTAATGGAAGTTATGGTTTTTATGTATCTCTTCATTCTTGTTTAAATATGTATTTCATTTCTTCCTTTCATAAATCTGGATTAGTAGTATCATAGTATTATTCTCTTTTTCAAATTTTTTGTGCATGTCCCAATGAAGTCGAGGTATAAGGATTTGGGACTTGAATTGGTTGAACCCATGCAAGACCGGCCTTCTCAGCCCCAAAGGCCTCCCATGGAGGAAGAAAATAAATTTGAGGGGGCAGGAGATCCTTTAAAATGTTACTCGAAGAGGACCTCAAGTGACACATGAATGAGATGATGGAAAAATTTTCCCAGATCCTTCAGCAAGTATCAAGGTGTGAAGCATCTTCATCCAGCAGTCACTTCAAAGGCTCCACCCCCTTTAAGGTACAATTTAACTTTTAAATTCTTATATTTGAAGTCCATATAGACATAGATTCCCTAGATAGATGGCTAAATTTTCTAGAAGGATATTTTTCTGTCCATAATTTTTCCAATAGGGAAAAATTACTTTTTCATTCCTCAAAGCTGCCCCCCATGTCAAGGAATGTTGGGAAACTTTTCGTGGTTGAGGGAAGGCGAAAAACCCTAACTATTTTTCAGTTGCAACCTTTTAGAATTCTATCAGAGATGTCATCAAGGAAAAATTTTACCCTGTCAGGAGGTATGAAGATAAGTACATAAAATGGATCACACTATGGTAGGAATGGGACCAAAACATGGCAGAGTTCACAAATATTTTTCATATCCTTCACACAAAGTTGGGTATCAAGGATTCTAAGCAGCATCTAGTACTCAAGTACCGTATTTATCTGCACAAATACATCTAGGAAGAAATGGTGTTCATGGAAATCTCCTCTCTTGGCACCACGTACCAATATGTTGTCAAGATTGAGCAAAAATTTAAACAGAAGGAGAGAGACTTTGGATCTGCGAAAATGAAGCAATGAAAATAAACCTACAAACTGCAGAACAAAGGAAAAAACCAAGGTTGGGCGACCTAGGAAAATCCATCAAAGCCACAAAAAAACAACAACACTACGACGATGAATAAGGACATAGGAAAGTCAAGTGAGTTCCATAAGATCCCCACCCACAACACAAATGAGTGATGCACCAATCAGCCACTGGTGGGTGAGCTAAAAGCTTCAAATTAAAATGCATTTTATGACTTTGAGCCAAAGTCTGAGAAGGGGAAAAACAAGGGGAAGTAGATTATTGATGCAGAACCCAACGCCAAAATTTCAACTACAAAGGTCTAGAAGATGGAGCCTAAAAATCCATATGAGGGGGAGTGTCTCTTCCACTCACACATGTAGGTGAATGGTTCTATTTTTCAGTTCATTTTCGATAGCAGGATCCAAATGAACCTCATCTCAAAAACCATCATTAAGTGGTTGGGTCTACCGAACACACCACACCCATAACCATACACCATTGGGTGGCTCCACCAAGGACGAGATATTTGTGTAATAAAGTAGTGTTGCCTTCCCTACAACATCAAGCCCTTCACAGATGAGGCACTGTGTGATGTTGCTCCTCTTGAATTTTATGATGTTTTATTAGGCCAACCATACTTGTGGAAGAATCATGTTGTGTATGATTCCTTACCGTGCACTATTATTATTTATTTGGGTAGAAAAATATATAGGATATCAGAGGTAGCCCTTCCTACTACCATTTCTTTGATCTCTTCTAAGAAATGTAGTAATATCATCTCTTAGAACAATAATTTTTTTTTCTTTCTCATTTTCTCTCAAAGTAAGGGGGAGATCATGGCCTCATCCATGGCCCCCAGAAAGGGTTCCTCTATGTAGCATATGCAAGTGGATAAGGTCATGGAAGAGTACATGGACATATTCTCCCCACCCACAGGGGTACCTTTTCACTTTCATGTCAAACATTTGATTGATCTAACTCCCAGACACCTCTACCAAATGGGCCAATATAATTTTTCTCTCTTATGGAGACTAATGAAATCAAGAAGTAGATCCAGAAAATACTACAAAAAAGGGCACATCCAACCAATTTCATCACCTTGTGGGAGCCCAATTGTACGCATACATAAGAAGGATGGTACCTAAACACTTTTCATTAATTATCGAGAACTGAATAAAATCACTTTCAGGAATAGTTATCCAATCCCATGTATTTATGACCATAACCATCCAAGGGGGTCAAATACTTCAACAATATTGATTTGGATTTTGGCTATCAATAAGTTCCAATAGAACCCATAGATGTGTGAAATACCACCTTAAAATCCAAGGAGGGCCTTTTTGAGTGGTTGGTCATTTCCTTTGGGTTGACAAATTTCCCTAAAATTATTTTCACCAACTTATTCATACTTGTATATCTGGACAACATCCTCATATTCAATAGAATTTGGGAAAAGCACTTGCAACATATTCAGCAGGTCCTTCAAACCCCAGGACAACACAAACTATGTTCCAACTTGGAGAAATTCACCCTTGTCATGAACCAAGTCCAATATTTAGGCTGCATCATTGATGAGAAATGTGGGCATGTGGATCCTACAAAGATCTAATTCATTCAAGATTGGCTAGCCCTGACAACTCTAAAAAAGCTTCACATATTTTTGGGCCTTCCCAATTTCTATCAAAGGTTCTCTTCGGGATTATCTCATATAATTTGGTTTTTGAGTCAAGTTACCAAGGGTGGGGTGAAATAAATTTTTTATAGTCTGAGACCCAACAAAAGGAATTAATTGAGTTGAAACATTGACTTTTCTCCGCATCATTACTCACATTTCCAAACTTGCAACAACTATTTGAAATTGAAACATATTTCTTTGAAAATTCTATTGGTGTAGTTCTCACCTAGTAAGGGAATTCGGTGTTCTATCACAGTGAGACACTCTTCGATACATTTTGGAAATACCCCACCTACAATAAGGAGATGTATTCCATCGTGCAAGATTGTAGGAAGTGGAAAAATTACATTTTGACGAAGGAGATGGTCATCCACACAGATCACTGAACTCTTCAGTTTATAAAGAGATAAGGGAAGTTGCAGAATGATCACCATAAAAAATGGTCCACAGATCTACAAAATTTTCATTTGAACATTAAATACAAGAAAGGCGAAACCAATAATGTTTAAGATTACCTCAGTTTCCCTAGTCGTGGCACTCACCATTGTTATCAACTCTTGTGGGAATGAGACTTCTGGATGGCCACATTGTACAAAAATTATCCAAAATTCACTAGCACATACCATATGTTGATGGATGTAAAGAAAGCACTATACTTCCACCTCTAGGATGCATTTTTATGCTACTTGGTGCACCTTTTTGTTCTTTCAAGCGAGCATGCCAAGGTGATTTGGGAGGAACACCATTTTCAGTTCACAGGGAATCTTGGTCTATACAAAATAGTGGAAGTACCACATAAGTATTTTTATTGGCCAAAACTCCAACAAGAAATTGGAAAATATATTATATCCTGCACGACTTGTGTCATCTCCAAGCCAACCATTAAGAAGCAATGGTTGTACACCCCTCTTCCTACTCCTAGCCAACCTTGGGAATCCATCTCAATGGATTATATGTCTATACTTCCTTCTACCAAGCAGGTTAATGACTATGAATCTGTGGTAATTAATATATTTTCCAGGATGGCTATATTGGTTTCTTGCAAGAAGAGTATCACCATAGAAGAAATTTCAAAACTCTTGTTCAAACGAGTATGGGAACATTTTTGGACCCGTAGACCATTTTATCGAATTAGGATAGTAGGTTCATGAGTGAATTTTGGTCAAGCCTATGTTTGTTGGTGGACACCAATCTCACCTAGTCGATTGTGTTCCATCCCCATATTGATGGCCAGATAGAGAGTGTTAACATGATGATAGTGCACATAGTATGCATGTACAACTCCAAAAATTTATGGACATGGGATGAGAGTCTTCCCTATGTGTTTCATGAATATAATAGAGCTCTCCATATCTTGACTAGCCACGACCCCTTTCAAGTGGGTCTTGGATTTCAACCATTGTGCCTAATTGATGTTGTCATTCCTTTGCTGACTACATAGACAAAATATTCACATGTACAATATGAGGTTGATAAAGTCACCAGGTTTATTGAATGAATCTAGCACATACACCAACATTTTAATGATATCCTAGATAAATCCAATGCCAATTATAAAAAACATCATGATTAGCATCAGGTGCCAAAAGTTTCAAGTGGGCGACAAGGTATGGTTGCATCTACAAAAGGAATGCCTTATTGGAGCCCATTGAAAGCTTTGACCACTTCGATATGGGACTTAGACCATCACCAAGGCCATGGGTGACAATGATTTTGAGCTAAGCATCCCTCCATTCCTTGGATTGCACCTTGTATTCAATGTGGAACACCTTCGACCATACTTTCCACCATTGTTGGACACATCAGACATTGTTGAGTAGCTGAAACCAACAAAGCTCAATCCAAATTTCCTTGAACAAGCCAAAAATGATCAGATCATGGACACACACGTTAAAAACACTCACCAAAAAAGGATCCAACTGTATCATTTTATTAAATTCGGCCAACTCCTGCACCAAGGAAAGTGGCTCGCCATGGACCAAGTTTAGTAGAAGTTTCCCCATCTCACGAAAGCGCTCAATGCAGTAGGAACCATTGCTTCCTAATGGGGGAGGATTGATCTAGGTGGATATTGGTAGACACCTGCATATTCCACTTGGACCCCCAACAGTATTCCCTTTCAGTTTCCTATTTTCCAACATACTTTCTATTTTTAGTAGTTTTTTGGGTCTTGAACTTCTAGAGTAATTTTGAGGCCCTAAATGGCATTTTTTTGGAAAACAAGCAAAATTAATGCCGAGGGAAAATATTTATAATCGAAATTTGTTGTCCTTGTATAATTATTTCTAATGAGGTATCATATGCACCAAACGGAGATCATATGCCAAAGTTAAGACCTTGGGGAGCCGACATTCCAACTAACCCCAACGGGGCCCACAAAATTTTTTCGCTTCATCTCCTAGGGTTAGGTTTTTGGATGTTTATGGTTTTAAATTAATTTCTTGTTGATAAAAAAGCCTGCGAGCCTCATTTTAAGACATTTTAGAAGGCATGTAGCCATCACATCTCTCCTCAAAGATAAGTTATCATCACTCGAGCTAGTTTGTTTCTCTTATGAATAATGTAAACAATTTTTCAACACTTACTATTGATTAATGGAAGCTATGCTTTGGTTGTATATTTTTTCTTGTTTAAATTTTTATTTCATTTCATTTCTTCGTAAATCTAGATCACTGGTACTAAAGTAATCTTCTCTTTCTATTATTTTTTCATGTCCCCAACTAGGTCGGGTATAATAAGTTGGGAATTGAACTAGTTGAACCCTTAAAATGCTGGCCCTCACTGAAGCTAAAAACCTCCCATGGCCAAAGAAAAGAAATATGAGAGAGCAGGAGATCCTTTCAAAAAAATTATTGAAGAGGCCCTCGAGCGACAAAGGAACGAGATGTTGGATAACTTTTCCTAGATCCAACATTCACTTTGAAGGCGTTTCCCCCTTTAAGGTACAAGTTAACTTTGGAATTAGTATATTTAAAGGCCATGTAGATGCAGATGCCCTATATAGATGGTTAAATTTACTGGAAGTTCCTTTTGGTCCATAATTTTTCTGATAGGGAAAATATTACTTTTGCACTCATGTTGATGGTGTTGGATACCATCAACATACATGGGATCTCCCTGATATGAGGTTCGAATTAGACCTCACACCATTTGGTGTACAATTCCCATCCAAAATATGACCCGATTGTATTTTACCTAAATAGATGCCTTGGATTTAGTAGTTAGCACAAGAGAGAATCACACATGTCCTTTTGAATGACCATGGGAGTGTGCCTTGTGAATGCTCTATTGCATATGTATCAAGGTTCTTTCACTGCAAAGGGGAAACAAAGTGAGCCTATGAAAGAGAAGTAATAGTAATACCCTAATGGAGACACACACGAATGAGAAAGTTTCATATAACATCAAGATAAATAGTTCACATAGATGTGACGATCGTTACAATCATTACAACACATTTCCAATAAGTTAAGCACCAAAGTCAATGAAATAGTTCAATTAATTTAGTACATGTGAAAGCCAACATGAATTATAAATATTCAAAGAGAAACCTTAAAGCATCCACAATCCATGTACGAAAATTTGTTGGACAAATCTTCAATTATTAAGTAAATGTTCCAAGATATATAAGTATAATGAACCTCACTATCTCTAATAGCAGAGCGTTAGAACAACTACTTGATCCCCAAAAGTACTAGCTCTGTCTCTCTAATGCTGTGTGGGAGAATCCAAGGTTAAAAGTCTTTTGCATGAGTAATGAGGATCCTTTTATAACTTGAGGCATGAACTTTCACATCCTCATGACTCTTGACTTTCCAACTCCTAATGAACTTTGGACGTCTACAACCTTTGGACTTTCAAATGACTTTTGGAATTAGATATGACTCTTGGTATTACATGACTCTTTTACTTCCACTTATTTTTCATTACAGTGATTGCATAATTACATCATAAATTCCACATCATCATTTGATGAGACATGACAAGTCATTATCCTTGATGAATATGACTCAATAGTGACTGATGACATGCACTTTCTTCAATGGGTGACATTGCTTCCACTCATGTCTTTGTTCTTAATGCAGTGACTGATTGTTGATGTCTTCACCCTCGAAAGGGTATTTGATCTTATGGAGTCTTCAAGGTGCTTTGATCATCAAGACTTTAATGTGTTCT
This sequence comes from Pinus albicaulis, assembly GCA_034641835.2. Classification (NCBI taxonomy): domain Eukaryota; kingdom Viridiplantae; phylum Streptophyta; class Pinopsida; order Pinales; family Pinaceae; genus Pinus; species Pinus albicaulis. The sequence continues at coordinate 799,352,950 of CM076573.1, forward strand.
TTTTTCCTGGTCTTATTCATGCATGCTCACCATGTTGTTCCTAAAATACCTATAACTGCAATCACTCATGAAAAACAACCATCATCTTGAAAATATCCTATTCTAACATGTTTCATGCAAATTTTCTATTCATGGTTTAATAGTCCACTTGGAAGGAGAAATTAGGGATTTTTGCGCAAGGGCACACTTCAAAAGGCTGAAGCACTGAAGGGAAGAAGCTTCAAGGCTTCAGGATGCACTCATGCACTCAAGAGAGAGAGACACTCAAGGGAGGGTGCAAGGTGCATGTCCGAAGGATGATAGATGATGCTTTGAGCTTCCCAAGTGTGGTTTGTGATCAATGGAGACAAGTAGGGTGCATGTCGCAAAGTTGAAGTGTAAAGAGAGAGGCTTCAAGTCTTCGGGGTGTGCTTAAGGAGGAAAATGAGGGTGCATGGTGGATTGATGAAGGACAAAGGATGAAGCTTCAGGGCTTCAGGGTGAGTTCATATACTCAAAATTCCAAGGAGGGTGTAGGGCACATTCCTAAAGGATGAAGGGGTTAAGATTCAGGTTTTCAGGGTTCACTTATGTGCTCAAGGACGAAGCGCTTCTTCAAGTCAAAGGAGTGTGCTCAAAGGAAGACTTGGTTTTTCAAAGGGCACATTTCAAAACAAGGAAGGGGAAAGATTCTTAAGATTGTACCATGCGCTATTAGAGGGTGTAGGGAACACTTCCAAATAGTGAAGGATTCCCTATCGAGGATTAAGAATTTTATCATGCGCTTCTTGCCTTAATGGGTTCACTCTGCAACAAAAAATTTCCTAAGTCTAGGAGATAGAACAAGGGGCAAACATAATGATTTTAGACACAAAATCATGTGCGACACATACCAACTCATCAATAAAACTTGGACGAGATTGAAAAATGATGAATAGACATCAAAACACCACTTTACATACATTTCCTAAGTACAACAAACAAAGTATGTGCGACAACAACCAGAAAGTGTCGTTTTACAACAAAAAAGGTGTTAGGACCATGAAATGCACTAGAAATATTCTAATCATTATGATGACATATCAGGATAATGAATAACACTTAAAAAACATAGATTGACTTAAAACAAAATTTGAAAACCAAGGAAACACTAGATATGACAATGAAGTAGGCTCTGAAATTTGAATATATTGAAATTTTTTGGAGGGTGTTGTAGCAGCGTGTAATATTCCCAATTAGTCATGAGTTAATTGGAATATTAATTTTTTTTTTATTGCTTTGTTTAAAGAATAAGAGGGAAAAGGAGGTCCGTATTTCTCCTTAATCATGAATAAATCAATGCAAAATGTGAAAGAGACAAATCTTGGTAGCTTAATTGAAGCACCCTTAGTGTGAAAGGGGTTGGATCATTTTGACTGGGTCAACCATGACCAAATCTACAATGCTATCATGGAGGAGTGGCCATCAATGAGGTACAACACATTTTTAGATGGAGATGATTTGTGTGAAAGGAGTGTTATCCTTGGATGTGGTTTAGGGTTTGCAAGCTCTTGACTTATAAAAGGAAGAGGATGGTAGCATTAGAAGGTTGTTGATGTATATGATATTTTCTGAATATATGGTCTGTTTAGATATATATCTTTCTCTTGCTGTTTAGCTGAGATTGAATGTTGTTTAGCATTGGGTGTTCCTGATCGGGAATCCCACATCTTCCCATTGAGTAGCTCTTGGGAGGGTTTGCATTGCATTGTCCACTATATGGCTTAGGGCCAAACTTCTTCTTTCAACTACAATGTAGATCCTGTTGAGGGTTTGGTTTTTTTTGCAAGCTGCAGCAAGTGGAGACTAGATCTTTCAGATCTAGGCCATTTCAGTGCTCCTTTTAAGTGGAGGAGGTTTCTAATTCATTGGGAGGATAGTATTGGAGGGAATTGAGCTCATTTTCAGATCTTGGAATCATGAAAACCATATTTTGATCCCTACAGTGCAGTTTTACTTCCAGATCTACGTTATTTCTGTAGGTGGAGTTGCAGGGTGATTTGGCACACCATTTGGAGAGCTAATTTTCTAGTGTTGGGGATCTCCCCTTCATCTTGAATATCTATTGGAGGAGGCTATTTTATTGATCATATCAGATCAGCCACACTTTCTAGATATGTATTTTTCAGTAGATATGCAGTCTTAGATCTCATATATACATCTTGTACTTGGTGTTTTGCTAAAAACCCCAAGGGGGTTCATTAGAGGAGCTTGTATAGTGCATGGATCTGATATAGATCTAACTTTTTATGCACATAGAAACTCTATATTTGATGTATAATTTACTATTGTTGCAGAAGAAATAAAATAACACTGTAAGGGTTTTCTAGCTTTAATACATGGTTGCAGCACCTTTTACATGATTTTTGTCCATTGGAGGCTTGTATTTCATGTTATGCATCTTATGGCCTATTTATTATGTATATTTTTCTATTTTAATGACATATGAAAGGTCTCAATATTGGTCTCCTGCTTTATAAATGATGATCTGTGTTGTTGTCCCATCATTTTGCACTATATTCCTGCTTTTCCTATTTGAGAATATTACAGTGGTTTCAGAGCATAATCTTGGCACAGCCTGTGCATTCTAAAAGCCAATATGTCATATGAAGAAGAAGAGCCTCTTATTGGCAGAGAGAAGAGGTATCAAAAGAGAAGACACATAAAGTTTGATTACACTGATGAGAAAGAAGACAAGGGTAAAACCCCTTTATATGGAGGTGAAGATGAAGAGAAGGAGTTCCCTAAGATACTTCTTAGAGCCATGCAAGACATTGCTAGATAGATCAAAGAGATGAAGATGGACAGATTCAAGGAATCCCCTAAAGGATTTCATCATGGAGAAGGCTCTGGCATGTCTCACCACTTGAATGATCAATCAGTGCATCAACCACAAGTTTCCCAACGCTCTACCATGCTTACATTTTTTTTTGTGGGAAATGAAGGGTTTCAAGAGCAAGAATCTCTTGAAGACTACTTTATGGAGTATGAATATCAAACTCAGAGATTCAAAGATCACTTGAGTTTTCAGGAGTTTTGTCAAGTGAAGTACAATAGAAGACCAAGGAAAAATCATAGAGATGGTGGATTCATTCAGAATCACGATCGACACCACACTATGGGTAGATTATTTTTACCCAAACTTGATGGGTCATCCAAGTGCACTGCCAAATATTGTGTAGAAAAACTTGACATCTACTTTTAGTTGAAAAAGGTTCCAAAAATGGAAGCCATTAATATTGCAGCGCTGCACCTTGAAGGTGAAGCACATGACTGGTGGTTCCACGACTTGTCTACATTAGGTCATGCCAATGTGACTACTTATTCAGATTTCACTAGAAGGTTGTTGGAAAAAATTGATAGAAGAGATCCTGAAGCACCATTCATGAGCCTTGAAAATTTGAAGCAATCAGATAATGTAGAAACTTACATCTCTGAATTTCTAAGACAATCTGTTATAGTTCCTAATTTGTCTGCAGCAAGAAGGGTGTACATGTTCATTGATGGGTTAGATGAACCTCTTCATGGGTTGGTTAAGTCTACAAAGCCCACTACCCTACATGATGCTATTGAAAGGGCTAAAGACCTTCAAGATGCCTTGCCAAAAGCAAAGGCAACATTTCAGCATAATCCCTCTTTTCCATCAAATGGAAAAGAAGAAAAGTTTTTTCCTTCTAAGGAGAGTCAAAATAAAAAACCTCTTGATGATGATGTCTGAAGAGATCTAAGAAGAAGGAAGCTTTGCTTCACTTGCAAATAATCTTGGGCGCCTGAACATAGATGTGCAACTGGAAAATCACATTACATAGAGGTCTTCTCAGATGATGAGGAGGAAGAAGAAGATGAACCAAGAAGAGGTCACAGTGCTGACACTGCAAGAGGAGAACCAACACCATCAGGATATGGGAATGGAGCATTTTATCCTATTGGATGGGATCTTGCATCTTTGAGAGTACCTAAGTACTTGACCTTAAGGGTTCAAGGTTCCATCTTGAATCAGAGGGTTTATGTTTTTGTTGATAATGGGGCTACCAACAATTTTATTGATGCCCAACTAGTACAAAGGAGGGCAATACCCACTGATGCTTTTGAGGGATTCTCTGTTTTGGTCCCAGGAGATAGAAAAATGCAATGCATGCATTATGTCCCATCATTATCAATAACCATGGGAACATATACATTGATTGATCACTTGTTCGTGGTTGATGTACCTAACACCAATGTGATATTGGGTGTTCAATGGTTGATTACTTTGGGAAAAGTCACCATTGATTGGGAGGATTTGCAAATGGAATGGATGGATAAAAAGAGTGCTAAGACTAAAATGATCAAAGGCATGCATACATATCCCTCACATACAACTTCCACACAAAAATAAAACATGGATTTGTGTAGTGGAAGCAAGGACCTTACAGTCCCATCTATTATGCTCATGAGATTGCTGCATGGGACACTATTATCTAGTGGCAAACCACCTGGGAGGCCATCTGATTCAGATTTGGTGAGATATATCTCACAATATGATGCTCCAATCATATATCCAGGAGGGATGGGAGCATTAGGAGTCAATGATACAACGCTGGGAGTCTTGGGTAGGCTCAAGGAGGAGGGATACATTCTCCCAACATCATCATTACCCACTCTCATTTTAGATTCTGCGTTGTGGGAGGAGAAGCATGGAAGGAATGACCTTCCAAAATGTACCTTTGGCATGGGAAATTTCAAGGAGGAGAGCAGCCATATGACATACATTTATGTTGATATATCATTAGCGCTGTCACTATGGGAGATTGATCCATATTGGAAATCCCAACTGTTGGTGGATTACACCAAGGATCTTTATACATGCATGATATTTGATGACCAGCTACATGAGAGGGATATTCAGTCCAAGGAGAAATCATCTATTATCATGGTAGGATCTTCTTGTCTAGAGCCTCCAAGCTCAAGGAAAATTTGCTACAAAGGGCCTATGAAGAGTTATGTTTCAGCCACACATATTCCATGAGATTCTACAACATCATCATGAGGAGCTATACTTGGAAGGGCTTTGAAGGAGAAATACATCAGCATTTTCAAAGATGCATGGGCCATGTGGAGTTGGGACAACAACATGACTCTATAAAAGAGTTAATTCATCCATCTCTTTCTTCTTGTGAGAAAGGAAATAGATCTATGCACCACTCAATTTTCTTAAGGAGGAATTTTGGTGAAGAATATGCTCATGTAAATAATGCTTCATTTGATTATTGTTTGCATTCTTTCACCATGTATATGCAGGCCATAACTCCCAGAAGGAGTATTGTACCTTATAAACTTCATGGCCAACTTTGGGCCACAAAAATTTCTGAATATGGCCACTCCCTTGGAGGACAAAGGGAGATTTTGTTTCATGATGGGTGCATTCCTAAAGCACAAAATATATCTCACTTTCAACCATAGGATATGACTTGGGCAGCAAGTAAGTGGTGGGGAAACCACTTACCACATCATTATATGATGCAGTAAGGAGATGCACTGCACTGGTTTCACATGTGGGACTATGACCCACCTCCATATGCACAAATTTCTGTTTATATGTATTTGATTTTGATCCCATACATGGATGATGTACTTGTACTTTTATGGGAATATATGGAGGGAGGATGGGAGATATGTATGTGCCCTATGCGATGGATATTCTCCATGTACCTTATGCTACATGTTTCAGGGAGAACATTGGGCAAACCATGTTTGTTTCATTTGAGCTATTGTCTCCTTATGGGATGGCTTATTTGCATCTCATGAGAACTTTGGAGGAGAAATTCATGGAGGGATGGATTGGTGAAAACTTAGCTTATGGAGGAATCTTATCATATATTGGTGTCACCAATGGAGGAGGAGATGTTGGAAATATGATGCAGAGTGTTGTCCTTGATGGCAACCCACTGAATGAAGATGAAGACGTGCGACTGTTGACATGTATTGTCCTTGATGGCACTCCACCTGATGAAGTTATGCTTGACTTGATGGACTTGTTAAATGATGTAAATCCGAAGTGATATGATGATTGTTGATGATATGATGTTGAGTGTTGTACTTGAAAGGAAACCCACTTGATGAAGATGATGACAACTTACTTGATGAAGTTGTGTTTGATAGAATATGTCCTTCATGAAGGAAATCTGATGTATCTACAGTATTTACAGAAGGCAATGAAGAAAGGATTTCAGAATGTACTCAGAGAATGATGAAAAAGAGCATGTCTCTTGGCATACGCGGATTGGCCTAGGGGAAGTCGCGTATGCACGCGGAAAGGAACGTTACAAGTCGCGTATGGGCTAAAGCGCTCAAAAAGTGCAAATCCAAGGGTAACCACCATGGTATTGACCCATTGTATTGGGTAATGATCCGCCTAATTGACCCCGTCCAGATAGTTTTGGGCTTATGGTATTGTTTTGGTCCATGGTATTGAAAAAGGGGCTCATGGTATTGACAAAGGGTAATCATATATAAGGAGAAGAAATTCATTGTGCAAATGAGGAGTGAAGGAGTGCAAGATGTCTGAGCTTGAATGAATACTTCTCTCTGAAATATATCTGAATGGAAAGGGTTACTCTTGAATGATAAATCTGAATGTATGATGCACCAATGATGAAGAAGGGGATCTAGATCTGAAATGCACTTGTATTTACTAGATCTGCTTATGGAAGGCCTAGATCTGTGATGAGGCGAACATCTAGGCGAACATCTGTCTGAAGTGAAAGGGTAAATCTGAACTGAATATCTGATCGGAAGAAGTATGCTGCTCTGGAATAATTGAAGATCTATACGCTACTTCGACGCGGAGGAAGCGCGTATATACGCAGCTTCAGCGAAGAGAAAGCGCGTATGCGCAATAAAATATACACTGAGGTATACGCCGGTTTGTGTGGACGGAAGCGCGTATATACGCGAAATCGGTGAAGTAAAAGAGCGTATGCAAACTAGGGTTTGCTGAAGCAAGGGGTATGAAATATCTGAGCTGTTCTGCTGTGTTTATGCTATCTGATCTGTGTTGATATGTATCTGTTGATGATGTATGGTTGTGCTTAAAAGTATGGAATGGGTCCAGTATGAAAATATGATGAAATGTGGCCTGCAAGTGGTGTTCTATTGAAGTTGTTGGATCCAGTGTGAAAATTGATGAAACGTGGTCCAAGGTGGTGCTGAAGGTTGTAGCCTTCGGTCAGGGGGTTGTAGCTCCCTTCCAGGTGAGGCTGGTAAACGAGATCGGGGGGTCGTAGCTCCCTTCCAGGAGAGGCTGGTAAACGAGTCAGGGGGTCGTAGCTCCCTTCGAGGAGAGGCTGGTAAACGAGCGCAGGTGGGTGCCTGCGTGCTGGTCAAGTCTGCGCCAGCACATATGTTGTAAGATGTTTTCTCTATAATAAAATATTGAAGGCTGAGCAACTGCAGCGGTGGTTTTCTCCAGATTTGGGTTTCCACCTAAAAATCCTGGTGTTCATGTGTGATGCTTTGTGTGATGGTTTATTCTGTTCTTACTGCACCTGTTTACTGCTTATTGAATATCTGATGAATAAATGATGGAATGGTTTAAGTGAAGATTTAATGAAATATCTAAATCTCTGTGTATACGCTAGTTTCATAAATGGGATCCGCGTATATACGCTGGTTTACTGAAGTAAAGTAGCGTATGGGTTTTAAGGAATGAAAAAGTAAAAAGTTTGAATATGCAGTAAATACTGATTCACCCCCCCCCCCCCTCTCAGTATTTTTCCCAACAGGAGAATAGTTGCAGCACTCACCTTGTCAGTTGCTTGAGGACAAGCAACATTTTGGAAGGGAGGACTGTAATATTCCCAATTAGTCATGAGCTAATTAAGATATTCATTTTTGTTTTATTGTTTTGTTTAAATAATAAGAGGGAAAAGGAGGTCCATATTTCTCCTTAATCATGAATAAATCAATGCCAAATGTGAAAGAGACAAATCTTGGCAGCTTAATTGAAGCACCCTTGGTGTGAAAGGGGATGGATCATTTTGACTGGGACAACCTTGACCAAATCTACAGCAGTGTCATGGAGGAGTGGCCATCAATGAGGTACAATGTAGTTTTAGATGGAGATGCTTTGTGTGAAAGGAGTGTTATCATTGGATGTGGTTTAGGGTTTGCAAGCTCTTGACTTATAAAAGGAAGAGGATGGAAGCATTAGAAGGTTGTTGATGTATATGATATTTTCTGAATATATGGTACGTTTAGACATTTATCTTTCTCTTGCTGTTTAGCTGAGATTGAATGATGTTTAGCATTAGGTGTTCCTAATCAGGAATCCCACCTATTCCCGTTGAGTATCTCTTGGGAGAGTTTTTATTGCATTGGCCACTATTTGGCTTAGGTCCAAGCTTCTTCTTTCAACTACAATGCATATTCTGTTGAGGGTTTGGTTGTTTTTGCAAGCTGCAGCAAGTGGAGACTAGATCTTTCAGATCTAGGTCATTTCAGTGCTCCTTTTCAATGGAGGAGGTTTCTACTTCATTGGGAGGACAGTATTAGAGGGCTTTGAGCTCATTTTCAGATCTTGGCATCAGGCCAACCACATTTTGATCCCTACAGTGTAGTTTTACTTCCATATCTGTGTTATTTTTGTAGGTAGAGTTGCACTGTGATTTGGCACACCATTTGGAGAGCTGATTTTCTAGTGTTGGGGATCTGCCCTTCACTTTGAAGATCTCATTAGGGGAATTTTGAGGTCTAAAATGGGCCTCCTAAGGAAAATGTACAATCAAAATTCACTTTATGAGAACCAATCACATTTTAGGGGATGACATCATCCCTAATGATTGAGGTGGCATTGTTTGAGTTAAATGTACTTACTTGTCACATTCTCAATGGTGTATAAAAACTCATGGTTAACAATGGTAGTACTCTAAGTACTTTATAAAGTAAAGTACTCATAATAAATGTCATTTCACACTTTTTGAATAAAATATTATTATTGTCATTTCAATATTATAAATCAAATCAATTCAATATGTAATATAAAATTTATACATAAAACAATATATTAAATATATTATATTATTTTCATATAGCATATTAATTACATGTAATTATATTATTTAGATAATATCAATTTTAATTAATAGTATATTCTATAATTAAGAATTTATGAATTTATATTTATATTTCATTTTAAGTTATTTAAGTACAAAGGACAAATGAATTAGTTGTGCAATGATAATGAATTTTTCTTGAAAATATCATTCTTATTTATAGTCACATCAATAAAAAAAAATTTATTAATTTTATTTTGGTACAACTTTTGAATTGAATTTAACCATGGTTACATGGATTTTGGTGCAAAAAGTGAATTGAAAATTTATAAATATTATTTTATTTGTTTAGCTATTATTTTATTATTTCCTTAGGAGGCCCATTTTAGACCCCAAAATTCCCCTAATGATTGGAGGAGGTTATTTTATTGATCATAACATATCAGGCACACTTTCCAGATTTGTATTTTTCAGTAGATCTGCAGTCTTAGATCTTAGATCTTAGATCTACATCTTGTACTTGGTGTTTTGCTGAAAACCCTAAGGGGGTTCATTAGAGGAGCTTGTATAGTGCATGGATCTGATACAGATCTAACTTTTTATGCACATAGAAGATCTAGATCTGATGTATAATATATTGTTGTTGCAGAAGCAATAAAATAACACTATAAGGGTTTTCCAACTTTAATACATAGTTGCAGCACCTCTTATTGCGTGATTTTTGTCCATTGGAGGCTTGTATTTCATGTTATGCATATTATGGCCCATTTCTTATGTATATTTTGCTGTTTTAATGACATATGAAAGGTCTCCATATTGGTCTCCTACTTTATAAATGATGATCTGCGTTGTTGTCCCATCATTTTGCACTATATTCCCGTTTTTCCCATTTCGGAATATTACACAGCGAAAACACTTGGTGACATACTGGGTGCACTTCAAATTCACTTTATAGGAATATTTTTTTAGTTGAAAGGGTCAGCCCTTTAGGAGGTATATATTCACTGATCATATTTCATCATTAGAGAACTTTTGAGGTCTAAAATGAGCCTCCTAAAAAAAATGTACAACCAAAATAAACTTTATAAGAACTGATAGGATTCAAAATGATGATGTCAACCATGGGGGATGATTGACCATTTTTGGGTAAAAACATATAAAGATTAAAAAATAATAAAATAATAAAACTACTTTTTCAACTTGTATTTTCAACTTATCTCCTTAAGTTTTTACTCAAATTTTGAGTGGAAGTACTCGTTGGATGCAAAATTTAATTCCTCATCTAAGGAGTACCCATGTTGCATACTTTTGATGGACCCTACTACACGAAAAATGAAAAACACATGAAAAAATGTGATTGCAATCACATTTTTCATGTATTTCTCAATTTTCATGTAGCAGGGTCCATCGAAAGTATGCAACATGGGTACTCCTTGGATGAGGAATCAGTAAACCAATAGGGATATAATTTGAAAATACGAGTTGAAAAAGTAGTTTTTTATTTTTTTCCTCTAAAATTTGATGATGTAATCTATTCTTATTTTATTATTTCCACTATTATTTTATAATTTCCTTAGGAGGCCCATTTTAGACCTAAAAATTCCCCTAATGTGATTTCTCATTTTCGACCCAGTTATATACATAGTACCTCACTTTATTTCACTTGGTTCAACACAGAAAGATATGCCATATCATAATTGTTTCAATCCAGGAAATAGTAATGTGCATGGCGAGTTTATGATATTCAAAGTATGATTTTTCATCTCTGGTATTGCTCTGCTACCAGAAGGTCTGGACAGTATTCTAGCAGAGTCACTTAAGGAGTACAAATGTTGCTTCGTTGCTAACAGGATTGGATAGTACCCAAGTGAAGTCACTTTCTTCACCTCCCTACGCAGGAAGCCTTTCTCTTCTTTCACCCTTTAATTATTTATTTAATAGGATTTTGTTTCGACACTTATTATTTTCAATGGGAGGAAGAGGGATCCTGACTTATTGAAAACATACGAGGTTTCCCCTTCAGAGAAGTATTTTTAGTACCTCTAATATTGGTTTGCTCACTTTATATTTTCCCCTTATCCTTTCTCTACTATATTGGACAAGTGTTAACACACACAAGAAGATTTCTACTAAGTTGAATAGTTTGGATGCTAGCATAGGTATAGATATAATAGGTCCCCTCAATGTTTTCCTTTTAAATGCATCATATTTTCCATCCAAACTTGGTTCAAACTATGGCATCTTCCCCAAAAAATAAGGAGAACCAACAGATAGCCAAGCGTTGTGAATGTCACATTCTCTTTTCTATTCTGCCACAATGTCCTTTTGATCCATGAACTTTTCACACAAGGTTTTATTTATGTACAATGACCTAGACACAAGACAAGAAAAGACACGACTAATATAACTCACATGCAACCGACACTGATGAAACATAAAAGAAAAAGGACAATTTGTACAAGAAGCACAACTTGTAGCAACTATTGCAAGTAATGCTTCAAATCTAGGCCATTTACGAAAACGGGGTCAATCCTCCCGTCTAAGGATTTCAGCTTGAAGGTATTATGACCAAGTTTCTCTTTGATGGTAAATGGTCCAATCCACAAATTTTGGAGTTTTGTGTGTTTTCCCTTCTCTTCGTGAGATTTATCCCACTTCAATACTAGGCCACCCACATTGAAACTCTTATACCCTGCAGATTTCTTGTCGAACCAACACTTAACACAGTTTTAATGGAAAATAAACCTATCTTTGGCTTTGAGTTTTTCTTCCTCAAGTTTTAGTAAATTATCTATCCTGCTATGAACTAGAAGGCAAGGTATGCCGTGGGACTCTTAGGAGAGTTTCAAGGCTAGTAGATACAAGTTTGGGGGCAAGATAGCTTCTTTACCATAAACCAGAAAGTACGACAAGGTCATAAGGGAAGTATTAGGAGTTACATAGTCATCCCATAAGGCATTTTTCAAAGCATTGTGCAAGTTCCTTTGCTCAGAGAAATTGGTTTTCTTGATGATGCAGATGGTGATTCCTGATATTGCACCAAGAGTGTTGTAACTCTGAAGGGATACTCAACTCTATTTATCAACACAGGGTTCGTACAAACTTAGAGGTGACAGTGCTATATGAAAAGTATATTGGATTCTACTCATGCCACCCTTAGCTATGACATTAGATAAAAAGTACTCCAAGACCATTCCTCCTAATGAACTAGAATGGAAGCTTGCTGATGAAATTGAAATTAAAAGCTACTTCTAACTATGAAGGGAAAAATACCATTGACTTTAACTTACAAATGCTAACTAACCAATTCAGGAAAATACAAAGGCTAAACTACTTGCATACAGAGAGGCATTTTATCTTGTAATATTCACCAAAATACCATATATACTTGTAGAAAGGAATTTATTTCTATTGCATAGTTCATCAAGCTACCAATCAGAATCACATGTATCGTCTACCTATCTCACACTTGCTTGTAAATCAGTAATCTATTTGCATCAAATCTGTGATAATGAAAGTAACTCTACTCTATTTTTTCAATGAAGGAAAGAAAGGTTTGGAGTGGCCTAAGAGGTTCCACTAATCATAAAATCACAACTAGGGGTCAACATTCGTCTAAAATAAGTCAAATTTTAAGTGGGGATTAAAACTAACGAAGGAAAGAGGTCCTACAACTTTGTTGCAGGAGCCTTGAATTACTACAAGAGGGTCTGTAATGCTATATCAGGGATTCCGAAAGGGGTTTGAAGGTGAAAATGGTGTCTGGAAGGCATAGAGATGTGGATGGAGGTTGGGGTGAATGAGTGAAGGTTGGCTTCAGTCCCTAGCCAAGATTAGAGCCTCTCAAAGACATGTATTGCACTAGGATGAATGCTCTTGGTGGGCCTAGGAAAAGTGACTTATGAAACATATTTTTTAGGATAGAAATTGGTGGTGACAAGAGGAGGTGAGGGAGTTCAAGATAAAGGTGGTAAAGGTGTCCTTTCATATAGATCCACACATCCTGCGATCATCACATGCATGCATCCATTTATCATTGAAAATATAAGATAAAGTATGTTGGGAAAGATGCGTTGAATTTAAAGGATGTCTATTTTATGCCAGAACTTTGATATAATAATTAAACTAACTTATATGCTATAGAAATCAAATACAAAACAAGACAACTAACGCAAATATCTTTCTAATAAATCATAAGCATAATATTTTTGTACTGTGGTCGTGAATCCTTCCTCTCATGCTCCCACAAAAGAGGTGAGGTAGAGGCTGCAACCACATGTTTTGATGGATTTTTCTCTGCTAAAATTCAAGAAACTAATAAATACTTGAAGCTAAGAGAAATAAAAATACGCAAGAGGGACCTAAGCCACTGGGTTGGGCCCAAATCCCAAGATCCTTAGCCCTATGGAACTAACTCAGTGATAACTCAATAAGAAACTTCTCATTATCATTAAATAAAATGTCTAATACATCAGATGATAATCAAAATAACAGTTCCAAGATCTTGAGCTCAATAGCTGCCTAGCTTAAAACAAAAATCAAATACTAATGATCTCTTCTTCTTGTTTATTTATACAAGAAGGTAGTTGCTATCATATCCCTATAAAATATGAATGATTGTCTCCTTCAACTTGAGAATGACGGATATTGTTCTTCATTACTCCCACTTGCACTAATAGTGGCTTGGCTTCCAATGACCTTGATATTATGAGAGAGAGTGTGTTGTGATCTGTTGATGGTCCAAAATGACCATCCAACATTATAAGGGAGACCACCCAGTCGGGAACTTAAAGAAGCTCATTTTCGTTTGGAATGGTGGTTCCAATTGGTTACACTAGGTCCAGTTACCTTCTCTATTTCTCTATTGGCTTAAAGTATGTCTTTTATTTACCGATAGAGAAGAGAATATCAAACCTCATGCAAGGAAGTGATATTTAAGCTGATCTAGGGCTCAACCAAGCCACAACTAAATTTTTCCTCTTTGATAAGAGGATTTCTTAGAAATGTAATGATTAATCTAAATGAAAACTAATCCTATAATGCAAGCAAAACGAAAGAAATCCTAAGCCCATATCCATTAGGAAGATGTATATCTAAACCAACTAAGAGAAAAGCAATTGAATTATTGGGATTTTAACATGCCTATTTTTAGGTGAATATATGGCTAATGAAATAGTTCTACTAGCTGATATTATAATTACCAAAACATGCTCTATTTAGAGACCTGTTAATGGTGAATGATAAGCCAATAACATTAGGAAATAATTCACTTAATGTTAATGGTAATTAAATCAAATTCAGATAGCATATTTATGAGTTAAATGTTACTCATAAATCTTATTTGAGCATATGTGAGCAAAAGATAAAATTAATAACAGATCTATAAGGCTCATGAACTAGATATTTAATTCAAAAGCCAACTTTCCACATCAAACAATAGTGCATAATATAATAAAGCTTCACACATATATGTTATTCAAAAATGAAAATTTTATTACAAATAATAGTATTTAAAAGACAAATTTATTAAAACCTAGTCTCTATGCTCTATTCCTTGAACCGACCTCCAACAATCTCTTACAATTCAAAAACTCTTCCATTAAAAGGAAGAGTTGCAATAGTGCAAGATTTTCTTATAATACAAAGTCTAGATTTGAAAAAGAAAAATCCCAATGACTCAGATTTGATATTTTCCTCCTACTTCTACAACTCTAAATTCCCTTACAATAGTGCTTCAGAATTCCCTAGGTGAAAAGAAGAGGAACCCCTTGAGCATTCTCTAAAATTCATATTTATAATTACAAATGAAAATCAAAATGAGAGAATTGTTTGGAGAATAAATCATCTCCAACCAATTTGATTGGCCACCATTCTTCTTCCTCTCTTGTTGGAGAAATTCCATTGTTCCTGATCTTCTCTTCCTCATCTTCTCAATTATTCTCCTGCCAAAACCATTCAAAATTCAATTAAAATGCAAATAAAAAAATAAAAAAAACAAATCTGGGAAGACAAACATCTCCAATCAAAATTCCATTAAATAAATAAATAAAAATGAATCTGAGCTTCTCATTAATCCTTGTAAATATCTTGTTGGTCAAAGAGAACATAATCGAATGGATCTGCAATCAATAGAGGCTTTGGGAAAATGAAAATGAAAAAAATAAACTCAAAAAAATAGTTTTTGTTACAAATTCGGAGCTTAATTTAATGCTAAATTTTAGACTCATTTAATGACCAAATCTATTCATGCATCCACTTCAAAAATATTCTCCATGATTTTGTCTATCTAACGATTTGTCTTGGGATTTATTTGGCCATGTAAAACTCAACTTATGAGCCTCCAAAGTTGAAGTGTCAAGATAATCCGAATTCTGGAAAAAAATTGTGTCAGCTAAATTTCAGAAAAAAAAATAAAAAAAAAATAAAAATCTAATTATAATTAAATGCACATTTAAAATTAATTAATTTCTAATTAATTATAATTATAAAATTAATTAATTATACATAATTAATTAATTAAAAACTTTAAATAAATTACAAATTAATTTAATTGCAGATTAATTCTAAAAAAATGAATTAAATTAAATATTATATTGTAATTACAAGTTATAAAAAGTTAAATTAATTAAAATAATCAAAAATTAATTAAACCAAAAAATAGGACACGTGTCTAGTGGTTATTGGTCCCAAGTGAATGGGCCTAGTGACTTTTGGATCAACGTATGAGCCATACATAAATGAGGAGAAGGGCTTCCTTATGGAGTAGGGGGAGTAAGTGGTAAACTGAGGAGGGAGGAATAAGGTGTATCGAAGGTCCGAGAATCATAAATATATCGGAATTGAATAATACATCGAGCATCTAAGTTTTGAAATATCATAGGATTTTAATTTGTTCTCTAATGAAATAAAAGCTCTAATGTTCTGATAAAATTTGGAGTATCAGAAGTAAGGTAAAATAAAATATCGGAAGCTTATTAAAAAAAATCCCCTAGGTCATACAATGTGTTGAGGTTCTGATATATGTTAAATATTATGTGACCAAATTTAATAACGAACATTTAATACAAGCCCATAAAAAATATGAAGCACATCAGGGTATTGGGGTTTTGAAATATCAGAGGATTTTTTAAATTGAAGTTGTTAGGGTCTTATAATAATAGGATTCATAATTTTGAATTGACTATGATTAGTCTTGCAATATGTACATACTTTGCTTTCTGCAAAAAAAATTTCCTATATTAAAAATAAAAATGTAAAGAGGGTAAAAAGTTCTAAAAGAAAAATAAAAAAACTGAAAGAAAAAGATAAAAAAAAAATATAAAAAATGAACCCCAACAAAAAAGAGATAAAAATAGATCATGAAAGTGATGCAAATTCAAATCCCACTATTTTTTACTTTACTTTGAAAAATAAGATTGTGTGCAGCTTGTCAAAAATGCCACAATCCATGAAGGTCAAACTGTTTAATCTTGACCTTTCATGCTGATAAATAGAGAATAAAGGTCTAGCCAAATTGTTTAATCTTGGAAAATTAGTAGTTAGGTAGAGAATAATAAATGAGCTCAACAGTTTAATCTGAGCCATCGTAAGTAATAAGGATAGAATTAGATAGTTTGTTGTTAAAAGAAAAATAATAAGGGTCTGCAAGCCTAAATGCACCCAAATAAATGAAGAAAAAATGTTGGGGTCGTTGATGGGTAGGCAAAAGCAGTTTTCATAAGGCATGAATAGAAAAAATTGTTCATTTCATATTTACAAATTTCCCTATAAACTCATTTCCCTTGTAAAAATATCCCCTCCCCTTCGTATTTATCTTTTTCCCCTTACTTCACTCATTTTCCCTACAAAAAATCCCTTTTCCTAAGTTAATAAAACATATTATCTTTGGAAAAGTAAAACCCTTAATTAAATTCCATTTTTTATTAAAAAATACACCAAAAACCCCCAAAATACCTTTATCCTAAGTCTAAATGGTTAAATTTATATATTGGGTCCCACTACGAAACATCCCTCCCCAATATAAGTTTTTACATTAAAAATTAGTGATAATCCCGCACTTATTAACATTTAAATTTATTTATTAATTCCCATATACACATTATCTCGTATTATATTAACTCCCTTTATATATATTTCCCCAACCCTTGTTTTATTTTATAACCTATGGCTTAAATTCCCCTCATTTGATTTATTTTGGGCCCACTTGTTATAAACCCTGCCTATACATAGGTCCCACTTTCCTCTAACCCATTGGTTATATATTAAACCCACTCATTATAAACCCCGATCATATATATTAAGCCATAGCTTATATGCATACAAATCATCACATGATGGTAAACATGGCCCCACGCCTATCAAATCTCTGACGATTCCCTATTAGTTGCCAGCCGTCAGATCTATATCGATCAGATCCGATGGTCAATATCTCCTATCGCATCCCTAATAGTTAAAACTTTAACAGCCCTGAGGCATTGTGAAAAGAGTTGTTTTTGGAGCCCCGCTCTTGGCTACGTGGCAAAATTCTATTGTGTCACATCCTCAGAAATAATACCACCCAACCACTTTTGCCGATGCAAAAACCATTCAGCTATATTCCTTCCCGTTGCGAAAATTGTTTTCATTTGAATTGACCCGTCCATTTAATGATTAATCATTGTTGGTTAAAAACTCATATGGCCACCCTTTGCAAAGCCTTTTCACCTTTTCTATTACTGATTTTGCAAATACAGCTCTGTCGACCTGTTTTCAAGTTAGTACACCGATGTCGACCTAATTTTAAGTTAATTCAACCAAAATTAAAGCCTTTTTACACCGAAATTCAACAAACTTGCTGCTATAGCTGGTGCAGAACCTATTTGAAGCATTATAAAGATCACCGAAGCCTTAGAAAACTTCCACAGCCTCATAACCCATCCTGCATACCAGAGCTTCATTCTCCAGGTGTTCCTGCAGAGCCAAGGCCATTTTTTAAAGCTAAAAGAAAGTATTTCAATCATTGAATCAGTTTAGGAGCCTTTGCAGACTAAAAGAAAGCCCCTATTGCTTCCCAATCCTTTTTTTCTGCAGACCCTAGGCATATTTTCACAGAATTCCCAAGTCCTAAGACTACTTTGATCGCATAGAAGAAATTTAACCAATTGAAGCATTGTAGACTAGAGGATAAACCATTGTTTCATTCTAAACCCTTCTGCAGACTGTAAATATCTTTCAGAGGTTTTCTTAAAGGCCTGAATCTGTTTTTCTAAGCTAAAAGAAGTAATTAATTGATAAATCAAACAAAACAATGGCTTCTCAAGGAATTGTAACTGTCAATATCTGTAGAAACTCCCCAAACCAATCCTCCTTATCCAACAACCATATTTTTTGAAAGAACCAAACATATTATTAACATGTTGTCTTTTATTATGGGTTATTTCACATATGAGCATGTTGATGCTTCAGTCCTAGGTTTTTTGTCTATTTTCACCCTTGGTCAGCCTCCTGCTACCATTTTCAATTTTTCTCAGTACCTTGCTGACTCAATTCATGAACAACCTGTCAAAATGCCTGAAGAAGGTGTCTTCAAGTATTCCTCAGTTTTATTCCACATGTTTTTATACCTTCAACCTGATAGATTTGCTATCAATTTTCAAAAGCTGGATGTTTAAGGTAATCCACAGTCAGTTGTCTTTTGGACTCCATTAATCATAAAAGACTCCAAATAGTCCACATACACAGACTTCATTGACTCTTTCATCCATCCTATTGTCAACATGCTGAACAACAGCAATAAACCGTGAGTCAGTGATGAGATTAAAAAGATCCTGCAGTTATCAGAGCATACATTAGGGGAATTTTGAGGTCTAAAATGGGCCTCCTAAGTAAATTATAAAATAATAGTGGAAATAATAATATAAGACTTGATTACATCATCAAATTTTAGAGGGAAAAAAGAAAAAACTACATTTTCAACTCATATTTTCAACTTATCTCCCAAAGTTTTTACTCATATTTCGAGCGGGAGTACTCGTTGGATGAAAAATTTAATTCCTCATCCAAGGAGTACCCATGTTGCATACTTTAGATGGATCCTTCTACTGCTACACGAAAAATGATAAATACATGAAAACCGTGATTGCAATCATGTTTTCAGGTATTTCTAATTTTTAGTCTAGTAGGATCCATCGAAAGTATGCAACATGGGTACTCCTTGGATGAGGAATTAAATTTTGCATCCAATGAGTACTCCTACTCAAAATTTGAGTAAAAACTTTGGGAGATAAGTTGAAAATACGAGTTGAAAAAGTAGTTTTATTATTTTATTATTTTTAATATTTTTTCCCTTTTACTTAAAAAATGGTAAATCATCCCCCATGGTTGACATCATCACGTTGAATCCTATTGGTCCTTATAAATTTTATTTTGGTTGTACATTTTTCTTAGGAGGCCCATTTTAGACCTCAAAATTCCCCTAATGGTAGGACAGGAGATTGGTACTATATCAAAATCACACAGAAATTAGGGCATATGGTTCTAATATTTTTCCATATAAGCTGCCCAAATACCTCCCAGTGAGGTTATTTTCACTTGAGTATATCAGGCAGATCCTTAATTCTGATGCAATTAATTTTTTGGAAGCCAAAAAGAAGACACAATTTAAGATAAAGAATCAGGTTGGCCCTTTCATTTGCAACAGTAGAGATGCAGGTACACAAGTAGAAAAATATTTTCAGGAGTTTAAGTTCAATTAGAGTTTCTAGTGGCATTATGATCCTTTAGGAGTAATAAACAAACTAATAGTCAAATATAAATTAACTCCTTATGTACATGAGTCAAAGCCAGATATTGAGAAATACTCCAATCAGTCTGAATGGTTTGAGAACACTTTGAAAGAGGCAAAGAAGCAAGGTGATACTAATTCCATCCTGCAGACTCCAGCCCAAGAAGATAGGAACTCTAAAAGAGGCAGAGAAGAAGGATCATACTTAGCACAAACTACAACTAAAACAAAGTTCAAACTAATGTATAGGAAGAAGCCAAAATTAAATCCTGTAACTGAAGAAGTGGAAACAATTGAGATTAATGACACAGATACAGTGGTGAACGATAATGCACAACCTACGGTTTCTGAAGAAACACACCATCCTTCAAATTATAACACTTAGCTTATTGAAAAAAAACATAGTGTTGAAGTATCTTCATCCGGAAAACCAGCAGAGAAAGAGCAAGACATAATGCAGAAATATAAAGAAATAAAAATCAGAAATGAAGCCTTAAAGGCTGATACATACACCCAGTACTAGAAGCAGTCACCTAGTTACCAAAGCAGATTTCTTTCTACATTTGACTATGTCAAGACTAGGAAGATGCAGATGACCTTCCTACAGCCAACAATCAAGCATCCCAAATCATTAGCAAATTATAAAAAGACATCCTATGAAGTTTAATAAAAATATCTTCATCCTATTGATCAGATAGAATTTCACAAGAAATCTGGTGAAATGCTTTATTCTACAATAACAAACAAAGCCATGAGTGTACAGAAGCTGCAAAACACTCTAGGGAACATCAGAGATCAGCTAAAGTTAGAAAAGGTATCTTCACAGGCTAAAGATAACATAATCAAGTCTCTGAAATATTTGATTATTAAAGTAGGATATGATCCAACAAATGTCAAAGTTGTAGATGAACTGATAAAGAAGAAGAATGTCGACATTGTTGCATTAAAGAAGCAACTAAAACTGCCTCCTACTAAACATCCACAGGCAAAGGAAGTGTTAGAAGATGAAAACCAAAAATATGAGATGATGAACCTCATCCTTCAATTATCTTCCCAAATAAAAGAAATGGAAAATTAAATGGACAAGTTAGTGCAGGAGAAAAGGGCCAGATCAGAAGAAGTCCCTGTCACTGTTATTCTTGTAATCACAACAGATGTGCCTTCTACATTAGTAGAGTGATTAGCCCCTTCAGTTCCAATAGCTACAACACTTCCTGTTACATCAGAAACAACTTCAGCAACAGAGTCATCTACAACAACAACACAACCTACAGATGAGGCAGGTAAACTAGTGAAAGCAATGCAGGAAATCATGAATCCAAATTTTGGTAAAAATGCAATATTTAAGATATCCTTGTATGAAGGATAAAAGAAGGTACAAATAGGAGTTTTTTATATAGCATATATCCATCAATATGAATGTTATATGACATCGATTCATTTCTAGTGAGGCTGAACAGTACCCTGACAAAATTTTCTTTTATGCAAACTCCAAAAATTCCAAATTGGAAAGGAAAAACAAAAAGAAAATTCCATATTTAAAATACAAACCCCAACAAGACTAATTATAAAATGTCCCAACAAAAGAGTGAAATAATACAATCATGAGTGTGTTCATACTATGTTAATATTTTAATAAACATCATCTTGTAGACTTATAAGAAATTAGGCTCCAAACAGTAAGGTGAATAGCAGTCATGTGGTGAAATTAAGCCCAAATGAGAAGTTTCTCCTTTTGCAAGTTTTCTTGTTTCAAAACAAAGTATTTTAAATTTTTTTATTAAAAAACAATAATGCTTGAGAAACATACTAAAAAGTTCAAGGACTCCCCAATTTAGCTGATTAGTTGAACATCGTGACTTCTCTTCTAAAACTCAAAGTCAAAAAAGGATAATGAACTCCAAATCTGAGGTGTGCGGTAATTCTTGAAGTCCTACAAAACAGATTTTAAGATCAACAAAAAAGAAATTGAAAACAAAATATAAAGAAGTGGAAAATGATGACCGTGGACGTGTGAAACTTACCATTTGAGAATTTTATTTAATTTTACCTGAGAAATATCATTTTCTCCAACAAAGATAACTTCACCTTTTGATTGGAAGTAAAAGCATGAAAAATTTGTACTCTTGGAAGTTTTCATTGACCCACAATCATAACTTAATAAATCTAAACTACAACAAGAATTAAATATTAGAAAAATGATATCTTATGTTCAAGGAATCAGAAGTGGATAAAAACTATCAGAAATAAAAATGAAAATGTGCTTCACTATGAATTGTAATGGAAATTGTTCTTTTTATATTTCATATTTCATATTTCAGAATGTGCTCCATGATTTTCATAAAATGTCAAGAATTAAGTCCAAGGCCCCAAAAATTAAACAATGGTTTGTGAATACAAGGAGAGGAATTGAATATTTACTTGATAAATATGGAGTGATATATCAGAAATAGGAAAAATACAAGATAATAAAAAAATTAGGTTTCCCATGATCTATTACCTTTACCTGTTCCAAAATCCTAACCAATCGCTACATTACCACAGTGGTTTCTCAAGAGTGCCTTGAAAAGAAAATGAATATGCACACTAAAAGATGACTGAGATAATGAAATGGGCATCCAATAGTAAGAGAGGAAAAAACATAAATGAACCATAGGTGATGAAATTTTCATTAGCGAGGAAGATTGTTGAGAAGAGTAAAAATAGGCTCAACTCTACATGTGAGGATGTATGTATAGTGAATGAACAACGATCAGATTCATGTTCGCACACCCTGAAGAATGGATATATTTACATTCACAGAGTCATATTGAGGAATGAATACTTGGATGTTGGACTAAATTATCATTGAAAATATCCAAGTTCTAAAACACTATGATAATATGACAGTAAACATATATATACAAAGATAATCAAATAGGACTCCATGTGAGCATAGTGACAATGCGAACTATATAGTAATGGATGAATTGACGAATGGCCAAAAATATTTTATAATATGATATATCACTAATCCGAGAAATTAAAAGGCTCGAAATATAGAGAAATGGAAATATCAGAAGAATGAATAGCAGAGGATCAGAATTCTAAGATTTACGAGTTAAAGGCTCCGAGTCGTTTTGATAGAAAGGAATGTACTAAAGTTAATGAGAATAATGCAGAGGTTCAAATCATCCTGGAAAATGTAAGATTAGAAATACAAAGGTAATATCAGGGAAAAGAGTATTTGCTGCAATATTTTTATGTAATTTTACTTTTCTTGTGGGCCTTCTTTGATTCAACATTTAAAAATGCAAGAATCTTTAGACCCATGGAAAATTTGAACAGGAAAGAATCAAGCCATTCATTTCAACTGCATCAACGATGGGAGGAATATGATTATTGACTCATATTGTTAACTTTTGAAAAGAAAGGAAATATGAACAAAAGCATGAACACAAAATACAAAATTTGATGAGAAAACGTATACTTCCCTAAACATGTTGAGAATTATAAAATACTAGATGCTTGCTTATTTGTAAAGTTAATTAATAAAAATCAAGTCTCTAGATCAAGCCAATGAAGACCTGCAAAAGAAGCAAAACATAAATAAGAGGTAAACTTATGAAAAAGATAAAACTAATTACAGATTAAGATGAACATGTATATGCATACCTGGAAGAGTTTGGTGATGAATTTACCTTATAGATATCGACATTTTCCTGTGTATTATCTTCTATTTACATATGTTCAAAATCATCTCATCATTAAATATCAATTAACAACTAAGTAATGAGAAATTTTCATCTTTTGCGCATTTAAATTGAAGACACGATTGTAAAAGTGACCATAAAGAAATGCTTGCAAATTTAGAAAATTGGTATGCTCAGTTGTAATGATTCTTTGAAATTTCATCATTCATGATTTTGTTTGATAGAAGTAATTTCAACCTTATAATGAAATTATGTGTAGAAGGATAATCAAGAGAATCCACATGTGTATTATCCAATGTGCTCTAAGTCACTTTTGCGAAAAAGGAATGGATAATAGAGGAAACATTTTAGCCCATCACTTTTTATTAAAAATCAACACATTAAACTGAAAACAGGAAAGAGAAAAATAAATAAACTAATTCTATTCCTAATCTAACAGAATAAGAGAGCATATGAATAAGTATACTCATACTTCCAATGGAGCTACTCTCTCATTTTTATTTATGCACTAATGAGAAGGTTAAAAATCAGCAAAAATAAAATTTTAGCTAAATTATTAGAAGAAAAATTCAGTCTACTGTGTACAACTAACAAAATCAGAAAAATAAACTTATTTACAAAATTATTACCTTGAAACTCTTCCAAAATTTTTCCTATAGGACCATGAAAATCATGATGTATTTCAGTGAATGATTGGAAGAAATTCAAAGGAGGAGGAAACATCATGCCATGCTTGAATGATACTCTTTCAAATATGGAAGCTTGTCAAACACCGACAATGTCAGAAATATTCCTGAGCACCCAAACTTCTAGATATTTTTCAAATGGGTCAATAAAGAATGGATAAATATTTAAAATATTTCTAGAAGTGTTCCATTGCTAACCAAAATGTAATGATGCACTCTCAAGTGAAAAAATTTGTGAAGAACCCATTTGAAAATCATAAATAAATTGGTCAAGCATGAACAAATAAAATTTTAAAATAAAAAGTAGCTGATGTCCATGCTTGAAATTATGGAATTGATTTCCATATAAGCTTATTAGTGCACCAGATGAGTGCTGAGAGTTTAAATGCTCAAAATTAAAATTCAATGTGCTCAAAAATTGAAAAATGAAATTCGAAAGAAAAATAAAAATTGAAACCGAGGGAACTGAAAATGAAGAAAACTAAAATTTATATCAATCTTTCAAATAAGGGTACAACATGGCATGGATACATTTGCAAAGAATTATTTCCCACAAATATCGATAGAAATTATAAAGTTAAACTCATTGTTTGCATTATTTTGCGGGAATGGGAATATTTCAAGCTTATGATCCAAAAAGCGAATTCCACCATCGTAGAAATCGAAAATAAGGACAAGTTCTTGAATACCAAAATCATTATGATGATTGCACGTTTGAAAATTAGAACAGATTGAAATAATTCCTTGATTAAATTTCTATTTATCTTCAAAAATAGATTCACCTAAGGAATTGGGAATATGAGAGTCAGACAAAACCATTTCTAAAGAGCAAAGAGGTTGAGTATTTTCATTTTCCAAGTCATCATCATAAATAACTTCATTAATTTTCTTTTCCTTTGAATTAAAGAAATCAGAACCAGGAAATAAATTGAATACCAAATTAAGAGAATTTTAAGGATTATTGAATATAATATTGATTGAATTCTCTCTACCAATATCAGAAATAATAATTCATCGTTAATAACAGTTCCTTTGTTCTCTAAAATTAAATTTTTATTCAAAGAGATTGTTGATTGATTATGAATTAAATTATTATTGTTAAAAATATCAGGGTATAGAGAAAAATATGAAGTTGAATATATATACCTGAAGGTTTCTCTATGCATAGATGATTGTTGAATTTCCAACATAGACAATTCATATTATTCATACATTTGATCGATCTGCAATTTTTTTTAGTTGTTCCATGATTTTCAATTTTTTATCAGCATATTATAAATTAATTTCAACAATAGGTTGTGGGTTGTTGTCATTCTCTGGTTAATTAAATTGTTGTTGATTTAGATGTTGTTGATTGTTGCTAATAGATTGTGCATTTTGTTGAATTTTTACTTTATCAACGTTATGTATGTTTGGAGAAATTCTGGTATAATGATTAACATTTGTAATTTCATTTTGTGAATAATCCGAGTTGTCATTTTGAGCAACTGTATCATTATCAACAAAGGATATACTTTATATTTCTTGATAATTAGCACAATAAAAAGACACTAAATGTTTGAACCATCCAATTAATTGGAATTAAGAGAGGAAAATATTTGGACTGAAATTGCATTAAAATTAATTTAAATCTAATACAAAACATATCCAAAGTCTCACCTTAAATTTTATGCAATTCTTTTAACTGATCACACACATTTGTGTAATCATATTCTTGAAATGCATGAAGGAAAATCTTTGAAAACTTGTCCCAACTACGTACAGAAGAAAATGGAAGTGATAAGCACCAGTCTTTAGCTTTTCCTGTCAAAGTAAGAGTAAAGATCTTGCACATAATATCTTTATCAATATTGAAATTATTTCAAATTAAAATATATTGAAGGAGATGACTAAAATAAGATGTTATACCATTATACTTTACTTGAGACAAGTTATGGATTGCCTTTACCATAGTAGTTGTTGGATGAGGTCAAATAAAGCAACTCCAATGAGGTCTTTTACATGGGGCCATAGTAATAATATAAAATCTTAAAGTACAAAATCTTCAAAGAAATCAATTTACTATGGCTCTCCTTATAGTGCCAAAATTTTTTATTGTCCAAAATTACCATCCAACATTATAAGGGAGACCACCCAGTTGAGAAATTAAAGCAACTCCTTTTCTTTTTGGAATGGTGGTTCCAACTAGTTAAACTAGGTCTAGTTACCTTCTCTCTTTCTTTGCTAGTTTAAAGTATGTCTTTTATTTACCAATAGAGAAGAGACATCAAATCAACCCTCTTACTGAGCTCAGGAAAGGAAGTGATCTTTTAGTTGATCTAGGGCTCAGCCAAGACACAACTAAATTTTTCCTCTTTGATAAGAGACCTTCTTAGAAATGTAATGATTAATATAAATGCGAAATAATCCTAGAATTCAAGCACAAGGAAAGAAATCCTAAGCCCATCTCGAGATGTAGATGTAACCCAACCGAGAGAAAAGTGATTAAATGATTGGTATTTTAACATACATGGTTTTAGGTGAATATATGGCTAATGAAATAGTTATACTAGCTAATATTATAATTACCAAAACATTCTCTGTTCAGAGACATGTTAATAGTGAATGATTAACCAATAACATTAGGAAATAATTTACTTAATGTCAATGGTAATTGAATCGAATTTAGATTGCATATTTAT
Source organism: Pinus albicaulis (assembly GCA_034641835.2). Taxonomy (NCBI): domain Eukaryota; kingdom Viridiplantae; phylum Streptophyta; class Pinopsida; order Pinales; family Pinaceae; genus Pinus; species Pinus albicaulis. Next base: position 799,379,821 of record CM076573.1, read on the forward strand.
GGGTAAAAATTTACTCGGAAATCTGATTTGAGCATATGTGAGAAAAAGAGAAAATTGATAACAGATCTATAAGGCTTATGAACTATATAGCTAATTCAAAAGGCAATCTTCCACATCAAACAATAGTGCATAATATAAGAAATATTCACACAGATATGATATTCGAAAATTAATTTTGAATTACAAATAATAGTATTTAATATACAAATGTATTAAAACCTGGTCTATGTGCTCTGTTCCTTGAGCTGGCCTCCAACGATATCTTACAAATCAAACACTCTGTCATTAAAAGGAAGAGATACAATAGTGTAAGATTTGCTTATAATACAAAGTCCATATTTGAAAAAGACAAATTCCAATGACTCAGATCTGATTTTTTCCTCCTACTTCTACAGCTCAGAAATTCCTTACAATGGTGCTTCAGAATTCCCTAGGTGTAGAGAAGAGGAACCCCTTGAGCATTCTCTAAAAGTCATATTTATAATTACAAATGATAATAAAAATGAGAGAATTGTTTGGAGAATAAATTTTCTCCAACCAATTTGATTGGCCCTCATTCTTCTTCCTCTCTTGCTAGAGCAATTCCATTGTTCTTGATCTTCTCTTCCTCATCTGCTCAATTGTTCTCCTGCCAAAAACCAATCAAAATTCAATTAAAATGAAAATAAAAATACAAAACATGGGAAAACAAACATCTCCAATCAAAATTCCATTAAATAAATAAATAAAAATTAATTTGAGCTTCGGATTGATCCTTGTAAAGATATCGTTGGTCAAAGAGAACATAATCGAATAATCGAATGTATCTACAATCAACAGAGGCTTTGGGAAAATGAAAATACAAAAACTAAACTCAGAAAACTAGTTTTGGCTACAAATTCAGAGCTTAATTTTCTGCTAAATTTGACTCAGGTAATGACCAAATCTGGTCATGTAACCACTTCAAAAAAAAATTCCATTATTTTATCTATTTAACGAGCCATTCTAGGCCTCATTTGACTAAGTAAAACTCAACTTATAAGTTTCCAAAGTTAAAATGTCAAAATAATCCAAATTCTCAAAAAAATGATTGTCTGAGTTAAATTTAAAAAAAAAATTAATTAAAAATCTAATTCTAATTAAAAGTACAATTAAAATTAATTAATTTATAATTAATTAAAATTATAAAATTAATTAATTATATACAATTAATTAGTTAAAAACTTTAAATAAATTACAAATTAATTTAATTATAGAAAATTGAATTAAATTAAATATTATAGTGTAATTACAAATTATAAAAAATTAAATTAATTAAAATAATTAAAAAAAAATAGGACACGTGTCTAGTGGCTACTCGTCCTAAGTGAATGGGCCTAGTGGCTTTTGGCTCAACGTATGAGCCATACATAAGTGAGGAGGAGGGCTTCCTTATGGAGTGGGAGGAGTAAGTGGTAAAGTGAGGAGGGAGGCATAAGGTGTATCTGAGGTCTGAGAGTCATAAGGATATCGGAATTGAATAATAGATCGTCCATCAGAATCGAGGGATTTTAGTTTGTGCTCTGAAGAAATAAAATCTTTGAGGTCCACATAAGACATGGTGTATCGAAGGTAAAATAAAATATTGGAAGTTTATTAAAAAAAATCCCCGAGGTTCCAATATATGTTAAAAGTTATGTGACCAAAGTTAATAACTAACGTTTAATATAAGACTATCAAATGTATGAAGCACAATGGGATATCGAGGTTTTGAAATATTGGAAGATTTTTTAAATTGAGGTTACATTAAGAAAAAAAAATGATATTATAAAAGTTTTGAGTTTCCAAAAGCTCTGAGGTCCGATGGATAAGGAAATTAATGAGAAGGAGTAAAGTCTGGTATGAAGGGGGAGAGGAGTACCATGTGGAGTGGAATCTTTCATAATTTTCTCATAAATTACAGCCACTTGTAAATTAAAAATTTGACAAAACAAACTACAACTACTTTTTAATTTCGGGATTTTAGATCCTCATAATTTTTGAAATTGAGATTTGAAATAGACTTTCGAGATCCTGAAAACATCATAATTTTAATTGTTCTACAATTTGGTTGCGGTGATTTTGTAAGATTCTCAATGAAAAATGAATTAATTAGTAAAAACTAACTAGAAATCAATATTTACAAATAATTTACAAAAATTAACATAATATACATTTCGTACATTTTTTATCCTTGGTGGTAAAAATCATCAAACTTCGGTGAAGTGACATTTTTATACCGTGCAAATAAATGAGATGAAACACGAACTGATGGAAAGATAGAGGAAAATTTAACACAATGAAGCAATCAGAAGGAAAATTTGAAGAAAATGGAAATATGGAAAATTGTAGAACACTTAACCAAAAGAAAATTTATGTAAATAAGTAAAAAATGAGGGGTTGAACTTTCACCTCAACATGATCTTAGGTTGATTGAGGGAGTTATTGAGGTGGGGAACCTCCTATATTCTCTCCTTGTTTTCTGCTTTGAGCCCCTGCATGAAAAATATCTCAAAAATGCTCCATTCCCTGCAATTAAACCACATTAGGCCACATGATATGACAAACACTTTTTATCTTTCTCTATAAGCATAATATAACTAAAAATGTAAATAAATGTGAGAAATATATAGTTCTAAAGTTGGAGGATGAAATCATGACCTTTATAATATACCTATTGATGAGCCTCATCATCACCCCCTACTAAAATTGTTTCTAATCCTATGAGCAACTTAGTCATCCATGTGAATTTCTCTCATGGACCTAGTGGCCTCCCTAAAATCCTAAGGCACCTCAGATGGAGTGCTTTTTGGTGATTAAAATCCTGCATATTTCTCTTCCTCATTCCACTGCTTCTTCTCTTCTACTTGGTTTTTTCCTTCCTGTAGACATAACAGCAAAGGTGGATTGAGTTTTAGTTATATCCATTGAATCTTCATTCTTTGCATTGCTCTCTTGTAGAATGGTGTTTTATCCAAGGCATTCTTCATCCTTTCAGGAGAGTGGTATTCTCTAAGTTTCAAACTGAGTGGTATAGCATGACGTCTCCTCTAGCAAGCTTGCATATTGTATTCTCCTAACAACCTAAAGGTGTCTTAAAAGTGAGGAATGGATTTCTACTAGGTTTAAATGTGCTTGGGTGCTAAAACATCATCATTGGAGATGAGGCTATGATTGCTAATTATACCCATGGGGCTCATTATCTCAGCTTTGATGTATAGAGGTTTCTTTTCCTCTTTTTCCATTACTATTTTTTCCTCCTTGGCCCTTATCTCTTCATGTGCTAACCAAGATGCCAAAGCTATCAACTGCATGTCCCACAATCTTGAATTGGGATCCCAGTGGTTCATATCTGTCAAGATGAGATTATGCATGTAAAATATGCCATCTTTTCCCTATCCATTTTACTAACTTGTTTTGAAAACTCAAGAGAATATCCGTAGTTTTGAAAGGGCAGAGAACCATGTTGAGCTAGAGTTATGATTTGATATTGTAGCCATTTATCTTTGATAAAGAAAGCATAATATTTGGAAGGTTTCCTGCATTGTATGGCCTCCAAACAAATACTTTCCATGGTGGAAATTTGGGTTTCCTTCTCTTGAAACTTCTCTTTCAACCTCATATTCTCTACTTTTAGTTGTTCTTTCATCATAGAATCCCCGAGTATTAAATCAGCCAATTATTTTCCCATCTCATTGACTCTTTCCTCCATTAGTCCCACATCTTCCACGTTCTTTTATTTAGCAATATACATCCACCTATAAGTTCTTCCCCTTTCTATTTATAGTTTATAAAGAAGCGGAATTGTAAAATTTTGAGGGATGATTCTCCCCCCTTCAATAAATTTATAATAGGACTCTACGCTAGGTTGTAGACTAGGCTCTTGGATCTCTAGGGAGTTCTTCTCAAATGTTTTTGCAGAGGATGATGCCTCTTTTATCTCACTTTTATTCTCCTGTAGTTGTTGTGCCACACTTTTCCCCTCTCGTGGCACATTTTTCCCTCTGATAGCACACTCTCCCCTCTTGTAGCACATTTTCCCCCTCCTATAGCACACTCTACCCCTCTTGTAGCACACTTTTCCCCTCCTATAGCACACTCCGCCCCTCTTGTAGTTTCCATTTTTTTTCATGTTGGAGGGTTTTTGGTGTCCTGGGTTGCTTGAAGGTAGTTGATATGGTGGTAGGCCTCCTCACATATGTTATAGGTGTCCTTGGTTTAGGTTTAGGATAGGTGACCTCTTCAATTTTTCCTTCAGTGGGTCCTACTTCCTCTTTCTTGATTGGTGATTATTCAATGGTGATGGGGACCATTGTGGGAGTTTATGGTCTCCCTTGTTTGATTATGGTGCTTTTCATGGTCTTAAAATGTAGGGGGCCTTGTCTTTTTCTCTTTCTATTAGGCTTAACAGGAGTGCCTAATGTAGCTAAGGTGGCAGCTACTTCTTGTTTAGTATTTCCTACAGATAATATTGTTTGATGTGGTGATCCTTATGTTTCTTTGGGTTCAAGAGTTTTCTTAGGACTTAATGTTCATTCCACTTGTTTCTCCTCCCCTTCTCTTTCAACTTCTTCTTCTCTTTCCTATGCCTTTTTTGCATCTTCTTCCTATGTTTTTATCTCTTCTTCTTATTCTATATTTTCTTCCTCCTCTTCCTTTGTTCTTGTATCTTCCTCCTCTTCTATTTTTCCCTCCCTGCCCCCGATGCTAGAGGAAGGTGCCTCTCCAAGAGTAATGGTTTGTATCCCTATGAAATTTTTCCTATCCATGTCTATGAACTTATCCCATAGGACATGGATTCCAAAGTTTCTCAAAGCATCACTTGGTCTTTGAGGAAAAGAAATTTTTTCCTTAAATCTCAATTCATGAAGTAATCAGAAGTGTAAGCGTACACCACACTCATTCTTCCTTCACAAGATGTGTACTTAAGGACATGTTAAGCCACCTCATCCCAAGATAAGGTAATCTTTCTCTTTGGACCCAATTCTTATCCTCAACAGGTTTCTCTTTTGAATTTAAGAAATTATTCCTAACAGTGACACACATGGATTTTTCTTCATTGATCCACTTGATCCCTAGAGGTAGGGTTTTCACTCTGCTAATGATTTCAGGGCCGAGAGAGATAGCTAATCCTCTTACAACAGTAGTGGAATTGTCCTCTATTTGGGAATTCAATGACATGGAAAATTAAAAGGCATGTTCATCATCACACCCCTTTAGCAACTCAAAGAATCCTAGCCCGTTGGTGTCTTCTAAAAATGTTTACCATAGGAGTGTGTAGGTGGATCCTTTCAATGTCTAAGGGTTCCCTCTTATTGAATCCTCCCCCCATCTCTTATTTTGTATATCCTTAGTGCCAATTAGGTTAGGGAGAGGGTTTTTTATTTTATAGCTTCAATGGTGAGACAATGTTTAGTTTTTGGTAGAAGTGAGTGCAAATGATGCTTAGAACTCCTTGTCAAAAAAATATATCTTTCTCCAACCACTATAATTATCAAATATGCCTTCTACTTGCACAATTAAACTGCCACAAGCTATTGAATCTGAGCAAAATTTGCATGTAATTTGGATGTAAGGACTAGGGAGATGGTGACACTTACATCTAGTTATGTAACCTTGGAAATATATCGTAATTTGGAGACCAATTCTAACCACTGTGGCCCCTTTTCACCTTCTCATTCCTCCTATAGAAGTCTCTCGTCCCTCCTATAGCAATTGCAGGCCTTCCTGTAGCTCCCTCTTATTGCAATTCCATAACGGTGTCCGAAACTCCATGGTGGCACCAGAAATCCTCCTCTCTCTATCTATTTTCAAAATGAGCAAATTGCAAAACAAATCAAGCCCGAGTACATAATATTCCATCATTTAGTGTTGGCTTGGAGCATTGTGGTGACATGGAAATTACACGGGGTTTCCTATTTTGGACTATTGGCCTCACTTGGAGTAAATATTCCTCCTTCCCTCATAATCACCCCCCACTATTTTTTATCCTAACTCCTTTGATGTGACATCTCCACGTTGCATGAGTGACAAACCCAAATTTAGTTCACTAGCCAAGGGTGGCCAAGTTAACTGGCCACCTCCAGCTTATTAAAACATTGCTTCTTGACATTTACACACTTTAGTTATTTAAACCTATGGAGGAGGTAAGGGTTTTCCATACCTAAGCCTACCTGAGGATCGAACTATTGCAGAGTTTGCCATGTTGGATCTGTACCATATCATTGAAATCAAGGGAGTTAACTCCCTGACCTATCTACTGTGCATATATTCATTTTTGTTTAATGCCTTCAATGTGGTTTACTTTGTGTGTATGAAGGTGCCTCTTTTGAATCTAATTTATTTTTTTTTGGTGGAAAACCTATCTAAGTGTGATATCTCTCGTTAATAGTTGCAAACAAGGTTTCATCCTCTCTTCCGACGAAAGAAAAAAAATAATATCAGTGAGCTTTGTAGTGGTTGCACATGCTATTATAGGAGGAGGTTTCTTTCTGTAGCATTCCTTTTATTTTCCTTTGGAGTCTTAATTGTAGATAAGGGTGATGAGGGAAATTATGAAAGGTATTTAGGGTATTTTTATGGTCATTAAGGATTAGCATAGACACTTGTAGGATTAAAAGTGATGCCTCTGTGTTTTTTTTTTTTTAAATTAGGACAGAGTGGAGAATTTGAGCAAAATTTTGGTGAAATAGAGTATATGGGTGATGTATGGATAATGGAAAATCATTGGAAAACCTTATTTATCATTTCTTATAGCCATGATGTCATTTTGGGTTGTTCTCCTCCTCGGATCTCCCCCATATAGCTTTAGAGGCTTCTCCTGTAGCACTATAAGATCCTCATGTAGCAATACAGGTCCTTCATGTAGCATCACATTAAGGAGGTGAAATTTGATTTTTGTGATGATGGGATGGTGGATGGAGATGGTCAAATAAGTGGAGATGATGGATGTGAGGTGGATGGATGGAAGAATGAATGATATCTTGCAAATTGTGGGCCTACATCCATGAAATTTTCCATTGTGTATAATCCTACAAAATAAAGTAAAAGACAACAGACATGGTATAAGCTTCTTCCTTATGTTTCTCTTTCCTTTTGTTTTTTCCTCTTTTTTTATTTTTTCCTTTTTTTCTTGAGACAAGTAGGTTTCCTCTACGGGTGTTTTCAACCTACATGCCTACCCTAGGTGCCTCAGAGAAAATTTTCACCTAGTGATCTTTATTTTCTTCCTCTCCTTTTTTGCCTCCTATGATGCCTCAAAGAGGTTTTCAACCCTAGAGTTGGCCTCAGATGCCTCATAGAGATTTTCATCCAGACCTCTTTATTATTATTATTATTATTATTTTATTTTTCAAATTTTTAGGAGTGTTGTGGACTGGAAGCCATGAAACTCCCAATCACATTGACTTCTCTACTAATGGTATTGATGAATTATGCCTTAGACATAGGTCTCTTGTGTATCTTCAGCCTATAACCATTGAAAAGCAAGGGGATCCCTTCCTCATCAATGGTTCTGATCTAGACAGCTCCATTGTGATGACATTTTTCCACTAGGTATGGACCTAACCATCTTTTCATTAGTTTCCATTTAAAATATTTGAACCTAGAATCATATAAAAAGGCCCAATACCCTTCCCAAAAATTATTTTCCTTGATATGATTTTCATTCCAGAACTTCCATTGCAGTTGTATAACTTTGGTGTGGAGGAGAGCCTACATTCTGAAATCATCCAAGCCATTCAGTTGGATCAGCCTTTCTTTATGTGCTCTTGTGATATCTAAGTCCAATTGGGCTGCCATTCTCAAAGTGTTATATTCAAACTCAATAGAAAGTAGGAATTTCTTCCCATAAACCAAATCATATGGAGTGAACCCAGTGGTTTTCTTCCAGGTGGTGTTATAGGCCCAAGTGGACTCCACTAATCTGTCTACCCAATCTCCCTTGTTGTTGCTAACAATCTTGGTGGGGATGATATCTAATGCCCTATTGGTGACCTCTACTTGCCCATTTTCTTGATTGTGATAGGAAGTAGATGTTATATGCTTTATGTCGCGTTACCTTGGGATATTATCAATCATATATGATTTAAAATGATCTCTTGGATCGGTGGTTATCTCCCTTGGATACCCAAATTTGTAGAATTTTTTTTCCCTTAAAAAATTAGCCACTTTATTCTTTGTTTCTACCTTGATAGCCTTTGCCTCAGCCCACTTTTTCAAATAGTCAGTGCACACAATAATGTATTTCCTCTTCCCTGATGGTGGATCAATTGGCCTAATGAATTCCATGTCGCACTTATCAAATGGATCTAAGGCCACTTTAGGTTGTAAACACATCTAATATATCTTTGCTTTTGAGGGGTGGGGAACCTTTTTATGATAGGAATTTTGTTTGGGTCCACCTGTATCCCTTCCTGAGATATGGAATGGCCAAGGATAGTCCCTTCCTTCATTAATATACTCAAAACCGTCCTTTGAAAAGTGGTAGGGGCATTGCATAGGCCAAATTGGAGGACTCTATAAGAAAAGGTACCCTAAGGACATGTAAATATGGTTTTGTCTTGGTCTTCAGGGCTGATATGAATTTGATTGTAACCACTAAATCCATCCAAGAAAGAGAAGAACTTCATCCCTCCAAGACCATCTAGGACTTGGTCAATGAAGGGAAAAGTGAAATGGTCTTTCTTTGTTACCTTATTCTGTTCTCTGTAATTAGCATAGATCCTCCACTTCACATTCTTCTTTGGGACTAATAATAGAGGTGAAACCCATTCACTATCTAAGATGGGCGATATGAACCCTGCATCCAACAGATTTTGTAATTCTTCCTTAATTCTGTCCTTAAGGGTTGGTTTCATTCTCCTTTGAGGTTGGCACCCAGGCTTGCATCCTTCTTTGATGTAAATATGATGAGTAAAAACCGATGGATACACCCCTTTAATTTATTTATAGCCCCAAGAAAAAGCATCTAAGTGTTCTCTCAGTATATCTTGCACAATTTTTCTTCTTGTTTGGCTGAGAGAGAGGGGTTGATCTTTAAGGTTCTGTATGGGAAAAAATCTATAGTTTTTACATGCTCAGGAATTGAGTCAACTGAGTATAACTCTGTCCAAGGACTACTTCCATCTTCTCTCACAATTTCATCAAGTGGAATGGTAGTGGAGGGTTGGTTCTGAAGGATATGATCAATGAGTTCATCCTCATCAGGTTTTCCCCCTCTTATAACAACATATAGAGTACATATTGAGTAGGGTGTTGTATGATACACTTCATATTCTTCCTCATCCTCTAGCCACAAAGGTAGATTATGTTCAATAGATGGATGAGCAGGAGGATACTAAATCAATTGTTTTGATAAGGTTCCATTCTTGATGGTCATGTTCCCAGCCCTACAACTAATGTAGGCATCATCAATGGCAAACCAAGGTCTTCCTAAGATAAGAGGGTAGCCATTAAACTTGGTTTTGGGTTGGAGAACTAGGAACTCAGTAGGATACTCCCAAGAGTTGATGGAGACCATGACATCCTCAACAAATCCCTTAAGAGATACTATGGATATGTCTGGAAGTTGCAACATTATGGTGGTCTTCCTCAAAGCCCCTTGGAGATTTAGCTTTAGCATGGTTTCTTTACTCATCACATTCATGGTAGCCCCAATATCTATCAGGGTATGTGGGAAAATGATGCCATCAATGTGCACATCCACTACTGGTCTTCCAGGGTCTAGGTATTCTAGAAAAATCACTCTCCTCAACATCATATAAGATAATTGTCCAACAACATTGATGGTGGGGGAATCTTTCCTCTTTCTCCCAGAATTTTTGAAACATTTATCCTTGATAAGCTTATTATATATGGGATCATACTTAATAGCCTGGATAAGGGGTATCTCAACACAAATTCTTCAATTCTCCCAGAAGTTCAATCTCTTCTAGGGTGTGATGGCTAGGGTGTACCAATATTTTAGGAAAAGGAGGTGAATTTACTTTAGGGACAGTCTCTTCCTTTTCCTCTTCAATATCATTAGGTGGAGAATTTGGATGGTTATATGTAAGCACTCTCCCAAACCGAATATTGATATCTTGTATCTCCACAACATAGGCAAGATAAGGTGTCTCTCCACTATAGACCTATTATGCTTGTTTTTTATTCGGGTTTGGATTGGGTTGAGAAGGAATGTGAGGTTGCTTCGGTGGAGTAGGATCAGTGAGTTTTGGTTGAGTTTGGGGTGGAGGAAGTAAAGCAGGATGTTGGTTGAGTTTAGGTCTCCACCCTTGTGATGGATTTCTCCATTGAGGAGGTTGGGGAGGATATCACTGAAAAGTATGGTTGACAAGTTGAGGATGATATGGAGGAGCATAAGGCCAAGAAGGAGGTGAGGGCCATGACGGATGAGTGGAATATTACCAAGATTGCAAAGGTGCATTCTGATTTCTATTGTAATAAGAATAATGTGCACCTTGCATGCCCTGTTGGTATGACTGAGGTCCTTAAGGCCTCCTTTGATTGATGAAGCATAGTTTCTCTGGCCCACCTTCTACCCATTGGTATACAAATTTTAGGCCTAGTAAAAAATGGAATTTTTTTTTTGCATGGTTTTCCTCACAGACTAAGAATACTACTATGTCATTCACTGGGCATTCATTCCTAGGGTGTCTCCTAGTGCATATAGGGAAGAAAATATATAGGGCTATCTTTGATTCCTATTTTTTCCACTTGATTTTCATGGTATCCATTTTCAATGCAAATGTATGCAGCATTTCACTCTTGAAATCTTCCAACATGATCCCTAGCTAATTTTTGTGGATTTTGTGGAGGAAGAGGTACTGGCTAAGCCTTGACTAGACCTACCATTTTTCCTGGCTGCCCTAGAGTGGTTTTTGAACACAATTTTGATGTCATCATAGGATAACTGATATATATCTCCTCCAGATATCATATTGAGGGTCTCCAACACTTCCTCCCTGACCCCTCGGAGAATAACTAACTTGAGTGACTCGGGATCAAGAGTACAGTTGGCCCTCCTATAGTTAAGTTTAAATATTTCCTCATAGTATTCTAAAGACTCGTTAGGTCCCAAGGTCATCCTAAATATTTCTTCCCTAATTTATTTTACCTAAAATAATCCTTTTACTTGTTATTGAAGTATTATTTCATTTGGGCCCAGGTAGTGATGCTTCCCCTAGGTAGACCCATGAACCAACCAAGGTTTCATCCTTAAGGGTAGAGGGGAATAGCTTCAACTTTTTTTCATTTGAGGAATATTCATAGGTCCTACAAACAACAACAAATTCAAATTTGAAGGTATCAAGATACTCAGAGGTTAGGCCATGAAAGTGTGGAAGGGAAGCAGGGTTGATGTTCTTCATCCTGGCCTTTCCATTGGTCTCTTTTATGGAAAATATCTCATTGTTCCTGTTCTCAACCATAGCTTGGATAGATGAAGTAGGTTTTTCTTCTTCCCCAATAGGTTATTCAAAAATTTTAGGTTGCTCGCCTAGAGGCTCTTCTAACTCCCTCGCAGTAAGAGAGGGAAGCTCACAGTCATTGAAGAAGAGTTTTTGATAGAAATTTTCCTTGATTATCCTTACTCCTATGAAGCATGAAAGAAAAAAATAATTTTTGTTTTATCACTTTTTCAAAACTAAATGAAAAATAAAAATAAGAAAATAATGCTTAAGCAAAAATAATCATCTACTTAGACACCTCCCTGGCAATGCCACCAAAAAGTGGTGAGCCCAAATATTGCACCAAGAGTGTTGCAACTCCCAAGGGCCACTCAACTCTATTTATCAACCCAGGGATCTTAAAAACTTAGAGGTGGCAGTTCTATATTCATAGTAGATGGCATTCTAGTCATGCCACCCTTAGCTATGACATTAGATAAAAAGTACTCCAAGACCATTCCTCGTACTAAACTAGAATGGAAGCTTGCTGATGAAAGTGAAATTAAAATAACTTCTAACTATGAAGGGGAAAATACCATTGAATTTAACTTGCAAATGCTAACTAATAAATTTAGGAAATGACACAGGATAAACTACTTGCAGAAAGAGAGTTGTTTTATCTTGTAATATTCACCAAACTACCATATCTACTTGCAGAAAGGAAGTTAATTTTTATTTCATAATTCATCAAGCTACCAATATGATAGGTGCCCTTTCACCCCTGTGGTTCTATTTCAAGGCATACAAATACATCTTTCCCAAAAGACTGTGCTAATTGACATTGAATTCTTAGATGCAAAGTAAGATTATAACATCCTTCTTGGATGAATTTATATGTACACAATGATAGAGGTAGCATACTTTGTATTCAGAGTGATGATGTTACCCCATGAAGGGAAATGCGTTACTATCAACCAACTCACATATTACAAGAAGAAACCTGTAACCACGCTTGAAGGCGTGCTACCATATGTAGATTCTTATACGGAGTTGGTTACAACGTACCCGGAGTTCGCCCTTGTTCAACTCAAACCATCCACTCTCCTCAGAATATACCCTGGAGAACCTCTTGTATTTCCCAAAGAAGCTCCAACAACTACAAGAGTTGTGGTGTGCATGATGATTTCATAAAACACCCAACCGAGTTAGGAACCAGAGCCTGACACCACGAGTGATGCACTACTTGAGGAACACTTTTCTTAGTGACAACAGAGGACCCTTAGTACTATGATATCCTACTTTTATTATGAACTAAAAAGTTCAAACCTCATCTCACTCATGACGACTGAAGGCACATATGCCATTAGGCCCCCCGATACCTTCTTTTAGGGGATGTCCTTTACCGACAAGGCATCAACACCATCCTTCGTCGATGCCTCACTCACAACCAAGCCGAGAAAGTCCTGAATGACTGTCACAATGGGGCTTGTAGCGGCCACCTCTCGGGGATGTCCATCTCTCAAAAGGTCCTATGTGTTGGTTACTTCTGGCCCACCCTTTTCCATGACTACATCTAAGAATTCAAAATATGCGACCAATGCCAATACTACACTCACAAGGCACGAGCCTCTTCATCTCCCCTAAACCCCATCATCGTAGCAAGCCCCTTTTGTAAATGGGGCATAGACTTCATGACATACAACCCCATATCATCCTGCAACCATAAGTACATAGTTTTGGCCATCGATTATTTCACCAAATGGGAAGAAGCCATTCCCACATACAACAACACTGTTGCACAGTTTTTCTTCAACCATGTCATCACATGGTTCGGTGTCCCCAAGGAATTGGTGTTAAATCATGGAATTTTTTTTTAAAATGAAATATTCCAGGAATTGTCCCATCACCTTGGTTTTTCATGAGGTTGCATCACCATACTACCCCTAGTTTAACAGTCAGGTAGATTTTGTCAACAAATTCCTTAAAACAAGGTTGCAACGTATGGTGAAAAACCACAAAACCAATTGGCATGGTGTTCTCAGCCCTATGGGCATACCACACAGTGGTCAAATCGTCAATATGGTTCATGCCCTTCTAGTTATTCTACAGAGTGGAGGCCATGCATCCCATCTACCAACCCTACATTTGGCCATCAAAATTCTCACCAAAACTAAACCCTTAGAGAAATGGTTGGTACAATTAGAACTAGTCGACAAAATTCAACAAGAGTCTCTCCAACATAAAGAAGCCCACAAGAAGAGGGTCAAAGCATCGTTAAATCACAGCGTAACCCCTCAGTCATTTGCTGAGGGAGAACTAGTCCTACGCTATGATGTCACACAAGAAGCTTTAGGACCTGGGAATTTCCAGACATTATGGAAGGGTCCATACATTTTCAAACATTTCCTCCTTAAAGGAGCATACATTTTTTCAGATCCTTATGGGACATGCCTAAAAAACCCCTTCAATGGACTCTACCTGAAAAAAATTTGTGAAAATTTATTAACGTAAGAAATATTATTGTTAATTAATCCTTATTAAATTCTCCTACTTGATTAAATTACAAGTTATAATTATGAATATTCAGAAACAACATCGAAGTAAATACATGTAACAGTGTACACATACAGATCTAAAACTGAATAACATGCACCATGACAAAGTTTCACACAAGTAATTTCTGGAAAATTGTCCTCGAAAAAACCTAATGCGAGAAAACCAGTCTTCTGGCTGCTAGAAGGCTTTATTATTAAGTAGTGTCTAAGTACAACAAATATGGGCACCAACTAGTTAACCTGACAGAGAAATAAAACTATAGCTATACCTCTGTTCTAGAGACAGAAAATCTGACTGATTCACACATCAAAAATCTCAACACTCCCTCTTAGTGAGGAATGTGATTTAGCACAACACTTCACCCCAAAGTTCTGCAGTGATCTCTAGTGTGGGTCTCTACGTTGATGCTTGGCATGCTGCCCTTCATCAGTGCATTGATACTACTCTCTCATACTATTTCCCATGACGCTTCCACCACCACTGCCACATCTTTACTACAACTCCCACTCAATCTGCTGCATCGTGGTGCCAATTGTTGCGCTGCAAGTCAGTTGCTGAGAATAAGAAATTGAAGCTCTTTCCCAATATTTTACAGACAAGTCAGTGGCGCTGCATCTTCATCACTGAAGCTCCATAGGCTACCTCTCTATGCTGACATATGGAGGTTGTTGCAGCTCTGCACTGCATAAGAAGACCTCCCCTGCACTGCCTCTATGCTGAAGGCCCCTACACTGCTGTTGCGATGCACTGTCCTTTTGAAGCCTCTGCGCTGCTACAACTTTGCATTGTGTAAGCAATCTTGATCTACACTGTTGAAGTCACATCAACCCCTCTATGTTGTTGTTGCTACGTTGCTATTGAATTTGCACTGCGATGCTCCTTCTTATCATCCAGCTCTGCCTCTTCTCCATATGTGATTCTCTACACCCACTACTCCACTTGTCCCACTACTGCCTTAAGGCTCCCATAGCTCGGATGTGATCCAATTGTTGGGCTAATCAAGGATCATGCAACCACTTTGTAGCTACTTTACAGATCCGTTTCCCCCCAATTTCGTGGTTCATGAGCACTCATGGCTACGTCATATTTTGTGCCATCATCCAACACAACATCCTTGGAGCTAGAAGCTTCCTTGTCCTTTTTCTTCTGAGGATAATTGCTGGCAAAATGTCCTAGTTCATCGCACTAGAAACACTTGAACTTTGAAATATCACGCTTAGTTCTCCCTTGCTACCTCTTTGATGTGAAGGTTGCATATTCCTCTTCTTCCTTCTTCACTTTGCTCGAACCGGTGTTGTAATGTCTCTTGGTGATTCGATGGGTTTCTTCTTGTTGGAGGATCACCCACATATTGTCCCAATTGGGAAGGTTCACTCTGCCCAAGAGACTTCGGAAAAAAATTTCCCAGTCCTTTATGACCGCATTGAGATCAGTCCTCACCATGACATCATCCTCCACCTTCACCCCCATGCCAGTCAGCTGATCTTGGATCGCTTGTAGTTTGGACAGAAAAATATCGATCTCCTCTCCCTTATCCATCATGAATAACCTCAACTGATTCTATATAAGCATCTTCCTCTAGATGGATCTTCCTTCATATAGTGTGGTTAGAGCTACCCACATCTCATGAGTGTTTTTCTTCTTGGCTATGTGTGGAACCACATGATGTTTGACCTCGTCCATTATGAATCACTTGGCATGTGCTACTACTTCATCATGCTTTGCTAGGAGAAGAGCATCAATAGTGTGGCCTAGACTTTCTCTGCATGCTCCCTCAAGTCGTATGCCTCCATGACTACTAGGAATATGACCTTCTAGATTGCAAATTTCGATAGGTCGTCCAACCTATCTTGATCACATAATCCATGAGGTGCCATCTACTCGGAAAATATGTTGGAACAAATCCTCTTCTCTATTCTAGAGACTTGGATCTAGGGTCCTTGGCGAAACAGACACCCTTGCTCCCTTTGACAACTGACTCCCTCTCTTGGAAGTCTGCCAAACAAAAATGAATCATCTTTCTTCGATCCTCTAATTAATATTCAGACTTCTTTGGCTAGAAATCTTCTGAGCAGTTGTTCTCCTCCCACTCTTTGTCAACTTAGCTTAGGCTAAATTCTACACTAGCAGAATTTTAACCCCACCAGGAACCACTGAAGGTCTGCAGCATGGCTTTCGACACTCTGAATCAAAAAATAGCTTCAAGGTTGTGTCACCCTAGCTGGCCTCTGCATGAGCAGACCATCTCCTCGCATCTTCTGCATTGCCTTTGTGCAGTAAATGCATGGGCCTGCATGGATCTAAGTGGAGACTATGCCAGCCTGGCCTCTACATGGCTTTGCTTCCTTCTTTTTCTACGTTTCCCTCTATGGTCTGGATTTCTACGACCGCTACTGCTTTCTCTGCTACTTTCTGCAACAAAGATTCTTTAGTCTTCTTGCTGTAGATCCATGCTAGATCTGCAATCGCTCTGATACCATGTGAAAATTTCTTAACCTAAGAAATCTTACTATTAATTATTGATTTACTACTCCTACTTGATTAAATTACAAGTTATTATTCTGAATATTCAGAAATAACATGGAAGTATATACATATAACAACCTACACATACAAATCTAAAATTGAATAACATGCACCATGACAAAATGGCACACAAGGATTTTCTGGAAAACTGTCCTCAAAAAAACCCAATGCGGGAAAAACAGTCTTCTAGTTGCTAGAGAGTTTTATTATTAAGTAGATTCTATGTACAAAAAATCTGGGCACCAACTGGTTAACTCGATGGAGAAATAAAACTGCAACTATACCTCTGTTCTAGAGACAGAAAAACTGACTCATTCACACCCTCAAACGAGATTTACAAAACTAAACCCTTTTCAGTCTTCAGAAACCCCAATGTTGCTCTGAAGCCCACTTCTTCAGCCCCTATGCTATTCAGGAAGGGCCTGCGTCACCCCAGACTCGGTTATGCTTCCCCTGTGCTACCCTGGCTGGGCCTGCTCTTAGGATATTCTGACACATAGGAAATATTTAAGTATAACTTTGTCTAGCGTAGAGTTAGGTAAAGTTTTTTTCTTTACTATTTACATTTGTAACTTATAATCTGGCGGTATTAATATGCAGTGATCTGACGGTTCACTCTCTCCTCGATATTACTGAAACTTGATATGTGGCTTAACACCCGATTTATCCATGATCTCTATTTAAATATCATGGAGGGTCATTTGTCCAGTAACCGTTTATGAGAGAAGCTTATGTAAATTTTATTTCTTTATATTAATAAATTTCCTGAAGTGGTCGCGTTGGCTTAAGCCATGGACTATTTCCCTCTTTGAGAGTTTTAACCACATCAAATACTAGTGTATTGATTTGTGATTTATTTGTGAGTGGTGAAATTTGGTGTTTGATCTAAGGAACTTACCCTGTAAATCCTACATTGTATCAAAGTTGTTTTGAGGGCCGCATCCGTTGTTGATCTAATTTCGAAGTCGGTTTGATTGCATGCGATTGTAATTTTCAGGATCTACTATTTATTAACACTTTAGAGCCGAGAGAAAAGCTTTGTTGTGTCTGGAGTGTCTGTTGCAATGAGGAACCCCTTTCATTTCATGCGAAAAGGTTTCTGGTTGCCCAAGTTATGTCATTTTAGATCTGGAGGTATAAAAAATTTTATTTACAGTTTTATTTATTAATCTCTCTGTTTATTTCGGTTTATAGTATTTTTTTTCGGATCTGTACCCTCTTCTCTGTGTATTCTCTTTTCTCTGCATTGTGTACGATCTCCGCAAATCAGAAATAGGAAGACAAGATTTTTCTGCTATGTCTGCTCTTTCCCTGCGACTTTGTGTGATCTCGGGAAATCAGAAATAGCGAGAAAAGTATATAGTTGTCGGATGGACTAACCGGAAATATAATGTTATGTCATTAGGATTGTATTTTTTGTTGTTTTTTTTTAGCATGGATTTGTGTTTTTTTTTGCAGGAAAAATCACGCACACCGAAGAGAAAAAAAAATACTCCTTCCTCCTTTCAAACAATTACATAATCCTTTTACTAGCTCACTTGGTGTAAAGTTACTTTATGAAAATAGAGGTCTTGGGTTCAAGTCTCTTTGTGAAACTTCTTTTTCTAAAAAGATTTTTTTCAAGTTTATTTTTCTTAAAAATCTTTTTGGTAAGTTGCATTTAAAAAAAAATGGGTTTTATTTAAAAAAACACATGTAAAAGTAAAATTGTAAAAGTGACTTATTTATAAAAGTGGGTAACATAAAGTAGTATTTTTGAAGTGAGCTTGTTATATTAAGTTTGGAAAATGAGGGGGGGAATTCCTTTTTAAAAAGTACAACTTCATCATCAACTTTCAACCTATCACGTAACTTCTTGGCATCTATTGCAACTTTTTTTTTCAAAAATGCATAACTTCTTCATCTGCAAGTCGTTTTCAGAGCCGTTTTCTTTAACAACGTAATTTTTCGAGATCTTTCCATTGGAGCAGTTAGTTTCAACATTTTCAACTTAAACTTTTTAAAATAGAAAGTGTATTCCCGATTATTTTTAACAACACTAATTATTTCCAATGGCTATCCTACATGGTAGAATTACTTAGAAGTAAATCGCTTTATAGAATAGCCATGGGACAAGAATCTAAACCTACTGATGGAGATAAAGCGGCTAAATGGGAAAATAAATAAGATCAAGCATGAGGGTTGATAGGAATGTTCATTTCTCAAGATCTTAGATTTCATATCCAAGAAATTGACTCCCCTGCTGAAGCTATGAAAAATCTAAATATTGTTTTTGGCATTAAAAATGAAATCAGAGCCCACCCTCTTTAAAATGAGTTACTTATTTTGGACCACAATAATTTCTCCTCTATTGAAGATTTTTTATCCAAATTCAAGACCCTTAGACTTCTTTTAGAAGGTTGTAAGGTCAAAACGGAAGATGGTAGCCTTATCTATTCCATTCTTACTAATATTGGCCCTACATACTTTGTATTTGTTTCCACCTTCCATTCCACTAGAGAAGCCCTCATTTCTCAAGGAACAACCTACAAGTCCCCCTCTTTTGATGAATTTTTCGATTCTTTGATAAGAGAACAAGAAAAAATCTTACACCTTGGTCTTATTAATACTGGAAAATATTCTAAGAAATCCTTAGCAGCCCAGTAGCAACCATATCCAAAGAATCCTAAGAAGCAGCATCCTAAAAATAATGGTCCTAAACCAAACAAGGGCCTTAATCAATTCTAGCCGCAAACTAAAAAAAAAAAAACAACTCAACAAACTGATAAGGAAAATAAATCAAAAGTGAAGAAGAAAGATAGACATTTCAACTTTTGTAATCATGATGGCCACGTAGAGTCAAAATGTTTTAAGAATATGGAAGACTTAGAAGCAACAATGAAGAAGCACAACATCAATTTGGAGAACTCTTCAACTTCATCTTCGGGAATGAGACTTTCTGCTTGTGGTGGTCAAGCATCAAGGTATGATTATGAATTGAATGTATCTTCTTCTTCTGATTCTCATGAGTGGCTCATTGATTCTGGAGCCTCTTACCACATGGCCAAAAATAAAGCCATGTTTTCTTCTTTAAATGATTGTAACACCAAAAACATTTATGTTGGTGATGATAGATATATTAGTGTTGTAGGATATGGAACCATTCATCTAGATAATGGTCAGTTTAATGATTTATTATGTGTTCCTACCTTGTCCTGCAACCTTATATTTGTTAAATAAATAACTCATTTAGGTGAAGGGAAAACAATATAATTCTCACCTCATGATGTTGTAATTAAGGATCTAAGAGATCCAAGACATATTTTAGCTACTCAAATTACTGATGATTCCACAAGGTTGTATAAGTTCGACAACTTTGGGTCGTCATGTCTTCCCTTCGTTTTTTTTTCCGAATCATCGGGATTGTCTTGACAAACATGCCTCTTGGCATGCTTCACCTCCATTGCATCTTGCGCACAATGATTTATGTGGTCCACTTCCAGTTGTTTCTTTCTTTGGCTACAAGTACTTCTTAACTTTCATTGATGATTTTTACAGATGCACTTGGGTATACTTCTTAAAGCTCAAGAGTGAATTTTTTAATATGTTCTTGGCCTTTAAGGAATTTTTTGAGAAACAATCTGGACATCACATTCTTAAGTTAAGATATGACAATGGAGGAGAATATTCTAACAACAAATTTATCCAAATTTTCACTGAACATGGGATTCAATTGCAACATACTGTGTTGTATACTCCACAACAAAATGGTGTAGCTGAAAGGAAGAATCGTACTCTAAAAGAAATGGCTAATTGTATGCTTCATTCTAAAGGATTAGTCTTAAATTTTGGGCAGAAGAAATTAACTGTGAAAATTACATAGTAAATCGCACTCCTACTAAGGTTTTAAGGAATATAAGTCCAAAAGAAGCCTAAAGCTCAATCAAACCAGATGTAAGTCGCTTTCATGTTTTTGGAAGTGAAGCTTGGGCTGATATTCCAGATGCGAAACATAAAGCCTTAGAACCTAAGAGTGAAAAAATCATTTTTGTTGGATATTCTGAATATGTCAAAGGATGTAGACTTCTTCAACCAAAATCCAAAAATGAAATCATTAGAAGAGATGTAAAATTTAATGAAAATATGTTGGCCTGTGAGCCTAGTTCAACGGGTGTGCCACCTCTCTCTATCTCTTCTATTTTTGACAACATTCCTTCTAGTTCGGATGATGACAGTGAGGATGAAAATCCTCCTCCACCTCCTCAAATTCTTCCTTCAACTCCACATCTTCCAAGATGGGTCCGCGCTACTCAGGATTCAGCATGTTATCTTTCACGTGACCCTACAGATCAACGTCGTACATGTTCTCAGTTTGGAAGATCTTCTTCCTTATTGGCTCAAGTTCCTGAAAAATCCTGATCCAAACACCTTTGAAGAAGCTTCAGGTCATCAAGATTGGGATATAGCTATGATGAAGAATATCGTTCCTTATTGGTAAACTATACTTGGGATCTTGTTCCTCTTCCAAAGGGAAGAAAAATTTTCAGATGCAAATGGGACGTTTACAGAAAAAATTTTGGAACAGATGGAAAAGTGGATGAACATAAATCTTGTCTTGTTTCTAAAGGATTTTCACAAGTTGAAGGCATTGAATATACTGAAACCTTCTCCCCTGTGGCAAAAATTAATTCTATCTGCCTTGTTCTTTCCCTTTTTTCTTCCTTTAAATGGGAATTCCATCATATGGATGTTAAATCTGCCTTCTTACATGGGGATTTGCATGCAGAAATCTACATGGAACAATCCCCTGGCTTTATCCAAACGACTCTAGCATTTTTTCCCGCCTTAGGAAGTCTCTCTATGGTATCAAGAAAGCCCCTCAGGCTTGGTATGACAAAATTGATAGGTTTCTCTTAGATAATGGCTTTTCTAGATGTCATTCCGACAATATTGTTTACACCAAGAAAGTGGGTAAGTCCTTAATCATCCTTGTTCTTTATTTTGATGATCTTATCCTTACTGGTAGTGGTCCCAACCATATAAACGATGCAAATTCTAGCCTCAAAAAGAATTTTGAAATGACAGACTTTGGACACTTGCATTATTTCTTTGGTCTTCAAGTCTTGCAATCCAAAGAAGGTATTACCCTTTCTCAGTACAAGTATGCATGTGACCTTATAGGCTACTTTCACATGGAAGACTGTAAGCTAGCCCCTTCTTGCTTTCAATCTAGATTCAAGATTTCAGTCACTTGTACTTCCCCTGAAGTAGATGCTACCTTATACCATCAAATTGTTGGTAAACTTCTGTATCTAACCCACACCCGTCCTAACCTTTCATTTGTTGTTGGTCTTGTTTCTCAGTTTATGCACAAACCTCCTGAAAGTCACTGGAAAAAAACTAAAATAATACTTTGATATATTTGAGGTACATTTTAGTTCTAGATTCATTACAGTGCAGGAGCATCTCCATTGTTGATTGGTTTCATTGATTCTAATTGGGCTAGTGACCCTAATGATCAAAATTCTACTTTAGGTTATGTATTCACTCTTGGTTCACAACCTATTACATGGCCTTGTAAGAAACAAAGTTTCGTCTCTCTTTCTTCAGCAGAAGCAAAGTATCATGGTGCAGTTGAAGCAAGCAAGGAAGCCCTGTGGCCTCATCAAACCCTAACCAGATTTTGTCTTCATCAATAGCATCCAACTACACTTTGGTGTGATAATCAAAGTTCCATTCAACTATACAAAGATCCAGTTCAACATCAGCGCATGAAACACATTGAGCTACACATACACTTCATGAGGAATATCAACATGATCATGTTCTTGAAGTGTAGTACTTTTCAACCAATGATCAAGTTGTTGATATATTTACATAGGATCTCACAGAAGCGATTTTTACCAAACTTCGATCTACTCTTGGCATTCAGGAAAGTTATAATTAAGGGGGGATAGGCTCTAATGCCTCCTTCCTTATCTTATGTGTCACCTTTGTAAATCCTTCAATCCTATCCCAATTTGTTCTTAAGGGGGAATGTTAGGATATTCCAACACATAGGAAATAGTCCCCTATTCTATCACCTTTTTAAATACTTCAATCCTATCCCAAATTTTTCTTAAGGGGCGGTGTTAGGATATTTCGACACATAGAAAATAGTTAAGTATAACTTGGTTTAGTGTAAAATTAGGTAAAGAGTGTTTCTTTACGATGTACATTTGTAACTTATAATCTAATGGTCACGATATGTAGTGATCCGAAAATTCACTCTCTCCTCGATATTACCAACACTTGATTCATGGCTTAGCACCCGATTGGTCCATGATCTCTATTTAAAGATCATGGAGGGTCATTTTTCTAGTAACTGTTTATGAGATAAGTTTATGTAAATTTTCTTTCTTTATATTAATAAATTTCTTGAAGTGGCTGCATTGGCTCAGGTCGTGGACTATTACCCTCTTTGAGGGTTTTAACCACGTCAAATACTGGTGTATTGATCTGTGATTTTTTTGTGAGCTAACTTTGGTGTTTGATCAAAGGAACTTACCCTATAAATTCCTACACCTGCATTAGCCCTACTGGCCTCTTGTTGCCTCTATGCTTCCCTTTCTGGGCCTTCGTAGCCTCTGTGTAGCCCCTAAAGCCTCTATGTTGCGCTGCTGCTTCCTATGCACTGATTAGTCTGATGCTTATCTGCCTCTTGTTGCACCCTTGCCTTGGGATCAAATCATCCCTTCTGCCAATACTACCCCTTGCTGTAGCTGAAACACTTCTAGAAATTCTTAGCAAACGACGCCCAAGAATTCCATATTAGTCTCAGTGCTCTACCACTGTGTGTGATCTCCAACTGACCCCAAGGCTTTCCTTTATACTTTTCTCGTTGGGAAACCAATGATCATGATCTAATCTGGAATCGACGACTAATATTAAAATAAATCTTGATCCATGTGACTTAAATCATTTTCATCGCATGTTTAATTTAATTAACTTTAATCTTTTAATTTTCCTTAGTTAGACTTAGGGTCCTTAAGTAAAAATATTAATTAATTAAATATCTTTTAAATAGGATGGAATTTCTCAAATCCCTTTTTTGGTCTTGGAGATCTCATGTACTCTAGTCCCTCCACAAATTTTGGGAGCTAAAGCACATTCGATGCTACCCCAACATATCAAAAGTCTCAACAAATTTCACCCATAAAATAAGGGCCTCAATACCCTAGAATGAATATGTATGTACCATATTTTTTTATGATGATCACCTCATCATGGAATTGTTATAAAAACAACACTCTCTCATCTTGTGTCACAGATGGATCATTCGGCAATTTACCATTTCTTATTTGCTAATGGTCCCTCTCAATGGTCGCAAACCTTAGTTGTTTCCGCGCATACTCTCTTGGTCGGTCACTGTACCTCACTAACAAACTTTGTATTGGATTAGCCACCGATAATCAAGCCGAATATGACGTTTTCATAAGACTATTGACCTACACCTCTCTCCAAGTCATCCATCATCTACATTTCTTCCTTGATTCCAACCTAGTTGTATCACAATTAAACCAAACCTTTCAAGTGTGTGATCCATGCCTCTTTAGGAAATACCTACATGCACACAGATTGGCATGTGGTTTGTTCACATCACATTTACACATATACCAAGAGATAAAAATCATGTAGTTGATCACATAGCTAACCATATCATATATTGGAATGCATCACATATATATCATTGACCATAAGAGCATACAATCCATCATATAAAGAAAAATAAAACATAAAAACATCATAAAACTATCCATGTACACATCATGAGAGCCGTAAAAATACATATCACATATATATATCAAAAAATCTGTGTATGACCCAGTATAAAAAAAATATTCCATTGGCTCATCGCCAAGAAAAAAATATGTCATCAAAAAGACAGGGGATCATCGTCATAATGAGTGGTTTCTCAGGTATATACATAAGTAAATTCTAGGGTTAAGCCCCTCTAGCTAGGTCTCATGGACCAAAATACGCACCAGGAGACACAATATGAGAATTTGTATCCACCGCTAAGGTTACACAATGCAATATTTGATGATGCACCTGCTCACGAGCTGTCACTGTCTCCATGGCGAGCTCTGCAAAGTCATCAAAGCCCCCAATGGGAATCCCCTATTCAAGGCCTCTAGCCTCTCCCAGGTATCATGGTAGTCCTATATATGGGCCTCCAATGTAGCCGAGCAAACATCTAGGACCATAGAATGCTCACACCATCCGTCGGCATCCCCAGCTGTCACAACACTTCTACCCTCCCTAGAGGGTTCAACCATCTCTAAATGGTGTGACAACATCGGTCATGTAGGCTTAGGAGGAGGTCTCTCATATCTTGGTCTTTGTGGAGTGGGTACCTCCCCTGGTACACCCATATGTCGCTTATCATTACCTACTAAGTAGGCCAATGGTCGTTCCCAAGGCCCCACATCTGCAAGTAAACAAACATGATATCAGTGTCATCATAAAAAACACATACATATATACATGTAAACAATACTCAAATGCATAAAACATAGATATCATGGTCCCCATCCATAACAAGGAGGGAGACCCATGTTTGGATCACCCCAGAAGTCTACACCATGATAAGGGTACTCAAAAATCAACTAAGGTTTGGAGTTAAACCAACCCTCCAAAATGTTGTTCTAGTAGGTTCTCCCCAGAGCTCCACCTCCAGCTCAGGGCATGACAAGCCCCTACCTCCGTATCTTAGGGTCCCTCTGAGTAACAAATGGCACCAAAAGAAAGGTTCACAACATGAACACCCTCTCATACATAATGCTACATAAAATACTTATGTAGAAAAAGCATTGAATCCCCCCCCAGCTTCACCTGTGTGAGTTGGGAAATCATACCTCAGTATACCAATTGAGCTATTCAATAAAATGGCTCGCCTGCAGCTGCTGTAGGATCACAATATGCAGCCCTGATACTCTATTTAGTGAAGAAGACCCCACCATTCGCATAATCATAGCCAGAGTTGCATGCTCTGTCAAACCCACAATAGAGGATATGTTGATACAACCATCCTCGATAGAATTGGGCCCACCGTGGCACTCACACTCCACCCAACGGCGTATGTCCAAACACCCAGGTGGCAGTGGATAAGGTAACACCTCCCCATGAGGTAGAAGTTTGGTCACAGAGTAAACATCCAGATGAGCTGATATCAACAAATTGGCTCGCCTCTCGACCATGATCTCATAGGAATTATTCATGCAATGAACCAAGAATCGTAAAAATCGATCCTGCGATCTCAAGATGGGGTTCTGAAGAAACTTCAACAACCCTCACTACGCCAGAGTCTAAAGTAATACTGGATCCTGGGCGACCTCATTATGGAGGGCAGTCCAATCCCTCTCCCTCCACATCATCCTCCCACCAAAAGGCATCAAAATATCAGTTTTTTGCCCCTTCAACTAAAAATGAGAAAAATCATATTTTTAATGGACCGTGCACTTTTAGCCTACACAAGTGCGCATATCACACATCTCTGTGATGCATATGCATGTGATGTGCATGTCTATTTAGTCATAAGGTGCATCGACCACCATGGTTGGTCGACACACCTGTTCTTCACACAGATGAACTGGCGTTGCATATGTGCTTCACACATACTCGACGTTCGACACACCTATGTGAAGAATTTGTGCGGCGATGACATGTGAATCTCATGGCTTCACGCGTTGAACACATGACTCTCTTTGAGTTTCCCGTGTGGTCCCCCAAAAGTAACCCTAAGAGGTTGTGTAGGGGACTCATGTATGACCTACCTAGCCTACAAACAGAAAAAATGAAAATTATAGGGTGTTAGCTCCTACCTGACCCTCGTTGTGTGCATCCCAGGTACTTTGGTTGACCTCAATGGCAATAAATTCTCCAAATACATCCGCTGACCTCTCAATATCACTAGTGCAAATGAATTGAAATTGGGCCCTTTTTGCCTATATATTTCCCTTTTTTCCATTTTCTGGAGCCCATAATCGGAGCTCAAGACCTTCTTTCTCAAAACCATAAGAGACACAATGACCAATGCATCATCATATTCAACCTGGAACTTTTCATTCCAATTATCACCAAAAACTCATTTTTGGGTCTGTCACACGCCCCAAACTCCGTCTCACGTACACCCTCACTTTTTTTTAATTCGTGCCATCATAGGTTATTTATATGTTTTAAAAATATGTTTTCACTTGGAGTATTGGCGACAAATATTGCAGGTAAGTCAAAAAAAACATGCTTCAATCAACACCCCAGCAGAAAAGTACAAGAGTAAGTATCATCCAACACTAAGCATGATAATATTCCTTTTAAGCTTTTCATATCCTGACATCATTTCTCTAAAGTGCACCATAGGGTCCATCATCTCCAACATGTTTATCATCACCTCACCTTGCACATAATAAGAACCTACGTCGGTCGATAGAGCCTCCCCACTCATGGATGCCTTCATATTCATAGACCCACATCCATTATTGGGATCCATGACCACCCACTCAGGCCCAAGAACCACCTCATTTATACGCCTTTATTATCAGCCTCATTTTGCTTCACTCATCGCATACTAAAACCCACTCTCAGGCCACCACTAATATTTTGCGACAGATCAGCAAGACACATTACCATGCTTCACATTTGGCCTATCACACCCCCATGAATATATCCCATCTATGCCACTTCATCTACTTCATCACCCCCACACCAAGACCATCCAATGGGCCCCCCACCCTCAACAAAAAAATACCATTCTCACATCATCATGTAGGACCCACACATTTTAATGGGGCACCCATACCTGTGTTTGTACATCCAAACCACTTTTACATTATTTTGAAAAGTGCACAAATATTTTTTAGAGAAATTCTTCCTCCCATATTTTTACATTTCATACCTGGCGAAAATTTCTAGTCATAACATAGTTAGACACACCCTGGATGTCCTATCGACTCCAGGGCTACCCCTATTATAAAATGGTTTGATTTTTGCCAATTTCATTATAGTTCTGACCTTGGCCCAGTTTTCCATAACCATCACTTATAGCCATATCTCATTCTCATGCCTTATTAACCCACCATGTTACAATCTTCTTCACTAGAAACCTTGATCCCTTGTATCAACACCTTTTTTGACGATTGATGCTTCTTTCCTGTTGACTTCACCAAGAATATTCCAGGATTGAGGTAGTGCCTTAGATGGTTTCCCCCTTTTAAGGAACATCCTCAAGTGGCACGATGCGAATCAAAATTTCCCATTCATGTGATCAATCCCCTCGACATTCGACATCAACACCAATTTTCATGTCAAGATGGTATTGTACCTCATAATCGCTGCAGCTCTGCCATTCAGTCGAAGACCCATGCATTTCTATGTATCTTTTTCAACAATTCTTAAGCCATAATGCACGAGACATTCCCAAAATTCGAAGACCCATGCATACATTACCACCTACTCAAAAATTTCTTCATCCATACAATTCATGGGGTCCCAAATTCATTATATTTGTTCAAAGTAAACATTCCCTTAAGGGTCATTAGTTGTCATCACCAACCAGCAGCATGTCACTTATGACAATGTGACTTTATAGAACCAATATATGTCAAATTGTATTAAATAGGCATCATAACGAGCATGGGACATGTCTGCCTCATAGAAAAATTTATTATTTTATCACTCAAGGCTTCCTACAAAACATGGTTACTCTTTCTCTTTAGTCAAGGGTTCCCTCTACTCATCTTTGTAGCAAGTTACTCTCTCTCTCTCTCTCTCTCTCAAATATGTTATGCAGACTCTCATTCAGAACAGAAAACATGATGTATTTTAGGTATATGCTTGCTCCTAGACCTCATACATCAGGAGCAAACTGTTAACACCAAAAAATCGTACACTTCAAAAGAAATGATAAATTTTCCAACAAAAGGTACAAATCAAGATTTTCCAAGAGAAGAAATCATTGAAACATATAAATTTAGATTTTCCTAAGGTTATTTAAGAAAACATTGGACCACACACTAGAAACAAATAAAATTTGTGTAGACCACGTGACTCTTTCTTCGAAATTTCGAAATGTCATATTTCAAGACCACTTCCCACACTTGGGGAGGTGATTCCCTGACATGGTCATTCAAGGACAACCAACTTGAGGTCGCCCTGAAGATATTCATCCCTCAATGGAATCATATTTTCCTACACTTGGGTTACTATCACTCTTGAACCAAGGGAGGGAATATGGATTCAAAATTTTTTGTATAAACAAGCCATGGGAAGAGAAAAACATGATACATTTTTATGTTGGAAAAATTGATATCAGAGCAACACCACATTTCATTGTTGAAGCAAAGGAAGTCAGAGCACTAGCATGTTGGCCGTATTGCTTCTAGTCAATCCAACATCTTAGTGAGAGTAGAATATTCCACCATTGGAGATTCTTCACACTTATTTTGAGAGAGAGGAGAAACTTGAAAAGAGACTGAGGAAATGGGCGTCC
Source organism: Pinus albicaulis (assembly GCA_034641835.2). Taxonomy (NCBI): domain Eukaryota; kingdom Viridiplantae; phylum Streptophyta; class Pinopsida; order Pinales; family Pinaceae; genus Pinus; species Pinus albicaulis. Next base: position 799,408,792 of record CM076573.1, read on the forward strand.
TTGCTGAGGATATTTGACTTCCATAGCTCAAAGGATTCTCTTCAAGTGTTTTAGCATTCTATTGTATTCTTATACCACCAGCAATCAATAAAGGGATATTTTCTCCATTGTTATATTGACATGTTTTCTCCATTGAGTATTGTGTTTTATTTGTCTCTTTTGTTTATGCTTATGTTTCTTCATGCATTATGTCCAATACTAATCATGCTTTGTTTTGTTTAATTATGTTCACTAACAATACCAACTATATATGTGATTATTTGTAGGGAACAACCAACTGTTAAAGAGGTTTTATTTGGCACTCCACTGCCACAAAAACTCTAAAACAGTAGCCATCACATATCTCCTCAGAGATAAGCTACCACCTCTCGAGCTATTTTTTTTCTCTTATGTATGTAAACAGATTTTCAACACTTCATATTTATTAATGGAAGTTTTGTTTTCATTGTATCTTTGTGTTCTTGTTTAAATATATATTTCATTTTGTTCCTTCATGAATATGTATCAGTGGTATCATAGTGGTCTGCTCTTTCTTTTTTTTCTATGCATGTCACACATGAGGTGAGGGTGTAAAGTAGTTGGGACTTGAATTGGTTGAACTCTTGCAATATCGGCCTCACCGACCCTGACGACCTCCTATGGTAGAAGAAAATAAATACAAGGGAGTAGGATACCATTTCAAAATGTTTCTTGAATATGCCCTCAAGCACAAAGGAATGATATTATGGATAAATTTTCTTATATCCTTTGAAAGATATCAACGGGAAAATCATCTTCATCAAGTATTCACTTCAGAGGTGTCGCCCCCTTTTAGGTACAAGTTAACTTTGACATTCCTATATTTGAAGGCCAGATAGATTCATATGCCCTAGATAGATGGTTAAATCTACAAGAAGTATATTTTTCGGTCCATCATTTTTATGATAGGGAAAATATTACTTTTTCACTCCTAAAAGTCACCCCCCACGTCAAGGATTGGTGAGAATCTTACTAAGCATAGGGACGAGAAGAAACCCTCATTATTTTCATTCACACCCTCTTGGAATTATTTCTGATATGTTATCAAGGAACAATATTACCCTATCGAGAGCTATGAATATAAGTACATAAAATGGACCACGCTATGACAAGAATGGGACCAATACATGCCAAAGCTCACAAATATTTTTCATACCCTTCACATGAAAATGGGTATCAAGGATTCTGAGTGACATCTGATACTAAAATACTCTGGTTGTTTGCAGAAATACATACATGAAGAAATGGAGTTCCTGGACATCTCCTCTCTTAGCGTCGCATACCAATATGTTGTCAATATCGAGCATAAATTTAAACAAAATAAGCGATACTTTGAATCTATCGACACAAAGCAGGGAAAAGGCACCTCCAAACTATTGAAAAAAGCACATATCCAAGGTGGGGTGACTCATAAAAATCCATCGAAGCCAAAATAAAACAACACCACAAACATGAATAAGGACACAGGAAAGTGATGTGAGTTCCACAATATCCCCACCCACAACACAAATGAGTGTCGCACTAAGAAATCATTGGTTATTGAGCCAAGAGCTTCAGAGTCAGATGCATGTTCTGACTCTGAGCTAGAACCCGACAAGGGGAATAATATTATTGATGTAGAACCCAGTACCATTGTTTCCACCACCAACATCCAGAATATGGAGCCTGAAAATACAAAGGAGGGGGAGTGTCTCTTCCACTCACAGATGCAGGTACAAGGTTCTCCATTACATTTCATTGTCGACAGCGGGAGCTAAAAGGACATCATATCGTTAGATGTCATTAATTGGTTGGGCCTAAAGACCACAACACACCCACAACCATACACCATAAGGGGGCTCCACCAAGGACGATATCTCTATGTCAGCCAACAATGTCACCATCTCTACAACATCAAGCCCTTCACGGATGAGGTATTGTGTGATGTTTCTCCTCTTGAAGTTTGTGATGTTTTATCAGACCAACCATACTTGTGGAAGAAACATGTTGTGTCGATTCTAGACCACGGACTGTTATCATTTCTTTGGGCATAAAACTATACAGGATTTTGGAGGTAGCCTCGCCCACCACAATTTCTTTTATATTTGTTAATCAATGCAGCAAACTCATCTCCCAGACCAAGATTTTTTTTTTATTTCTGATTTGTTCTCTAAGCAAGGGTAATATTGTGGCCAAATCTATTTCCCCCATAAATGTTTCCTCCCCACAACAAAATAAAGTGGATAAGGTCGTGGAAGAGTATAAGGACATCTTCTCCTCACCCACAAGGGTACCTTTGCACTGTCAAGTCAAGCATTCGATTTATGTGACTCCCATAGCACCTCCACCTAATGGGATAATATACCTCTTCTCTCTTTTATAGAACAAGGAAAATGAAGCAGCAAATCTAAGAGATACTACAAAATGGCCACATTCGACCAAGTTCATCACCTTGTGGGAGCCCAATTCTACTTGTACAAAAGAAGGATTTTACTTGGAGACTCTACATTGATTATCGGGCATTGAATAAAATCATTGTCAGGAATAGGTATCCCATCCCATGGATTGATGACCTCCTTGACCAGCTCAGGGGAGCCAAATACTTCAACAATATTGATTTGAAGTTTAACTATCACAAAGTTACAATAGAACCCACATATGTATGGAAGACCACCTTCAAATCCAAGGAGGGAATTTTTGAGTGGTTGGTCATTCCCTTTGGGTTAAAAAATTCCTCTGTAACTTTTATGATATTGATGAATTACATCTTGTGGCCTTTCACCAACTCCTTCGTAGTTTTATATCCAAATGAAATCCTCATCTCCAAAAAGAGTTGGGTAAATAACTTGCAACATATTCGGTCGGTCATTTGAACCTTGCGGCAGCACAATAGTATGTGCCAACTTGGAGAAATGCGCCTTTGGAATGAACCAGGTCCAATATCTAATCTAGATCATTGATGAGAAAGGTGTGCATGTGGATTCGGATAAGATCCATGTCATTTTGGATTGGATATCCTTGATAACTCTAACAAATATTCATAGTTTTTTGGGCATTGTCAATTTCTATCGAAGGTTCATGTTGGGATTCTCTCATATCACATGGCCATTGAGTCAAGTTACCAAGGGAAGAGTGAAAGAATTTTTTTTTTTGAGACCCAAAAGAAGGAATTCGTTGAGCTAAAATACCTCCTTTTGTATGCACCAGTACTCACATTACCATACCTATAATAGTCATTCAATATTGAGAAATATGCCTTTGACTATGTTATTGGTGAAGTTCTCACCCAGCAAGGGCATCTGATGTCCTATCACAGTGAAACACTCTCTCATACGATTCAGAAATACCCCACGTATGATAAGGAGATGTATTCCACTATGCAATTTTATAGGAAGTGGAAACAATACATTCTATGGAAGGAGACGGTCATCCACACAGATCACTGACCTCTTTAGTTTATAAATACACAAGGGAAGTTACAGAACAATTGCCATCATAAATGGCCCAAATATATACAAAAATTTCATTTAAACATTAAATACAAGAAATGAAACACCAATAACATTTAAAATAGCCTCATTCGGCCCCTGGTTTTGGAACTAACCACTATTCTCAACTCGTGTGGGAATGAGACTTCTAGATGGTCATAGTTGTACAAAAATGATTCAAAATTCACTACGACATACCATATGCTATTGGATGGAATAAAAGTACCATGATTCCACTTTTAGTATGCACTTTTATGCTACCTGGGGAAACTTTGTGTTCCTTCAAGCGAGTGTGCCAAGATTATTTGGGAGGCACACTATAGTTAGGTCGTAGGGAATTTTGGTCTAGAAAAAACAATGGAAGTATTGTAGAAGTATTTTCATTGGCCAAAACTCCAATAGGATGTTGGAAAATATATCATATCCTGCACTTCATGTGGCATCACCAAGGCAACCATTATCAAGCAATGCATGTACACCCCTATGCCTACTCCTATCTAGCCTTAGGAATCCATATCCACATATTATATGTCTAGACTTCCTTCTTCCAAGCATGGTAATATTTTCCTTTGTGATTGTTAAAATATTTTCCAAGATGGTTATATTGTCTTCTTGCAAGAAGAGTATCACCATAGAAGATATTGCCAAACTCTTGTTTAAACGAGTATGGGTACATTTTGGGATCTCACAGACCATTGTATCTGATCAAGAAAGCAAGTTCTCGAGTGAATTCTGGTTGAGCCTCTGGTCATTTTTAAACACCAATCTCACCAAGTTGTATTCCATCCCCATACTGATGACCATATAAAGGTTGTAAATAGGATTATAGTGCACATACTACGCATGTAAAACTCCAAGAATCCACGACCATTAATGAGAGTCTTCCCTGCGTGCATAAAAACTATAATATATCTCTACATAGATCAAATGGCCACACCCCCTTCCAAGTGGGCCTAGGATTTCAAAAATTGTGCCGAATGATGTTGGCACGCCTCTGGAAACTACTATGGTAGAATATACACATGTACAATCAAACATTGATAAAGGCACTAGGTTTATTGAATACATCTAGTACATATTCTAGCAGGTTCATGATATCCTGGATAAAGTTAATTCCAAGTATAAACAATTTCATGGTCAAAATTAGGTGCCACATAAGTTTCAAGTGGGCGACAAGGTATGGTTTCATCTATTGAAGGAATGCCTTGTCTAATCCCATCGGAAGCTTCGACCACTTCAATAGAGGATTTAAACCATCACCAAGGCCATTGGTGACAATTATTTTGAGATAAGTATCCCTCCATTCCTCATACTTAACCCCGTATTCAATGTAGACCACCTTCGACCATACTTTCCACCATTGTTGGACACATCAAACATTGTTAAGCAGTTTACACCAACAGAGCTCAATCCATTATTCCTTGAATAGACCACAACTGATCGGATCATGTACACATAGATTAAAAACACTCACCAACATAGGGTCCATCTATATTATGTTTTCAAAGTCAGCTAGCTCCTAAACCAAGGCAAGTGGCTCAGCAGGGACCAAGTTCATCACAATTTTCCCCATCTCATGGAGGCGCTTAATGCAATGGGTACCATTACTTCCTAAGGGCAGAGGACTAATCCAGGTGGATATTGGTGGCCACCTTCCTATTCCACTTGGACCCCAAACATTGTTCTCTTTTAGTTTCCTATTTTCCAACATACTTTCTAGTTTTAGTAGTTTTTCGGGTCATGAACTTCCGGAGCCGTTTTGCGCCCCTAAAAGGAAAAAAAAATGGAACCTTTTTCAAAATCGTAGCTTGTATTAAGGGATTATAGTTTATATTTTTTTTCCCTATATGTATATTTCTTACTAGGTATCATATGAGCCAAACAGAGATCATATGAAAAAGTTACGACCTCGGGTAGTTGACACTCCAACTAACCCTAACGGGCCCACAAACGTTCGATCCTTCATCTCCTATGGTTAGGTTTTTGGATGTTTAGGGTTTCCCATTATTGATTGTTGATAAAAATTCTTGCAAGACTCAATGTAAGAGAGTTCAAAAGGCATGTAGCCATCACATCTCTCCTCAAGTTAAGCTACCATCGCCCGAGCTAATTTGTTTCTCTTATGTATGTAAACAATTTTTCATCACTTTATATTTATTAATGAGAGTTATGTTTTCATTGTATCTTTGTGTTCTTATTTAAATTTGTATTTCATTTCATTCCTTCATAAATCTGGATCAATCCCCTATAGACCACCACGAAACAAACATCCATGGTCCAATACCAACTCTACACAACCACAACACTCACATGATTGCTTCATCATTAGGTATTACTATGTATGAATATAACTCATTAATCCATTTAATATTCATGAGTTTTATTGCAATTCCATCCTAGTGTATACAGGTCAAAATGAATAAACATAAAAGAAAAACCTAATTATATAAGCAAATATAAGAAAAACCCAACCACTTGAATATTAGTTGAATGGGGCAAATACCCACGTGGGAATAAATCATATGATTACATTATAACCATTCCCATCAAAATTATTAGAAGGATACAATAATTTTGTATCGATTCATAGGCATCTCGAAAAGGTGGCATATTGTCGCATCAACAGTTGATGGTATGATGGTTGAAAAGGTGGATTAAATGAAATAATAATGGAACAAAATAATCAATTATCAAAGGATGAATGAAATTCATTGTGTTCTAACCTTTTTTAAAACCTCTACCATCTTGTCTACTAGGCCAACCTCGCATGCAACTCCTCAACCTCATTTTTCTCCTTGATAGTTGTTACAAGAAAACTAGTCTCTATAGGGTTTGTTGCTCTCACAATCACTAGGATATAGTATAGGTTTGCATAACTATCAAAAAATAAGATGGAAACACAACAAATCCAACAATACTCCCATTCAAAGGTCAATTTGGTTCCATATTCTTGAACTATGTTACACTTATTATAACTAGTCAAAGTTTCAAGGCCTCTCTTACATGGATTTTCATAATTGTGTGTTTGGGTTTATGTGGTCTGCAAGGTTAATTGCTGAGTCACTTATGTATATTAAATTTGTTTCAAATTCATAGAATTTACTAAAGGTAAAATACAGTATGATAATTTTGAATTTTATATAATTCTTATATCCTGAAAATGACAATGACATTATTGTTATTTGATGGGTTTACATGGTACTGTCTGATAAATGATTCTATATAACCTACTTATAATTTTTTCAATCTTGAGTAAATTTTCCAGTCTACTAGGTTATTTTTTATGAGCTACAGGGTTGGTTTAGGGAGCTTGATTGGTGAAGGTCATAAGAACTGGTTGAATTTAAACTAGAAAACTAATATATATATATATATATATATATATAACCACAGAGTTCTATGTACCCACCTACATGATAGGGGTGGGGTTTATCAAAAACTAACCCGCAGGCCATAGTAGAATCTATCAGAACCCCGGGGTGGTAAATATCTTCCAAAGGAGTCAATGGTTTGGATCCTTTAAAAATATAAAGGGTATAATGATAATGTGGATCTTGAATTTGATTTGAATGTTTAAAACAATAGGGAACAAGAGTATATCATAGCACTGAAAGGACTATAAATTCATATTAATGAAGAAGTAATTATCAAAGTAAATTTATTCCTCAAGACCTCCCCTGGGATAAAGAAGAAAGGAAAGAGGAAATTTTTTCTAAGAAAAAAGTTTCTTGAAAAATGAAGATTTTATAGAATACAAGAATGGAGTTAAGAGGGAGAGAGCTTGTTATCCCCTCGTAATGAGGTGGCATACCACCTAATAAATTACATTTCTTGTGATGTAAGACTTGATGTGGTATATCCCTATCAATATATATTATTGTACCAATTCAAACACCAAGCCCATTCTCAAACCTCTCAAACCCTAAGATATCCTAATTACAATCCTTGAATGTAATGAGTGGTAAATTAAAAGGAGCTAATCATGAGTTCTTAGCCTACCCTGGACTAATCAAGCTAATTTTTTCTGATCATGGCCCCCCTATCTGATCAAGGAAGTGATGGTAGTTAGAGACAACCAATTTGTCGAAATGGAAACTTTCTTGGGGATCATGGCCCCCTATCATTGGAAATGGCCAATTATAGGTAACTAGAAAGGACATAAAACCCATTCCTAAATATAAATGGTATAAGTTATAGATCTCTCAATTAGCACAACAAGGGGGGTTCCACATTCAAAATCCCAAGGAATTAATTAATTAATTCCAAGGATGCAGTATAGAGGAGAATGGAATATTATGTGAATTTTATTTACATAATATAGTATTATCAAAGTCACCATCTTGGAACCCAAACCCTAATTTAGGGGATGTGAAAATTCTATCCTTGGCCTCTTGGTTGAGGTATAAATAAATAAGGGATAATGCGGTAAAGAAGATATTAGAGGAAGATTTGACTACCCCAATATTGATTAGGGTAAAAAACCTTTGTCCTCAAACTATCATTACAACACACAACAACCTGAAAAAATATTAGCATGTAGCACCCATATGTAGGGTAATACAAGAGGAGGTTTCCCTCCACATTGAGGTCATGCTAAGCTTACTAGGATATGTGGCCATAACGACCTTTCAGAGGAGATGGAAACACTTATCTTATGGTTTATAGGTTATATTACATCATTCCCATATTAGATGATACAATGTTATATAAAGGACACATCCTTACAAGGGGATCCTACTTAGGCTAATAATACATTGGATTGGCCTAAGGTTCAATCCTCCATTAATGTGAGATTAGCATAGCATACCATCCAAGAACAAGAAACTAATGAGTGGAAAGGGATAGAGGAAACACTTTTGTTTTATACACATGGGAAGATTCCAAGGTATACTGTATGGGTACTAGAATAACTGTGAATGCATTTCTAGATAGAGAACAAGAAGAGTGAGGGAAATAATAGTTTTCAAGGGTGTGAAACACTTCAAGCTAGGGGATATGATGGAACCATAAATTCGAAATCTCTTATCGTCCATCCATCACATTATATTACCCTCATGTCACATTTTTTGACCTTGTATATGCACTATTTTGATGTTTGCATAGATATTATGAGCACCTAGGGAAATTTGAGATAATAGTGAACTTTTCATATGGCCTTTTAACTTCTTTTTTGTGCTAATTTTGAGAACATTTAATACGCTCCTAAGATTAGTAGTAGAGAGGTAATGTAGGGATATTTTTACCTCTCATAGGAATGCACAAACCTAGCCAATTCAGTGCATTAAAGCCAACGCAAGGAAGCTATGAGGCCAACTAAGGGACAACAACCAGGATTTCAAGGTTTTTGGGGAGAAATAAACCCTCCTTTCAAGGAGGTTGTTCCCCACGATTTTGTGTAAGAGAGGACTCAAGAAAAGGCTTCAATATTCAAAGTTGTGTATTTTTTATTTAAGTTAATGGAAGGATAATATTTCTTTCTAAGTAGTTAGTGTTGGATTTTTATTAGGTCATTAAGCACCTTGGGGAGGGCCTACTCACAAAATCTATAGAGACAATTTGGTACCTTTCTCTTTCTCATTCCCATTCTTATTTTCCATATTATTTATGTATTTCATTTCATGCTGCAAATATTTTAGTGAGTGGTGCATTTTGCATGTTTCTATAGAAGCTTAGTAACTTAGTCTTTCTAATTTGTTTATTTATTCTCATGAGATATATATGCTAAAAGTAGGTTTATTTATGAGTTTTAGGTTTTCCAACATCATTTTTTTTTTAATTAACCTCAAATATGGAACTTCCTGTAAGACTAAATAACTTTCCTATATCATTATATAAATTCCTATAAAATGATGCCAAGAGATTCTTTTTAGAACATTTTCTTCATGGTTAATGGATATTTCATCTGAATATATATAATATGGCACTTATTGATGTGATTTAGTGAATAGGGGAGTTAAGGAGTTCAAAATTCAACATTATAGGACTCCTTTGTATTTTTCTATAGGATTTCTTTATATTTACTATATTATTGAGTCATGTTTTGAAAAAGTAAGATTAAACTTTATATTTATGTAAGAGTAGAATATGATTTCCTTTGTTGAAATTTTTCTTTCTCTGCAAATAGCTTTATCTCTTTTCCTACAAATCTATTTCCTACAATTTAGATCTCTTTTAATTAGTTTAATCTAAATGGTTATTCACCAATTGGTTCCCATTTTCACCTAATCAGAGATACATTTTCTTTCATCGGATAGGTTAATATATGCATTAAAGAACAAGAAGTGTAGCTAGAACGTATAGTGCAAGATACCTCTTAATTTCGTACGGGCCCTAGGTTGACATATTAAACCTAAGACCTTCAAGGATACAACATTATGCTAGAATACTAAGGGCCATCAATATGGTACTCATTCTTCAGATTGGGAAAACCCCTACATTTTTCTCCTTAAACTTTCCATTGCCTATAAATTTGATGGGTGAATTGAATTTTTATGTTATAAATATATGTTTCTTGCATATGCCCAAGCATGTCTATCAAATATTTCTAGTCACTAATTATGATTTTTTTTCGTCTATGGTACAACTTGTTATATCCTCACTTGTCATGACTAATGTTATGGTTGACTAGAAATTATCCAACATAGAATGGGTTATCATTGATCAAGAAGATGTATTGGGAGAAAGATCTTGATTATTGTATGATAAGACTTTGTCTAGAAGTAAGAGTATGAGAGGTTTAGATTTACCCAAATTAGTAAATAAATTTTCCACTAGAGTAAATATTTTCATAAGAAATGGAATGATATATTTGAAATGTATGCATAAAAACAATGAGATGCACTTTCCACGAATCATAGTTATGTTCCTATATTAGTGTTTATTCATGTAAAATAAATAAGGATTATCAAATCCCTAATATATTGCATGGGATTGGTGCATATGGTGAGGTGTTAAATAAATCATGCCACAGTGATCTTAAGAGATTACTTGATTGTAATTGGGTTATTTCCCTTACTAATTTCAAGGGTGATGGTGATGGAAGAAAGAGTTGGAATCATGGTGGTAGGGTAATTCAATCTACAATTATATTGTTTTTCTCAAGTTTCTTGTTGAAGAAGAATACATACAAAGTTCTAAGCTTGTTTCTCAGGGATATAGCACAAATGGGATTTTGGCCAGTGCAACCATAATTTTTTTTAATCAAAATTACAATGTGTTTCTTTTTAAAGGTTCCTTTCTGGGATTCTTCCAATACACTGCTAGATCCAATCATACTAATTGATTGGAGTAATTATGATGAATTTGGGAATCCAAATAATCATGCAGACTTTGAATATATTCAACATTTCTCTCCATATGAAATATTCAAAAGGAGTAGCATATCCCATGATGACTATAATCTCACCTTTTAAAACAAGGTTTTCATTTTGATATTAATGCGCAATAAAGGAGTTAGATAAAGCTCAAGTGTAGAGTTGTGGGTAGAATTTTGTGTGATGTAATTAAGAAGGATAGCGTTGAAAAACGATGGAAGATCATATTGAATTTATTTTCAAAACAGTTGAAATTTTTAAGTATAAAATATTGTCAAACAAAATAAGTGGTGTGATTTTCAATTGAGATTTGAGATGCATGGCATGGTTAATTATTTTTTTGTTTCGAAGGAAAACCAATCTAGTTTTAGTCATTCAAATAAAAACTTTAGAATAGTGTTTGATATTAAAGTATTGAATATTGTATTTTTTCCAAACTACACGTATTTTGACCTTATTTTACCTACCAAGATGGCTAGATATGTTGAGGTGTACAAAATATTTTATTTTGGAATACAAACGAATTGTAAATTACATGGATATATTCCTTAGGGACTTGCAACATCATTTCCAAATTTAACACCAAGACATTAGAAATGATAGTTACAACATACCAAGAAGTTTTCTTATTGTTATTCAATGACTCTAGACTGTTGATTTATAAAGAGATTAAATTTCAAAGATGAAGATGTTATTAGAGTACTACATTCATATGCATGTCGTTGTATAATATTCATCTAAAGCAAGAAATGTATAAATCAATATCTACATGTGATAACTTTGAATTCAATCCTACATTTACACACAAATCGACAAAGATTAATATTCCACTTCCACTATTAGGTACTGCTTCTTTAATTATAGCAATTATAACATCACCTATATGAGCGCATTTACGATTACTTGCTCCTAGAACTCGAATGAACAATTTTGTTGAAGAAATTGGAAAGATGTTAAATTGAAGCAATAAATAAACAAATTTATGTTTTGATAATGAGGGATCTCTTGGAATGTGGCAAGGATATAAATTCCCATGAATATAATTCACTTTTATTATTTTATGAATAATTTGGCGCTATCTACAAAAATAATAACACAATTACATCCCTAATTTCAATCCTAAAAGCATGATCAACATTATCTGTAATTACCAAAATAAAAAGCTAACACTAATATAGACCTTATAAAGTGGAAGAAACTATAAGAAGTTGAAGCCACTTGGGAAAATGACGAATTTATTGTAGAAATTAATTGCAGATTCAATACTACTCATGTAATGTTCTAAAACATAATACTCAAATCTCTTTACTCATATGCGGAAAGCAATTCACTATTGAGAAGCAATACCAAAAACATGTGACATGAATTTAACACACATACACAAGGATATATGTAGGGGAAAGAAACTAATCAAATCTCCTTCCTATATGTATTTCATAAATCAGAAAATAGAGAAGAAATAGAATGATTACTCAAGCCTGAGCAACCGCTTCACAAGTATAATCTATCTCACTGCCTCACATACTGACTCTGGCCAACACTTAGCCAATTTTCCTGCCTTCCAAGATCTTATTTCCTTACATTGTTTCCTTGGGAACTAGCCCCTATGATTTAGGAAAATTCCTATAGGATCTTTCTCTGATTGCATTTACCACTTGTACAACTTGGATAATTATAAAATTGATAGTACAATGCCTTAAAATCCAATATAAACTGGGTAACTTGAATTTCACGTATGCATGAGTTAATTATTAGTTGATTGATCAATTATCTGGTTGAACACTGAAGTTGCACCTCACTTGATCCAGGTGGCTCAAGACACCCTCAGGAGACCAAGAGGGCTTAGAAATGGTCAAAATTCAAAGTGGTCAGAATGCTTTCGAACTAGGACAAGATTGTAGTGCTAGTCGCCCCAATTACAATGGCGTGAACAACACTCAAATCCGAGTCTGTATGAGAACGTTATTGCAGTTTGAAGTTTGTACCAAACAACAAAAAAACAAGTCAAAGTCAACATTTATCCACATGGTAGGCCGTATGGATGACATGTGGTAGGCCTAGTGGGACCCACAAATCTAATGTAGCAACCTAGTCAACAAAATAGGTGGACCCACAAAAAGGTGATGTGGCAGCATCCAAGTCAACACATGGCAAGTAGGTGCTAGAGGTGGCATATGATGTGAACCAATAAGGTCTTGCCACATGTCCCAATCACATGGTGCCAAATTTCACCTCAAATTAGGCCCAAGTGGCCTTGGATGGTGCAACCTCCATTTTTTGTCTTATTCTCATGTTTTTGGGATTCGTTACAATATGGACATACGAATTCCATATATTATATGGTTTGAAAAAACTATATTAAAACTAAAATTGAGCTTTAAAACAATATTGGGGGTCAATGGGAGTCGAACCCAAAACCTCCCAACAACAAGTATCTTAATATGATTATGCCAACCAATGTGCCAACCTCACACTTTGTCTTATTCACCCTCACACTTTGTTATAAAATGTCATTCAAATGGTTCAAGGAAACCATGGAGAATGATGGAGAATACATGAGAGATGAGGGCATAGGGAGGCCAATGGAGCCGTGAGCAAAGAGGAGGCAAAACGTGGAGCGGACCGATGCGTTCTTCAACGAATAATATTTTTTTATTGCAGGTGCAGAACCATGAGTGGCCAGAGGTGCAAAACGTTGCCTAGGGAATCTTGAGGGGCATCAAAAAGATTCCTTGAGGTATCGAACTTGCCGGAGTCAGAATTTGACAAATTGTATGTCGATTTGACACCTCTCGGTGATAGGAATCCAATGATGATGTCCGTTTTTGTAGCAGAGCTTCCCATTTTTGGCCATTTTCCATATTGGAGTGACAGTGTCAAATTCCCAAGTGTGGACAGTCGATTTTATGCGTCTCGATGCCACGAACTCGATGGTGCATCCAGATTCAGCAGCTGAGCATCCACTTCTTCAACCAACCTCAATGGTTGAGGTATATGCAGTATTGATTTCATGTGTCTCTTTATCATCTAATGTGAGATGTAATATGTTGTTTAGATCCTTGCTTGATGTATGTTGCGGGATCTATGTCTCTACTTCATGTGAGATGTTTTCACCATGTATCGTTATGTTTTATTGAGATCCCTATGTAACCTTGATGAAGGGGTCCTCATCGTCACCTTGTGTGAGATTATGTCATGTTGATAGGAGGCCTATTGTGAGTGAGAGTTCCTGTAGCAAAACATCTTATGGAGAGACAAGCCACTCATGTTGAGGGCATATATCCTTGTATGACAGAAAACATAGTCCATGTACATCATCACCATTTCCAACACTATATGAAGCATCGTACCCCATTTTGACATCGGTCCCGAAGACATAGCCAACACGAGGTGAACTCCGTTATCAATGTCTCATGTTCTTATTTTGTTGTTTTTTGTCTTGTTTCATGTTGCTTAAATTGTGAATATGTGTTCTTTTAATGCTATTTTCAGTGCAGTTCTAACCACATCACAGAATTAAAATATCATGGGTAAATCCGGTAGCTGATGGACCTGGATCAAGTGGTATCAGAGAGGTCTTCTTGGTGATGTGAATTGCAAGCGTGTACATTGATTGAACGTGCAGCAATGGAGGATGTCAAAGGCATGTACGAAGCCATGCTGAGGATGCCCAGAATGGTGGACATAATGTATGAAGCTTATGAGAAGAGAATAGAGGAAGAGGAGAAATAAAGATCAGAGAATGATGCTTCATCCACATCTTCCAATGCTTATTCATCTTCTCCCTCGCCTTCATCATCTTCTCATCATTCGAATGAGGAGATCCACCAGAGTCTTCGAGAAGAGAATGCTGAATTAAGGAGACTACTACCAGAAGAGAAAGGAGAGAATAAGAGATTGCAGCTTCAGTTGTGAGTCGTTGAAGAGGCCTTGGAGAAGTTGAAGCGCAACGAAGGCTTAAAGAAGCCATCATCACCCGTTTTTGAATCAACATTTGAGATAAAAAATGATGATTTCTCTTCAGTTTCATCTTCACACGCTATTATTTTTGTCGGAAATTTGGAGATACCTATTACAGGAACTGGAAAGATACTCCTCACCAATATGGGATATAAAGGAGGAGGACTTGGTGTTAATGGCCAAGGCATAACTCAGCCATTGGAGGTTGTGCAAATACCTCGATTCACAGGTTTTGGATACACTGAAGGACAATGCTCGAAGGTGTCAGAAGCTTCTAATACATGGTTGAAACCATTGGGGAAAGATAATGATGGGAACACTTCACCATCATCATATGACAACGCACAGAGCTGAGGCAAGCTCTTATCACCATGATTTCTCCAGAGACCAACAAGAAAGGTATAACAAGTCTCGGTATTCTAATGTTCATTTTGATTACAAGCATGTTTCTACTAATGAAAATAAATCATGGCGTCGGATAATATATAGTTTTTGTGTATTACATAACCATGTATTTTCTGAGTGCTGGAAAATAATGGCAACACGAAAGAGGATGAGGCATGAAAGGCCTTCTCCACACCAAGGAAAGAAGAAGGTAAAGCAGGCCTGGAGGGAGAAGACTCATTATAGTCATTGTGACAGAAGTGGTCATCAAAGATCCACATGTTAGAGGCTCCATCCAGAGAAGTGCCTTAAGTACAAAGTGCTAGTGCAGGAACCAGTTGGAACAGTGGTTCGACAAGCGAATGTGCCACAAAGAGATGATCCATTCACTTTGATAAGTGAGAGATGGTTTTTCTAGGTGTGGTAGTGTGTCATGGCCTTACTTTGTAAATCATATGTTGCAACTTAAAATGTAAAATTAATGATTTTTTTTCCATCACTTTTTAAGCGAAAACGATGTTTTGGCCTTGTATTGATAGTTGGGTTATTGATTCCATTTTAATGTAAGATTGACCACTAAGTATGAGTTATAAAATTGTGGCAAGTATGGGATGCTTGGGACATATTTTTTCATGTAATTAAGAATGAAATTTTTAAGAATAATGTACTACAGGTTTGTAGAGGATGCATGTGTCAGCTCATCACTTATGGCTCTGAAGAACAAAGGTGAAGGAGAATGAAGGGTGACCTTTTAGGACACTTATGGTGCAAACAAGGTACAAAGTAGCTGCAGATTATTTTCATGCTTTTGTTGGACCAAAAGAGCCTCAGTGGGGAGGATTGATCCAGGTGGCTCCAAACACCCTCAGGATACCAAGAGGGATCAGAAATGGTCAAAATTCAAAGTGGTCAGAATTATTTTGAACCAAGACAATATTGTAGTGCTCGTCGCCCTGACTTCAATGGCATGAATGACACACAAATCCAAGTCTGTATGAGAAATTTATTGCAGTTTGAATTTTGTACCAAACAACAAAAAAACAAGTCAAAGTCAAAATTCTTCCACGTGACAGGCCATATGGATGACATGTAGTAGGCCTAGTGGAACCCACAAAGCTAATGTGGTAGCCCAGTCAACAAAATAGGTAGACCCACAAAAAGGTGATATGGCAGCACCACAAGTCGACACATGGAAAGTAGGTGGTAGATGTGGCATATGATGTGGATCGATGAGGGCTTGCCACATTTCCCAATCACATGGTGCCAAATGGCACCTCAAATTAGGCCCAAGTGGCCTTGGATGGTGCAACCTCCATTTTTTGTCTTATTCTCATGTTTTTGGGAGTCGTTACAATATTGACATACTAATTCCATATATTATATAGTTTGAAAATTTTATATTAAAACTAAAATTGGGCTTTAATACAATATTGGGAGTCAATGGGATTTGAACCCAAAACCTCACAACAAAAAGTATCTTAATATGATTATGCCAACCAATGTGACAACCTCACACTTTGCCTTATTCACCCTCACACTTTGTTATAAAATTCCAATCAAATGGTTCAAGGAAACCATGGAGAATGATGGAAAATACATGAGAGATTAGGGCACAGGGAGGCCAATTGAGCCGTGAGAAAACCGAAGGCAGAATGTGGAGTAGACCGATGCGTTCTTCAACGAATAATATTTTTTTATTGCAGGTGCATAACCATGAGTGGCCAGAAGTGTGGAACCTTGCCTAGGGAATCTTGAGGGGAATAAAAACGATTCCTTAAGGTCCTGAACTTGCCGGAGTCAGAATTTGACAAATTTTATGTCGATTTTACACCTCTCAGTGACAAGAATCTAATGGTGATGTTTGTTTCAGCAACAGAGCTTCCCACTTTTCAGCCATTTTCCAGATTGGAGTGATGTTGTCAAATTCCCAATTGTGGACAATCAATTTTATGCCTCTCGACACCACAAATTCAATGGTGCAGCCAGATTTAGCAACTGAGCATCCACTTCTTCAGCCAACTTCAAGGGTTGATGTATATGCAGTATTGATTTCATGTGCCTCTTTTATAATTTGTTGTGAGATGTAATATGTTGTTTAGATCCTTTCTTGATGTATGTTGTGGGATCTATGTCTCTACTTCCTATGATATTTATTCACCATGGCTTGTTATGTTTGATTGAGATCCCTATGTAACCTTGATGAATGGGTCCTAATCGTCACCTTGTGTGAGATTATGTCATGTTGATAGGAGGCCTATTGTGAGTGAGAATTCTTGTAGCGGAATGTCTCGTGGAGAGACAAGCCACTCATGTTGAGGGCATATATCCTTGTATGACAGAAAACATATTCCATGTAAATCGTCACCATTTCTAGCACTATATGAAGCGGCCTACCCCATTTTTACACCAGGCCCGTAGACATAGCCCACACAGGGGAACTTTGTTATCAACGCCTCGTGTTCTTATGTTGTTGATTGTTGTATTGTTTCCTCTTGCTTAAAGCATGCATATGTGTTATTTTAATGCTCTTTTCAGTGCAATTCTAACCACATCACAGAAGTAAAAGATCATGGGTAAATCTGGTAGCTGACGGAACCGAATCACCACTGCTATACCTTCTACTATTTCCTCCAACAATTGGAACTAGTTTAACTAAATTTAACTCAATTTTATTAAATTAAATTGTTACAACTAAAATTAACTCAACCTAGGCTCCTAAAATTTAGGAATCATTGTACACAAATCAACTTAAGCCCTCAACTCGAATTAATTAATCCAACTAAGTGAAACTAACTTATTTAACTCGTACAAGTTGTCTTGTGATGTGGAATTACAATTTTCTCCTAATTTAATTCAAGGGAAAATTATATCATGTTTTTCTTGTTGCCATTTTCAACATGTATCCTATGGTTTTCATCCTTTCACATGTTTCATGGTTGAAGCTTTTCAAGCATGGGTGCCTTGTAATAAACTTAATACAATTATATTATATTTACTATAATAAACAAATGGTCATCATGCCCAGTAATGGGACTTTTAATTCCCTTTATAACTACTAAGAGAACTAATAAAATGGTATGCACTTGTAATTGTCAACCCAAGGTTCATATGAATATTGTGTGTTACCATGCACCATATATGCAAGAAGTGCATTATTCTTTAACTAGTTGGTTCAATTTTTATAGTTTCAATAATTATATTTATAGGAAAAGTATAGAGAGTTCATAGACTATCACAGGTTTTGGCAAGGTTCTACAAAAATTTGAAAGGGAAATGACAATCACACATGTTAAAAGGAAATCAATAGTTATTGTGCTAGAGAGAAAATTTACAGTTATGGAAAGAAATTCACACCCACTAAAAGAGAATCACTTTTTTAGAAAGGAAAGCATACTTGCTAAAGGGAAACCACTCATGCTCGATGAAAAGAAATTTTACTTGTTGGAAAAGGAAATCTAGTACTTGCTAAAATGATCACCATTATTGCTTGAACACCAAACATAATTATTGCTTTATACACAATCCTTCAAAATATATTATTGACATGAAAATAATGAATATAATTTGCAATTCTAATTTATAAATGAGATACAATTATACTTAAATAAATATAATAAATCCCAAATACAATTAACTAAAATGGTAAATCTGATTTATAAATAAATTACAATTATATGAAAATAAATATAAATTATGAAGATACTACAATATATGGAAATAAAATTAAGAGAAATCTAAAATATAGCTTTACACAAATGTAAACTAGAAATAAATATAATCTATCAAATAAATGCAATCTTACATGAATGAATAACTTCATAAATAAAGTAGACAAGAAAAAATGAAAAGATAACCAAAATAACACTTTACTATATTGAAGTGGGCCAAGTGGGCCCTTCCTTCGTAGAATAGAGTGTTGATATCACTCTACTTCAACGCTAAATAATTATACATTAACATAGAGAAAAAAGAAATTAATATTTTTATATTAAAGAATAATTATTACCATCCATGCTTAACCTTCCTCTCTTACCAAGAATTTCCTCTTATACATGAGCTTGTTTTAAAAATGAAATAACAAATGTTTTAATATAGATATACTTGAGAATCCTCAAATCTCAAGTGGTTACAACAATTTTACAACTTTATAAACTATAAAAAAAATGATTTCCAAATTCATGCTAATCCCTAATGAATTTTGGAATATATTTTATTTTGAAATTCGTAATAATTTATATTAGCTATAATATTTTTTCCAAAATATTCTAAAAATAATTATTAATTATGTGGATATCCCTAATGAAATTATATATAAGAAGTCTTATTTTGTATTAAGAACATATATGCACTTTTTTTTTTATGTCTCACAGTCATTAAAACTATAAAATATATATTTTATTCTCTTCCCTAGAAGACCTCATGATTGGTGGTGTTCAATTTCCTCAACCTTAGCATGCTAAACACAATGATATACAAATGCCCTGCACTGTGAATTAGAAGGTGGTGTTCAATTTCCTCAACCTTAGCATGCTAAACACAATGATATGCAAATGCCCTGCACTGTGAATTAGAATTTCCTCCAACTTGTAGTATAGGATTTTGAATTAATATCCTATCACAAATTGTCCAAAAATAAGCCATTTTTATATATAATACACATTTCTTTTAATGTTAATGAGATCTTTAAATAAATATTAATCAAATGCAATGAAAAATATTTTGTGCAAAATTATGGTTTTAAGCATCAACAAGGATAATTAGGGGTTATGCCAATTAGAGGAAAGTTTAGCCTAAAACCGCCCATGAAATTTTCATGTAATTTCCATGTCATAATATGTCAACCAATCAAGATTCTTTAAATTTAAAAATAGGTACATGTAAATATTTTGGAGGGAAAAGAAGAATTTTTTTAATTTTTTTTTTAATTGTATTTTTTACTTATCTCCTTATAGGTTTACTCAAATTTCAAGTGTAGACACTCATTGGATGCAAAATTAAATTCCACATCCAACGAGTAGCCATTATGCATATTTTTTAGAAGACCCACCTTGATAAAAATCGCAGATACATTTTAATTGTATTTTTTACTTATCTCCTTATAACTTTACTCAAATTTCAAGTGTAGACACTTGTTGGATAAGAAAATTAAATTCCACATCCAACGAGTACCCAATATGCATATTTTTGAGAAGACACACCTTGATAAAAATTGCAGATAGATTAAAAAAATGTGTTTCAACACGGTTTTTTAATTTATGTGTAATTTTTATCATTGTGGGTCTTCTCAAAAGTATGCATAATGGGTATGCATTGGATGTGGAATTTTATTCTGCATCTAATGAGTGTATACACATGAAATTTGAGTAAACCTATATGGAGATAAGCCGAAAATACAATTTAAAAAAGTAGTTTTCTTCTTTCCCTCCAAAATTCATACTTCTTATTTTATTATTTTAACTATTATTTTATTATTTTTCCTTAGGAGACTACTTTTAGGTTGAAAATTTCCTCTGATGTGTAAGTAAAAACATATGTAAAATGTTGATGAAGAGATGATGAAAATATGACAATTCTAAGGTCCATTACCCATATGAAGGGTTACACCCCAAATGTTATGCAAAGTATAAATTTCTTCCTTTTGGTCATTGTAATCATCATGTCAATAAATTATCAAATATTAATTTATTCATATCCGTTAATTGCAATTGCTTCAGTTGCAACCTTTTTGGGGTCTCCCATAGTTTTCCAAACGTACTTTCGATGTAGGAAACACATCCCACAAACCAATCTAAACCTCTACAAACCCCCCTGTAAGTTGTGCCACTAGGATACTAAGATCATTAGCTTGATCCCACTTCCATATCATCCCTCTAAAGTGTCGAACAACTAACCACAAACCCTAACCCCTCATTATCTTACATCTTGTTTACCATACCCTTTCATATACAGTATGACCTCCCTCTAAACCCACCCCCCTATTAGCTCCTCACCACCACCTACCTTGATAGGGCACACCTCCTATTTAGGAAAAGACACACCTGCTAAACTAGTGAAAGGCCTACCTCTCTTTTATCCAAAATTATTTCCCCAACATTTAGTGGATCATTCAAATTGAAAGTGGAAGGCTTCAAGTGTAAATAAATCCTACAAGGAAATGAAGGTTATCATAGATCCTAACTTCTACTAAGAGAATGTGATTCAATACATTGAGTAAGTGCTCATTGAGAGGTTCCATGCTAGGAATTTTTAGGAACCTAAGTCATGGAATTTGGTAAAGGGAACCTCAGACCACCTTCTTGGTTATACTCCACTCATTCATGTGGGATAAAAGGGGTATAATACTTTATTTTTTAATCCAAGTGTAGAGGATCGAAGACAAAATCCATGGTGTCCCATGGTTCTTAGGAAATTTTGCGGTATGTTAGTTTTGATATAATCTAGGATAAAATCCATATTATTGCTCTCTAGTTTAAGATATCCTATTTTCAAATCAAGTCCAAGAGGCCCCAAAATTTTAAAATCATTAATGAATCTCTTGGTACCTTTCTTACAACAAACATCAAACGTCAAAGAAGAAAAACACTTTAGTGAATACCATTTGTGTGGAGATGGACATCCCATAGGGAATCCATAATCTCATCATGATTGAATTAAAGATACACACTTCAAGCAAAATATACACTATAAAAATGTTCCATTTTAGTGCACCCATTATCAGTCCAAGGCCACCTAAAGATCACATGTTCCTAAAGTAAACATATAATTTGGTGAAGGAAAAAATATTCCTATGATTCCCTTGAACATTAGAGTGGAAATGTAGTGGGGAATGAAAGAGGAAAAATAAAGTTGGCCAAGGTGAAATAAGGGTTGGAAAAACTCAACAATACAAACCTTTCAATCAAGGTTTAAATTATCAAGGTTAACGAGCAACTCTAGGACTACATCTTTGAGTTGGAAGATGGTTAAAATAGTCAAAGAGCATGGTGCATAACCCCTCCCTTCCAAAAATTTCCAAAGGCATCATTCGAATATCCCTTTATAAATTGAAGCCTCTCACATGGTGAAAGTTGTTTTAGGAGAAGAAAGCAAGGTGGGAATAAAACACTCTAATCCACACAAAAGGAAAAACTTATGTGTTGGAAAAATTATATATATTCCAATTCCAACATTCAATTATCATTCTGGATTCGTAAGACTTAGAGATGCAAGCATATGAAATGCACGATTAGAGTCTAAGTTAATCTAGTTGAGAATACAAAACAAACTTTAAAATCTTGAAAGGAAATTTTATTCTAAGTCTATTAAATAATAAATTAACCAAGCACTAGTCACATTCTTAGATCTAAAATGTAATGTAAAATAGGTTCAAAGGTAAATTCTTAAATCACATTAGAAACTGAAATATCCCTATTCTATTCTTCACACACCCTTTAAAACTAAATAACACTACTCAAGGAAAGAAATCCAATGAATAACATGCAATCTAGAAACTACTATGTCCTAGCAAATTAACTAAATCATTTCAATACTTTCCATTTACTAGATCATGAAGTAAGAAATATGGAACCTTGAATTGTTCTTGTATAAAAACACTTGAAACATAAATCTCAAAGCAATTTTGCAAGGGATTAGAAAGGAAACAATTCTAGAAATTCAATAAACAAATCTCAATAAATCTCTAAAACTACCCTAAAGCAGGCTACTTGTAATGGCCTAAGAAACCTAGTGCACCGCACACCTATTAAATTCACACAAGATAAATCATATAAGGGAATCACTTCATCACATATATACAAATATAATTAACCATAAGCATTTGACACTCTTCTTTCATTGTATGAACTTGACTGTAACATAGGTAACAATATTAGTAGATTTTTGGCTTCTGTGATCCATCAATAAATTATGAAGAATCTTTCGGTAATAATCTTTCGGTAGACTTTGTTCATGATAATGTGATTATTACCGAAAGATTCTTCATAACATAGGTAACAAGTCAGAAAACTATATTAGCATACATAATAGAACAAGTACAAAAACAAGAAATCTAAACTAATCATGTACAATAGCTTACCAAGCTGGATCAATGGACCATTTATGACACCAACAACGTAGCTAAGAACTCACAAACTTAAATGCTTCAGAAACTCATGAAACATCAACCATGATTTTTATTAATCTTCAACAAAAATACAATTTACAAAGAATTCCAAATGATGATCTCTCTCCCTCACAAAATTCAATTACAAAATCATGATTCCCTTCCTTAGACTTGTGAGGTATTATTTATACACTTAAAATAGTGGTTAATGATAATATCCAATCCCCTAAACTTAGAAAACAAATTTACAACTTTAGAGGAAAATCTCAGAAATCTGGTTTTTTTGTACTTTTACACAAATTGGTGTTAAAGAACCAACCATATCTTCTCGACCATGATGTATTTTGGATTTTTTTTTCTATGGGGTATAATTTTCCATATCATAAACAAAAACCTCTCTTGTAATTTCCTTATTCGATTCCATGGCCTCGAAAATCGTGCATGAATTTGATTGTTTGAATATTTTTTCCAATCTGGGTTTTGCAGAAATTTTGTACAAAACTTCTTCGACAAACTAGCTGTAAATATGAAACAGTATTGAATTTTGGGAAACGGTTTGAGATACAAGTAAATTGCTATGTTTTTAAAAAACTCATTTCTCGAATTATTGAGATTCGCCACCATATGCACGTAAATTGAGGAAAAAGATAGAAGCTTAAAAATCATTATCTATTTTTTTATTGTAACTTAAATCATGTGTTAGAATCCCAGGACAATTAATATAGACTAAATGCTTCTCGGCCTTTGAGGGGCTGGATGAAGAAGCTTACAGATGTTTGTCTGTATTAATTGTTTTACATTTAAGATTTAAGCTCGGTGGAGCTTTTGTTGACTTTTAAGGCTCTGTTTCATGCTATATTAACTTTGCTGATATTTTTTGCATTTAAGTTCCTTGGCAGAATTAAAAATTTGGCTGCACTGAGGCAAATATTTGTTTTTCTGATCATAATTTCGGCCTCTATTGAATGCTTGTGGCTACAAGTGGCTTTGTGGTAGCTGAGAGGAATCAATTGGCCTTTGTTGTGGCGGTGTAGGCCTTTATGTCTGATAAATATTTATGATTTTATTTAACTGTGTTTTAATTTGGAGGATTAGGCTTTTGATAATCAATCTTAGCCATAATCCCCCAAAATGCCTTCAATCCTTTGTTCTGCTATGTTTTGTTGATGTGCAGGGCCGCACAGGGCTCATATGGCATCAATGCCCATGAAGCGTTGATGAAACATGGCGTAGAACCCTTTGGAATGATCCTCCTTTTATGAATGAAAGTCTGGAGGATCGTCACCCTCGGCTTTCATTTCCCTTTATTTATAATGGGAAAATCCTTCGAAACCTACAAAATACAAAAATATCATGAAATCCTGCATTATTGGGTAAAAAATACTTCAGAGGGTGTGGGGAGGAGCGTGGTCGTTGGATGGCATCATCTAACGGTGTAGATCTGTTTGCGGAGATTAAAGGAAGAGTTGAGGAAGAAATAAGTCAGAACTATTGATCGCACAGAGATCAACGGTGGGGATCAGTTGTGATCATACAAAGTGAATGAGTCACTTTCTAAGGAAATGGAAGAAAAATGAAGGAAATAAGAAAAATTTCCTTTGGCAGGGGTAAAATACGAAGGAAATGAAATTGGGGCTTTGGGATGAATATGAGTCGTCAGATGAGATCCACCCAACGAGATCAACGGTGGAGATTTGCGTTGAAAACCTTTTGGTAGAGGTGGAGGGCGATATGTAAATGAAGGTTTAGATCTGAGCCATTGATCTGCAGAGATCAACGGTGGACGGCGTGTGCAATAACACACAACGGAAAAGAGGGGAAGTGGTTTTGGTGGCAAAACAGTTTTTTTCACACGGAGAGAAGGCGGGTTGGAAGTTTTGTCTTTTGGAACGCGATATGCATCCCCACCCAACACGTGGCATTAGAAAACCACCTATATCACATGCCCTTTGAGAAATTAACTTCTGCATTGAAAGTTACGTGAAACTCTGTGTGCATCGTCGGATCTGGTGTCTCAGATCTGACGATAGAGAATGAGCGTGATAACGGATAGATGCACGGGAGGAAGCAAGGGGACCAGTTTTATTATGGGCCGTTGATCTAAGATCTGGACGTTTGAGATTGAATCTCAAAGAAAGCAGGACCCACAGGGGTCGGGCTCGGCGGGTTTAATATGGGTCGTTGGATAGAGAAAATCAATGACAGAGATTGTATTTGAGGATCGAATGAAATAATACAAGGGCGGAAGGAGGGTTAATAAGGGCCGTTGATCTACAGAGTTCAACGGCTGCGATTGGCCGAAACAACATTATGAAGCGGGGCATATGTTTTTAACCAAAGGCATGAAATGCAATTTGGACCGTCCGATCTGGACACATGGACAATCCAGATGCAATTAGAGGCATCGGCATCGGCGGGAAAAGAACTTGGAGTGCGATGGAGCGATTGAGCGCAGACCGTCGATCTGCAAATCAGATCGACGATGGAGAACTCATCGGGGGTTGACCAATCAGGGGTGGCATTATGTTTAACACGCTCGAAAAAAAATTTGCGATGCAATGTAGAGCAGGTCATTTTATCGACTTAAGATCAACAACGGAGGTTGTTTCAACTTATGCACTGGCAGAAACCCTTTAAAACATAGTAAAACCAAAAATTAAATGAAAAACAAAGGTTTTATGGTGTCGAGCTGGTTTTATATATATATGAAGTGAATAGGCGCCCGTCTGCGGGGCCTTTGATTATATGGAATGCGAAAAGGCCCGGGGCTTATGTATGAGGGCCAATCGCAATCGTAGGTCAGGCTCGGTCTTTCAATATACCCATTGGAATTTTGCGATGCGATTGGTGCCTCGGGACTTAACTCTTAGTCCTAGGCGTAGGCTATATGGAATGAAGCGGATTTTATATAATGGGCTTCCATCGCATCGGAACTTTTTGATGCGGGCTTTTCAATCTACCCATTTTTATATTAAAAACATAACTCCGGCGGGTTTAGACCAAACCTTAGAAAAAACGGGTTTTACGACTTTACAAAGGAAAAATTAATCGGGAATGGATTTTTACAATGTTTTAGCGCCTGATTGCGGGCACAAGCGTTATATAAAATAATAATATGATCGGGGTTTATGCACAAGGGCTTAATCACATCGAAACTTTTAACAAAAATATTTTTGCGCTCAGATTCTTGCGATGCGATAAGCGCCTGAATGGCTAGCGCTTGGTTCTAGAACCAAGGCGTATGGAGGGGAAGTGGTTAGGACTTAGCCCAAAGGGGCTTAAACCCTTAGTGGAAAAACTTATTTTTTATGAAATTTTCAGAGTTTTCAGATGGATTTGGGGGTTTCAACAGAGTTCAAAAAGGAGTTTTAAACTCTGTAAAGGGGATTTCATGAAGGGGAAATGGGAAAAAATGAAAAATAGAGGAAATTTATGGGAATGAATAGGGGTAAAAATGGAGGTTAGTTTTGAAGTGGAAGGAGGGGAAAATGGTGTTTGCAGCAGTATTTTCTCTTATGGAATCAGTAGAATTTCAGAGTTTAAAATGGGAACAACAATGAAGATTTGGACAGAGGGCACGATGTCTTCAAGAGTCTTTAAGAGATAAAAAAATTTAGCAAATAAAAATTGTTTCTTGAAATCTCAGAAATGTTTTAGCCACCATTTGATATGACAAATTTTATTGGTGGCTAACAGTGGCTCCACTTGGGGATGGCGCCTTCTTGAAGGCATCAAGAACTTCAGACTTACATTCTCTGGGAGGCTGATCAGTGCCTAATCCATTGGGTTGCCTTTCTTCATTTGGATGGTCTTCTTTTGCTCTGGAAAATATTAGCAGCCATGGAAAACAGAGGAACTTCATCAATACAAGCTTTCTACCTACCCAATCCTACTGATCTAACATTTTTTCTTTGTTAGAGTGCACTTGGATTGGCAAACTCTTTTTACAACATTTTCTTCTTTTGAAAGCATAAAACTAATCTAATTCTACTCCTTATTTCTCCATGAACTCAGATTAAACATTTGAGCCCATATGTTTCTCTACCTAATCTACTAATCTGTTAGGATTAAACAGTCTAATAGATTTTTATTCTCTAATTTCTACAACAGAAATTTAAAAACATACAAGTCAGGATTGAACAGTCTAACTTGATGCTGATCTATGGCATAAAAATAAGCTGCACATAGATATTATTTTTTCATAAAATTTTAAATCAAAATGGAAGGCTTAAGATCTGAAAGTTCAAGCACTTCCTTCATCTTTTTTCAGCTCTGTTTTGACTCTTGTTTGAGTTGTTTTCCTTGTTTCTCTGGTTCAGATTTGAAGCTGATTAGAACCATTTTTACATCTTTTTTGACTCGGAAAATAAAACATATTTGAGTCATCTCTCTTTGGAAACTTAGGTTCAGATTTTGAGCATGTTTGAACCTTTCATTTCTAGCCTAAACTACCTACTGATAAACCAAGATTAAACAGTTTGGAAAATCGAATTCACTATCCTATCAGCAATAAATTTAAAACTAATTAGTCAAGATTAGGCTATTTGACTAACTATAGGTGTGTTTTCAGGAGTGGATTTTAAGCTTGCACACTTTTCAAATTTGTTTCTCTTTTTGTTGGTATGGGGTTGTACCTTTATTGTTTTTACAATCTGCCCTCTTTTCTTTCTTTTATTGTTCTTGTATTTTTGTATTTTTTATTTTTCTTCGGAGACAAAAAATCAACAACTATCTAAATGCTTAAAACTGAGCTATATTGATATTCCTATCTAACCTATTCTAACATGGAGTATTTACATATTCATATGATACAAAAGTGCCAATGTAGCCAGTTGAGTAATGTCATAAAGAAGAAGAAACTCTGGCTGCTTGTTAGAGGTATCCATAGTACATTTTGAAGATTAATCTTCAAAATCAAGACTGTCACAGGAGGTGACAACTTTTCATGTCTCTGGCTCTTGCAAAGGATCCATGCTTGATAATTTGAGCCAGTTGGGACTTCCACACACTTTTCCAAAGGATCAACAAAGAAAAGATGAAGGTTCTCTTCTTTTCGGCTCTCCATGTCTGGTAGATTGTGTGTTTCCAAGACTTCAACTTTGAGGACTGTGTTGTCAGTATGTGGCTTGGAAGTATCATCATCCTTAACCTGTAAAATAGTAAATAGTGAAATATCTTCTTTCTTTAAATCTATGCTTACTTCTGATATAAATTCAGGTTCTTCGAATGGCAGATTAACATTATTGAATGGAGAAGTCTCTTCTTGAAAATAAAGTATATCCTCAGTAGGGTGGTCTGCTATTTGTTTTTCTCCTTCAAAGCTTTTCCAGTATCTTTTATTGTTTGGGATAGCTGGTCTGAATTTTTCTTGAATTGTATATTGTTTTCTCTCCCAAGGTCTTAGACATGTACTAGCCACAAGGGCTAATCCATTAGCAAAACTGTTTTGGTCTTTAAGAACAAGGATAAGTTGGAAATATTTAAAATATTTTAATAAATCTATGGTATCATCCTTGTAGGCTTTAAGTCTGGGATGTTCAACCATGCATTCTTCTTTCACTTGCCTAATTACCAATTCTGCATTTCCGTGAACTGTTATCTTCTGGGCTCCTAGTTTTTTCAATAAGTGTAGCCCTAAGAGA
The DNA here is from genome assembly GCA_034641835.2 of Pinus albicaulis. Lineage (NCBI taxonomy): Eukaryota > Viridiplantae > Streptophyta > Pinopsida > Pinales > Pinaceae > Pinus > Pinus albicaulis. Next base: position 799,437,677 of record CM076573.1, read on the forward strand.
AGTGCCTCATACTCTACTATGTCAGTTGTGCATTGAAAATTCAATTTGTATGAATAGGCTTCAGAATAATTGTTTCATGTATTGTAAAGCCATATTCCTGCACCTGCATTAGTTTTAGTACATAACCCATCAAAATTCATATTTGAAAGAGGACTAGTTTCATTATTATCATTGATTTCTTTACTATCCTCTTTGTCTCGAGTTCCATTGGATTGTTCTGTGGAATAGGCACCATGTTCATGAATGTCTGGTTTAGATGATGGTTTGGAGGGTAGTTGTTTGCTTAGGATTTGATCAATTCGTTCTTCTGTCAAAGGAGAGATTTTTCTTTGAGTATAAACAGAAGAAGAGCTTCCCTGTATTTTATGACCAACAAAAGAACTCTCTGCATATTTACAACAAATTTCTCTTCGTGAATGAGCAAGAGTATTTGTTTTGCAATAATTTTCAGAGACTGACTGTTTATTAATGGTCTGATCTATCTCTTCTTCTGTCAATGAGGAAAATATTTCTATGTCCCTTTGAATAGAAGTACAACGGTTCTCTGTCTCTTGTAAAGGCTGATTTTGAGGCTAGATGTTCTCTTGAGCCTCTTCTAGGGGATCTTGACTTGTGCTTGCAGGAAAACTTTGACGATTTTCTGTTGTTTCCTCAAAGCACTGCTCACTATTGTTATTCGCAATTTGATTGTGAAGATCTCTTATCAGCATAGTACAAGACATAGGAAGGCAATCAGAAATTTCTTGACCACCTTCTTTATTGCTTTCTTTATAATTTTTCTCATCATTTTCTATATGGTGTTGATCATAATACATATCTTGGTCATTGTATTGATATTGAGGTGATTGGGCTTGTGTTTGATCAGGGGAAAGCATAGCTTGCTCTAGATCATCAATACTCATATTATCCATCAACCTATCCATTCTCTTTCCAAGCATATACATCATCTTTTCCATCATGTTTAGAAAGTTTTCTTGTTTATTTTCTCTATCATCTTGTAAAACATACATGTCTTGTATTGGTAGAGTTTGTGTTTGTTTAGGGAAAGGCCTATGATTTTCTGGATCACCAACATTTAAATTAGCCATAAACCTATCCACCCTTCTTCCAAGCATGTACATCAACTTTTCCATCATGATCATATGTTTTTCATCTGGGTCTGTATCTAAATCCATGTTTGTAAATCAGAAAAAGAGGTCATTGCGTCTGTTTAATTAGTTAAAGGTCTTCTACCAGTGGAGTCATTTGGTCTTTTGGGAGTTTCAGAGTGTGGAGTTGCCAGGTGGAAATTTTTTAGCTCGTAAGGAGGTAAAATGTTTTATGGTTCCACCACCATCTGTTTCTTGTAGAGCTGCAGGGTTTTTAGGAATTGAATTAGCTCTCAAGGGTGATCTGAAAACAGTTGAAAATTTAATCTTAGGAGACTTCCTAAGGATAATTTATGGGTTATCTACTGTCTCAGGTGGGTTTGGGTCGGGATAGGCTCTAGTATGAATCTTTCTAGGAGCCACTATGCTGTGTGTTTAGACCCAACTAAACAAGAAAATTTCAACCAGATATGACAGTCTTTAAGAGGTTAACTAGTCTGTTTCACAAATTTAAATCCTACAGTCCTCTAACTGAGTTTAAATGATATTATGATGATAATGGTTCTTCCCAGTGGAGTATTAAGGTATGTTAAGGATTGTGGAGTCGCCAAGTGGAATTTTTTAGCTCTTTTCAGAGGTAAAAGGTTTTATGGTCCACCACCATGTTTATTAAATACCAATCTGAAATATTTTTGGGTTTTTTGAGTTATTTTTCACTCCTATTGGTTGTTAAGAGTGTCCTAAATCTATTTCAAAACTTAGCTACGGTTATGAGACAAAAACAGTCTACTCTTATGGCTAAGCCAGCTAATATTTCAAGGTTAGATAAACTCTTATGAGAATCCTAGGGTTTGCCTAGTTTGTCACTGATTCAAACAAGTTTCACCATGATTACCATTTACTTGGTAGTGCTTGAAGAGGCTAATTTTTACTCAGAAGGTTTTATGAAGTGTTTAAGGGAACCTAAGATGAAAATTCGACTCAAGTCCCCAGCGAAGTCGCCAGAAATGTTAGCTCCCTGTAATCAGCAAGATTGGCAAAATTCCGACTGCAGGGAGAGCATCATTTCAACCACTTTGGGATTCTAGGATCTAGCCATCCTGAATCTTGAGAGGGATCTCTCCAATAAAGTGCAAAGATGGATTTATCTTTAAAGCTTTTAGGTAATTATATTAGGCTAGTTATGAAGGCCTAGGGTTTTGTTTTGTTTTTGGATGGTTTAGCATGATTATTATTTGGGTGGAAAGTTCTAAATGGAAAGAGTTTCAAAGGTGTGAAGTTGCAAGTAATTAGAGTAAGCTTCAGCCAAAAATATAGATTAATCACTGGTTTTAGTCCATTGGGCTATGGAGTCATAATAGGGTTTAATTGAAATAGCAAGGGGCAAGAGTGGTCCATGGGGAAGTCATATATGTCTAAGGATCTATTTAAAGTTTGATTTATGGAATGAAATGATACAACGAGAAGGGGAATTAAACAAATGAAGAACAAAGAGCAGCCCAAGATCTGGTAAGTACTTTGAAACTAGCCATCTTTTGACATACACTTAAGAAAAACATAAAAGTAACCTAGGATCTGCTAAGTACTTCGAAACTAGCTAGCCTTTGATACACTTTCAATAGAAAAACATTTAAAACACAAAGGGAAACTTAAAGGCTACTGTTGGAGAAGAAACTAGCGGGCAGGGCTCACCACAAACCTCTCCTAGCTTTTCTTTACTTGGTAAAATTTTAAGACAAACACACAAGAGAAACAAAAAATGGCCTAAGATCTAGTAAGTACTTTGAAACTAGCCATCTTTCAACACATTCCAAGGGAAACTTTCAGATAGTCTTTGGGGATAAAACTAGGACCAGGGCTCACCATATCTTCCTTATTTCATCTCTACTTAACATGAGCTGAAAATAACATTCAAGAATAACGTTTAGCTAAGACAGGAGGACGAGGGAACGCCAACATTCCTACTGCTTGAACTGAATTAAATCATTCCTAAACAACACAATTGGGAATAAAACATTTAGATAAAGCTTATCAGTCAGAGAAGGGTACTGATATACAGTAAATCCTAACTCTATGCTTGTTGTTCTTTATCAGAGAAGATGGACGAAGTGAAAACATAAATAAAATAACAATTACAATAAGAAATAACATCACCGTCGACATAGACCAGGATCCCATAAATCAGCTTGTATTGATGCTTCAAACTAGTCACAGCTTTAAGTCCAATGTTTTAGTTTAGCAATCATCTACACCTCCCAGACTAACTTATCAAATTAGAAACAGAGCTTCAAGAGCTTGTGAAGACTATTTACAAGTAGAAGTTTCAAGCTTAGGTATATTTCAAAGTTTAGCAACCAACATTTTCTCATCTTCTATAGGAGTATTTATAGAAGGAATGAGGAGGTGGGAGAGGATAAAATATCTCCCAGGGAAATTAATACAGACTTAATACTTCTCGGCCTTTGAGGGGCTCGATGAAGAAGCTTACATATGTTTGTATGTATTAATTGTTTTACATTTAAGATTTAAGCTCGGTGAAGCTTGTGTTGACTTTTAAGGCTCTGTTTCATGCTATAGTAACTCTGCTGATATTTTTTGCATTAAAGTTCCTTGGAAAAATTAACTATTCGGCTGCGCTGAGGCAAATATCTAAATTTCTGATCATAATTTCGGCCTCTGCTGAATACTTGTGGCTACAGGTGGCTTTGTGGTAGCTGAGAGGAATCAATTAGCCTTTTTTGTGGCGGTGGAGGCCTTTCTGTCTGATAAATATTTATGATTTTCTTTAACTGTGTTTTAATTTGGATGATTAGGCTTTTTATAATCAATCTTAGCTGTAATCCCCCAAAATGTCTTCAATCCTCTGTTCTGCTGTGTTTTGTTGATGTGCAGGGCCGCACAGGGCTCCTATGGCATCAATGCCCATGAAGCGTTGATGAAACGTGGCGTAGAACCCTTTGGAATGATCTTCCTTTTATGAATGAAAGTTTGGAGGATCGTCACCCTCAGCTTTCATTTCCCTTTATTTATAATGGGAAAATCCTTCGAAACCTGCAAAATACAAAAATATCATGAAATCCTGCTTTATTGGGTAAAAACTGCTTCAAAGGGTGTGGGGAGGAGCGTGGCCATTGGATGGCATCATCTAACGGTGTAGATTTGTTTGCGGAGGTTAAAGGAAGAGTTGAAGAAGAAATAAGTCAGAACTGTTGATCGCGCAGAGATCAACGGTGGGGATCAGTTGTGATCATACAAAGTTAATGAGTCACTTTATAAAGAAATGGAAGAAAAATGAAGGAAATAAGAAAAATTTCCTTTGGCAGGGGTAAAATACGAAGGAAATTAAATTGGGGCTTCGGGATGAATATGAGTCGTCAGATGAGATCCACCCAACGAGATCAACGGTGGAGATTTGCGTTGAAAACCTTTTGGTAGAGGCGGAGGGCGATATGTAAATGAAGGTTTAGATCTGAACCGTTGATCTGCAGAGATCAACGGTGGAGGGCATGCGCGATAACACACAACGGAAAAGAGGGGAAGTGGTTTTGGTGGAAAAACAATTATTTTCACGCAGAGAGAAGGCGGGTAGGCAGTTTTTCCTTTTGGAACGTGATGTGCGTCCCTGCCCGACACGTGGCATCAGAAAACCACCTATATCGCGTGCCCTTTGAGAAATTAACTTCTGCACTGAAAGTTACACGAAACTTCGTGTGCGCCGTTGGATCTGGGGTCTCAGATCTGACGGTAGAGAATGAGCGTGATAACGAATAGATGCACGGGTGGAAGCAAGGGGAGCAGTTTTATTATGGGCCATTGATCTAAGATCTGGATGGCTGAGATTGAATCTCTAAGAAAGCAGGACCCACAGGGGTCAGGCTCGGCGGGTTTAATATGGGTCGTTGGATAGATAAAATCAACGACGGAGATTTTATTTGAGGATCGAATGAAATAATACAAGGGTGGAAGGAGGGTTAATAAGGGTCGTTGATCTACAGAGATCAATGACTGCGATTGGCCGAAACAACATTATGAAGCGAGGCATGTGTTTTTAACCAAAGGCGTGAAATACGATCTGGACCATCTGATCTGGACACGTGGACAGTCCAGATGCAATCGCAGGCATCGGAATTGGTGGGCAAAGAACTTGGAGTGCGATGGAGCGATTGAGCGCAGACCGTCAATCTGCAAATCAGATCGACGGTGGAGAACTCATCAGGGGTTGACCAATCGGGGGTGGCATTATGTTTAATGCGCTTGAAAAAAAATTTGCGATGCGATGTAGAGCAGGCTGTTTGATCGGCTTAAGATCAACGACAAAGGTTGTTTCAACTTATGCACTGGCAGAAACCCTTTAAAACATAGGAAAACGCAAAATTAAATGAAAAAAAAAGGTTTAAGGTGTCGGGTGGGTTTTAGATATATATGAAGTGAATAGGCGCCCATCTTCGGGGCCTTTGATTATATGGAATGCGAAAAGGCCCAGAGCTTATGTATGAGGGCCAATCGTAATCGGAGGTCGGGCTCGGTCTTTCAATCTACCCATTGGAATTTTGTGATGCGATTGGTGCCTCGAGACTTAAACTCTTGGTCCCGGGCATAGGCTATATGGAATGAAGTGGATTTTATATAATGGGCTTCCATTGCATCAGAACTTTTTGATGCGGGCTTTTCAATCTACCCATTTTTATATTAAAAACATAACTCCAGCGAGTTTAGACCAAACCTTAAAAAAATCGGGTTTTACAACTTTACAAAGGAAAAATTAATTGGGAATGGATTTTTACAATGTTTTAGCGCCCGATTGTGGGCACAAGGGTCATATAAAATAATAATATAATTGGGGTTTATGCACAAGGGCTTAACCGCATTAGAACTTTTAACAAAAAGATTTGTGCACTTGGATTCTTGTGATGCGATAAGCGCCTGAATGGCTAGCGCTTGGTTCTAGCACCAAGGCGTATGGAGGGGAAGTGGTTAGGACTTAGCCCAAAGGGGCTTAAACCCTTAGTGGAAAAACTTATTTTTTATGAAATTTTCAGAGTTTTCTGATGGATTTGGGGGTTTCGGCAGAGTTCAAAAAGGATTTTTAAACTTTGTAAAGGGGATTTCATGAAGGGGAAATGGGAAAAAACGAAAAATAGAGGAATTTTATGGGAATGAATAGGGGTAAAAATGGAGGTTAGTTTTGAAGTGGAAGGAGGATAAAATGGTGTTTTCAGCAATATTTTCTCTTATGGAATCAGCAGAATTTCAGAGTTTAAAATGGGAGCAGCAATGAAGATTTTGACAGAGGGCACGATGTCTTCAAGAGTATTCAAGAGATAACATTTTTTAGCAAATAAAACTTGTTTCTTGAAGGCTCAGAAATGTTTTAGCCACCATTTGATATGAAAAATTTTATTGGTGGCTAACACATCCCAAAGTTGATGATCAATAATATAATATACCTCTCTTTTCACTTCATATGGACTAGTAAGAAAGAGATTAATAGTATTCCCCTTATCATATGAGATTCTATATCAACATTAGAGGTTGTGGGTAGTTGGGGTATAAAGGATATGAATAATATTTACGAGGATCTTATTGTAAAAGGTGCTTAGAACCTCATAAAAAAGAATGACCTTTTGAAACAATGCATGCACAAAAATACATTCACCTTTGTTAATGATATAACAACTTACATCCTCCCTAAAACGTGATACAAGTGGATAAACATATTGGAAGGAAATTGTATTGAGTCTCAATCTGGTTAGAACTCATTTGGCATGGGACCATGGAGATGGGATTCTAATCAACATTAGAGGAGACATATGTGTAGTACTAACTGCAACCCACATGTTTCTAGAGGGCATAATTTAAGGTCTAGGGAAAAATGGCATCACTCTCTTAACTGATACTTTCTATCACATCATGGTCTCACACCATAATTAAGGATGGAAGTAAAATAAAGAACTAGGTTTAGTGGGTTGATTTTCAAAATTTTGAATTTATTATAGGAATTCTCTAGTATTTAATGCCATCACACTTATAAGTATACTTAACAATCTGAACTGGATAATGAGTATTTTTTGGATTTTTTTACAAGTTTAATTTAGAATAAAAGTACCTTGTTCCTGAGGCAATTAAGAGGGACAAGTGTAAGTGGTAGAGAAATATATGGAAGCTTTGGGAACCCATAAAAGAAAAATATTCACTTGGAAAACTCTTCACAATTATTTTCTTATCTAGGACAACATCATCAAAATTAGGAAAGAGGGACCAAGTTTATGTTAATTTTGCGAGGAACAAGATAAAGCAATCTATCATTTCTTAGTGTCTTGATGTTTCACTAAGTAAGTTTGGTGTGTAGCCATGATTGTGTGAATTTTCACCCCTGAGATGGAAATACCCTACAATATTCTTAGAATGCATGGTTTGAATCAGAAAACATCTACAAATCGCTCATTCTATAACCAAACCATGTGATTTATGGGATCTAGACTTATATGAATGTAATGATCTTTAAAGAAAAAATTACTCCACTTTAGATACAAATTATAGATTCAAATACTCCTTAATCAAATAGGAATTTGACAGTGGACACATCCTCCTCTTCTATCAAAGAGGTCCTTCCACATGAAATTGATTGCATCTAGCCTGAAAATTTTGACCATGGTAGACAAGGTGAAATCTAGGGCATAACAACATTAGTGGAATCATTCATATTAGTGACATTCCATTACTTTCTAATAAATTACCAAGTATCATATAAAAAATATATAGAGATAGTTATAATTATACCACATGTTGTAGTTGCTACAACACCCCTCCAAAAAAATTCCCATGCCCTAATTTTGGAGCCTCCCTTTTGACCATAAGAATTTTCGTTTCAATTTGCGTAAAGTTTTCTTCTTGCTTTAATAAGTGTCATAATGACTCATTCTCTCATGTTAAGCTCATGATGTTTTAAATATGCTTTCATTTTAACATCTATTGGGCACTATTCGATGATAGTAAACCCTTGTCGACAGTAGCTTGCAACTTCTAGACAAAGCACTTATTGTGAAAAAACTAAGTCTTGCCTTGATCAACATTGATTGCATGCCTTGATTTTATGAATTTTTCAATCCTCTATCACAAAAAACTATGCAACTCCTTGACGAAGTGAACTGCACAATCCCTTGAAGCAGGCAACTGCATAATCAGTTGTGAGAGAAAATTGTGCAACTCTATGTGGCAGCAAACTACGAAATCCACTGAGATTTTTTTTTTTTGTAGTCCCTTCAGTCACTGAACTATGTAGTGATCGGAATTAACTAAGTGAATTCCTATAATATATGAAGTGCGTAATTCTAATTATCAATGTGGCATGTGTTTCTAATTTCATCATTTGACATGTGTTAGCTAACTAGAGTTGCTCCTTGATTTTAGGCATGTACATATGAAACCCTAACCGTAATATTGTGAGTTATCATCTATATAATAAAGGCATCATAGATCTCATTCTCACACTCATATTTAAATCTCTATTCATTCTTATGAGCATAAGGAGCTTTGAATCCCATTTTCACTGCTTTTCCAGGTAAGTTTCTCAACTATTGCTTTTTGCCGCTTTTGCTTTCGCTTTTGTTGATTTTTCCTTCACTAGTGTTGTTTTTCCTGATTTTCTTATAACAAGTGTTGTTTCTTCTATTATTAGATTCTAAAAGTGCAATTTCAGTCTTTTGAACATCTTTTCAAGTGTCACATCACATTCTTTGTATGTTCGCCTAACAAAAATTATTGGTATTGGGTGTATTTATGCATGCATTTTATTTTCATTCCATTACCTTGCTTTCTTGATGTAAGTAACTTGTTTGTATGAATATTGGGCCAATCCACATCCTTCCTCAACTGTGCATTATGAAATCTCTTCTAGAAGTGACTCTCCCCTACCCTTTGCAACTATGCATTACGCAATCACTGGGTCCCAAGTTGTGCATTGTGCAATCACTGTTAGCATAGGGTCTCCCTTGTCCCTTGCAATTATGCATTGTGTAATCACAGTCCACAAAGGGGATCCCTTGTCCCTTGCAACTACTCATTGCGTAGTAAAGGCCTCTCTCTCTAGTAGTATATCTGCATTTCACAGTTTCAGGCTCTAATCAGTCCCCTTGCAACCAAGAATTGTGCAATATTCCCTCAGAATTTGTGCAATGCACATTTCCAATGGTTAGTTAGGCCACTCTGCCTATCTTGTACTCTAGCATTACACAATCCTTCTTCTCAGTGATTTTTTTTTCTTCTTGTGAACTGATTTTTTAGTTGATATCTTGCAGAACTAACTTGTTATCACCATGAGTGCATCTATTTTTCCAGGTACTGCAGATCTAGAACACATCATTCTTTCATCATCTAATAGCACCATGCCTCCAAAGAAGGGATCATATAATAAGGTCACATAAAGCAGTACTGAAGAATCCATTGATGAATACCTTGACAGGAGTTCCTATATTGTCAAATACCCAATGCTTTATCGAAAAAGACTATATTTTCACATGGATAACTCTGAAATATATATTAAATTCCAAGTATTTCGGAAAGATTTGGAAGATAGGGAAGTCTATGAGAATATTTAGAAGCCAAGGTTCCAGAAAATTTCCTGTAGGTATCCATTGCTACCGTGTGTTTATGTCATCAAGTGGATATTGCAGGGTCTAGACACTAATAATATGGTGCTCAATAGTTTCAGTGGGCAGCAACTTGCCTCATACAAGCCACATGAATTTCACTTATATTACAACCTTCCCTATCTTGAGCAACACTTGGATTCTCAGTTTTATGCAACTTGGAGTTATCTGGACACCAAATAAGTGATCAAGTCATGGTGGTGGGAGACAACTAAGTTTTTCCAGAAGCCTGGTAGTACTTACAAGACTAAGTCTCTCTAAACATTTTACCAGCACTTGATGGCTATTTGTTGCAGGATCTATGGACAAAATAATACGAAATCCTTTGTTGAAGGGTGGATCTTCATGTTGTATTTTCTCATCACAAAAGGAAAAGTATTCAATTGGTCACCTATATTATCCCAGCAGCCGAGGATTAATTTTAATAAGGTGAAAGAACCACCTAAGGGTAAGCAACCACAATTTTACATATTTTTCTACTTACTAGACGGTATTTGTGCTCACCATGAATTCCCAGGTCTAGAATAGAGGTGGACCCAAAGGTAGCTCCCTATCAATGTGTATTGAAAAATATTTTCTGAGTACAATTACAGAGGGGTATATGAGAAAATTTTGGAGCACTTATTCATGGTTTTATATCAGATGATATTTGAGGAAGAAGCTCCTTTCATGTCCCATGAGGCTAGGAAATCACTGGCATAAATAGAAGATTGGTTTGCCTCACCTTAGAGAACATATCTTATAATTTTTGGTTCTAAAAAAACCCCACATCTTTTGTTGAGGTATGTGACTCATAAAGTGGTCATGTAGTAGGTTTCTTATCATGATAGCACAAGTTTATCTTAGTTGATGCCAAAGAAGAAGAAGGAATTTTGGCATTCCTTTCCTCTCCAAGTGTCGATCTTATGAGCTCAAGAGCTTAAAGGCTGCAAGAGAAGAAACTGAGAAAATTATCAGCCTTAGGTTCGGTGAGATGAGATTTCACAGGTACGATCTCAGCAGAGTATGTAAAATACACTATGCTAAGTTGCATTTTCTCTTTACTTACAAGTATTATTGACGAAAATAGGAAGAGAAGATAAAGAATTGTTATAATGCTTCCTGACTACATGCACCAGGAAGTGAGGTAGACCCTTGTAGTGCAGTTCATGACCAGGATGTTGCCTAGGAAGGTAATCAATAGGAAGTTCCCACTTCAGTCACCATTTCTAAGTATAAGAGGAAATTTGTGCATAATCCTGTAGCAGAGAAGAGACAGAAGTTTAAAGCAGATCCTATTATTCTGAAGGCATCCATTGCAGCAAAAAATAGGAGAAATCAATCAAAATAATTAAAGAAGAATCATTAGGAAGAAGAAAAGAGATAGGAGGAAGAACGAAAGCAAGAAGAGGACCAGATATAGAAAGAGGAACAATAAAGGAAAGAAAGAGAATACATGCAAGAACAAGAAGAATTGAGAAAGAAGGAAGAAGAAGAAGAAAGAAAGAAGCAATTTGAGGAAGAGCAGTAGAAACAATTTCCGGATGAAGAAAGCAGGAAAAAGTAGGATAAGAAATTTGTAAGAGAAATAGAGGATTAGATACAGGGGCAAGACATGGAAGTTGAACAATAGGATGATAACCAATAGGTTGACATTGTTCCCATTGTAGAACGGGCCAACTGTCAGCCCTCACCTCCTCTTACTAGTGGTCAGATCCCTTTCATTGATATGGGGTTTCTCCTCCAAATGATGATATGGTCATGGATATTTCCAACCTCGTCTTTGATCAATTAAAGTGCATAATAGTGTAGGAAAGACATAAGTATTTTCCTAATGACCTAGTTCATCCTATTTATATTCATATATATAGGGTTATTGTGCCTAATACCAAGAATAATTTGAATACAAACACAACAACAAATGTGGCCTTTGTAGAGGCTACAAAAGTAAACATATATTTCTTGATGGAAGAAAATAAACAATTCGAAAAGGATCTAGTTGCTGGGAGGCAACAAATTGATCATCTCCTAGAGGAGAACCAAAGATTATCTCCCACTGATTCTCATATGAAGGATTTGTGGGCATCTATATTTGAGGAAATTCAATTATTGGGAGACATTATGAGACAGTTGTATGAGGAGATGATCACCCTTCATAAGGATTTGGTTCCCTTTCATGCAATGCAAAATCTATTGCGGGAGAATGTGAAACTTCTGGAGATGATTCATGCAGCCATTGGTGAGATCCAAGAATAGGGCACTAAATACAGAAATGCACCATCTGAGTTGGCTAGGAAAACAAGGAAGGAAGTTTAATTGGAAATGGTAGAGGTTATAATGCTTGTATATGGAAACAAACAAATTTCCACCTATATGGCCAACATTATAACCAACTATTCACGATTATACCATAGTTTGGACTCCTTGGTCAGAGTGCACAAGAATCCTTCTATTGGGGCATTTGAGAAAATAAAGGGAAGAAATGTTCTCAGGCAGGAAATTGAATACTTCTTGGGAAATCTGAGGTACGCATATAATAAATAATATTTGGATATCACAAGGCATAAAATTCAACAATTTTTATCTGATCCTATCAAGTTAAATATGAAGTTGTTCTTATTATGGAACATTTTTCAAATATGTTCAAAAACTATCTATCCATATGCAATGGAAGCAAGAGTCAGATATAAGCCAGATCCTCCATCAAAGTTTTAGGAGATAGCAACAAAGTACAAGGCTTGGTACCATTATGTCACATCAGAGCTACAAGCAGAAGTTGTCAAGAAATAATTTCCCCAGGCTCAAACATAACATATAAACTTTTGTCTTATTAAGCTCAAGCCATATTTTGTCTTATATGATTTTTTATTTAGAAAATAATAAGAAATGTAAATGTAATTTGAATTCCAAGAGTCAAATAGGGAATATGAAGAGCCATTAGATAGAATAAATACAAAAGAAGCTCAAGAGTCATGAGGGAGCTCAAAGGTCACAAGAGGAGGTGAAAGGTCACCTCATTTGTTACAAATAAACCCTCGTAACTCAAGAAATGGGCTTAGAGCTTGAGATTGGTAGCCTTGGCTTCTCTAGTCTAACATAGGAGAAAATATCATTCTTTGGAGAAGCAAGTGGTAGCTATCACATAGAAAGGTTAATGTTTATATCACATGATCCTCTGAATTACGCACGCCGGCTGGCGTCCACCTGAATAGCTGGCACAGAGATTTGGACTAAGCAAGCATCCCCAAAGGCTATTAAAGTGAATTCTAATGGTTGCATGGTTGTGATGTGCACACTGGTCTGGCTCACCTCAGCTATGCTCGCTTGAATCTGGCTCGCCTGCACCTTCAGCTCCTATAGTCCAACTTTTACAAGCTCTAGTGCAGATTTGTACTGCACCTCCATATATTTCTAATGATCCTCAGTCGCAGACGTGACGGTGTTGGCTATTTCATGTAAATCATCTTTTGTCAGCATCAAGACCTCCTGCCCGACCTCTTTGGAACCCTTTCTCTTTTTCCTCGATCCTCCAGCAGCCTGAGAGTCGTGCTTAGTTCCCTTAGAGGTTTCAACTTCCCCTGTTTCCTTTGGCACATATCCATTCTTTTATGGTGTTGTTTTTGTTTCTATAATCTCACCAGTGGTTGTGGGGGTTTCTTCTCTTTTTGTGACTTTCTTTGTTTGTTTTATTATCTAAGAGCCAGTGCGTGATTTCGTTGGGGTGATCGATGATAAGCAAGTTGGTGGCCATTCAGCTGTGACTCTTAGTAAATAATTCTATGTCACCATGTATGGTAGCTCATACCATACTCCTTCTACGGCTCCTTTTGTGTGGATATGTAGGTTGTGAAAGGTAGCTTTGAAATCAGCTACCATCTTGTACTGATCATACAATGTGGGTGGCAATCATGGCTTTGACTGCACTACTTGATTTAGAGTAGAATCATACAGAACCTAAACAAATTTGTTTTATTTGGCACGCATCAGGTCTAAAGAGTTCCACAAGGTAGTGTAGAATGCAGCCTCGCCCATCTTTAGATCAATTTCAGGGAACTAAGTGTCTTCAGGGGTCTTCCACCCAATTAGTGCAATCAATAATAAAAGCCAAGCATAGTGGAAATTATTTCCTTCCTTCTGTGCTTCACGCACATTTTCGAGGAATTATTTACAGAGATAGCTAAACTAATTATAAATCTCCCCCTTCTCGCACCATCCAACGAGATCAATAACATGCGCAAGAACCTCCTTGGGTTTGCACTTGTGCATCATCTTGCATCCAAGATGATCCTACCAAAGTGAACTACTGGGTCATTTATTTCATCCACCATAAAACCCCAGCTCTTCCTTGTGACATTATATTTCTTTTTTATTTGGTCCACAACAGTTTTCTCCTACACCTTATCGCCAAAATCAGCAATAGGGTCAACCCCTTTAGCAAGTATACCTGTGATCCTGTGGATTAAAGCAACATCAATTAGGATGCACTCTCCTAACCATAACGCATCGTCATGTACAAGGGCGAGAAATTGTCTAACACAGATATCACTTATGGGGCTCCACCCAAAATGAGGGATCTAGAGAAAATTGAGCAAGCTTGCCTTGTGTGGACCTGGCACCCATATTTTTGGCTCGAGGTGCACAATGCCTCCTTCATAAGTAATATGATCAAGGTATAACTCCGAAGCAAGATTGGGGAATTTCTCGACATCGACAATGTCCCAATCATTGAATTTGAGCCGTGGAATATTAGCAAACATGTCCCCTTCCATCAAGACATTCTTATGGATTAGGGGAATTTGAATACCGACGTGCACCTTATCTAGGTCCTTAGGTACTCAGACTGATGGTTTGTGCGACGCAAGATAGCTAGGTATCTGCGAGAATGGGGCCACTTCGACCACATCCTCATCTCCTTATTCAATGGTTTTAGTGACCTCAGACATAGGCCTCTTCAGCTTCTCAGCCGCATATGGGCACGAACTTGGGGTGTTTTATCGGGGAGATTTGTGCATTCCAGAAGACTGGCCCTTCTTAGACTTGGAGGGCGCAGGTGTTTCAAAAATTGTAACTTCAGGCAGAGCAAGGTCATCACCTGGTATTGTCACCATCATTTTCTTAGGAATAGCGTAGCCTAACCCTGCTCGGCGCAATGTGTCCTTGAACCCTGGATCCAAACTAGACATAGACACAAAAAATACAGTAGCAATCAGGGAGCTTAAGGCAAATAATTCACTCAAAAAGCAAAGGGAACTATTGCGACCCCATAACTCATATTTATGCTTGTGGCGCATCTTTAACGACTCCTTTTGCATTAGTGAGGCTCCATTACTGAAAAACGGTCCCAAATCTGGAAAAATCCCTTCATTAAATGCATCATATATGCTCTAAAAAATGGTAATAAATTTGTATTTTCTAGTTTTATTGTTCCAATGACAAGTTTTTGACACCTCTGCAACCTAGTCAACCTCCTCGCGTAGCTACCACACGTGCATTGCACCTTATTGCGCATATATTCCAGAGCTAATGACAACCATATATATATCGTCCCCCCCAACACAAGCTTATTGGCCAGGTAGTTCAAAGCATATCGAGTATTTTCCATCGCATCTCTTAATAACTGCAAAATCCTCTGACATTCGTCATCCCAACGGAATGTCGCATATTTTCTAAGTAATCTCGTCATGGGCGTAGTTATCCACCATAATTGGGAATGATATTTCTATAGTATCTAGAAAGGCTCACCATGGAGCACACCTGTCGAGCATTCTCAGGGGGAGATACCACAGTTCTAGCAACCGCACGTAGTTCCCTAGATGTTATAGTTTCCAATTGTTTGTAGTTCACAATTTCATTTATCGGCGTATTAACAATTTCTAGAATCATAGCTTGGCCAACCGTATCAAATCCACTCTCAAAGCTAAATGTAAGAAGAAAATTTTATGTTAGCACAGACCATTCATTGGTGCCTCTACGCAGCTCTGTCTCCAAATACCATTTAGTAGGCACCTTTCCCAATGTGTGAATAAACATATGGATCCATTCAGGTCTTGGCTCAATGCCCCATACCCGATTCCATCTTTCCAAATGTTCACGCAGATCTTATTTATCATAATATACATCTTACACTTTAATAATTGGACATTCAAACCGCAACCTCATCATGCACGCACATTCCTCCCATTTTCCCATATTCTCCTGATGAGTTTCCCACCATCTTGCTGGAGTAGTGCACAAACCAAGATCCAATGCATGGAATCTCTATCCTTCAGACATCGTCCTTTCAAGCTCTCCTAATAATGTTTACAAAATTTGAGCCATAATAGTGTGGTAAATCATGTATCTCATAGGTTATACATCGTAAAGACTGGGTCACACGATTATAGCGCAATGCAAACACATCATGCAATCGGTTCTGCCAATTTTCTAGTTCTTTATCGGAGTCCGAAAAACAAGAGCTATCCTTCTCCCTCTTAAGATTCCCATCTTCTGTTGGATTAATCCAGTCTTCCTTGTGCAAAGTTAGCTTATAGATTTGATCGATCTCATCCTCAGCATGCACTAGTTCAATATACCTTTTTCCTTCTACAAGATCGAGAGGAATGATTACCCTGACTCCATTTCTTTCAAATTCCATCCTCATTTTCTTTAGATTGATAACACCATCCATGTCAATGGCCCAATCCAATCTTAGCAGCATAGGATAGAGATCATTATCATCTACAATTTGGATGAATTTAAAGTCTTCCATCACCTTAAAACCCTCTATATTGACCACACCTTGTGACAGTCTCCCTAAGGTAATGATCTTCTGTTGATTGGCCATGCGCAGTTGAATGCTAGACCACTCCATCTTCGGTTCTCCCATGTGCTTCCATGTTTTCTTAGGTATAACATTAGCAACTGATCCCAATTCTAAAATAACTTGGTCCATTTCATAAGCACTAAGCTTCATGGTCATACACATCTCCCTATCCGTTCGCTTATTTTTCTTATAAATTTTGTTGATTGTGCATTGTTCTACCATCGACTTCTCTTTCTCTGCGCAATTATCTATCAACGTCTACATATTTTCTACAACGTCCTTGTTGTGCATTAACTTTATACATTCTTGTAGAAATGGTTTTATCTCCTCATCTCCTCCTTCTTCTTTCATTGTTCTTCCCAAGGTTGACGCACTTCCTTCTGAAAATTATTTTCGCGCTTCGATAAAGGTCTCTTTTGCGTGTTGAATATTAAAGCCTTATTTATTTTCTGGTGCTTTACGAATCCATACATCAGTGGCTGGTTTCTTTCCTTTATCCTCATTGGTGGCTACACCACTCCTAGTGACCACATTCATACTGGGATCTTCTTCACGGGTCTTAGCGCGAACCATATGAGTATTTTGTGTTGGGGTTTGCATCTTCTTTTCCTGCATTTTATCAATCAAGATAGGACAATCTTCTGTGACCTAATCAAATTATCTACAATACCTGCAATATTTTCCTGTTGGATTCAGACAGTTGCGTTTTTAGGTCCCTATATTACTAGTGTAGTCCCTTTATTGTTATTTTTGTACCCCTCTAACCCCCATATTGTTATTATTGTGCCCTTACATTATTATTGTTAGGTCGACTAGGATTATATTGTGACCCCATGGACTCTTATATATAGAAATGAGGTTTTGTCATTTGGATCATCCAAGAATTGTTCATTTATGTAATGTAAAGGAGGTTTCCCCCTCGAAGTGGTAGAATTATAAGGCGTTGATCTCTCTTTTCTTCTATTTTTGGAGCTAGTTTCATAACATTTGGTATCAGAACTTTGGATTCTAGGGTTTCTCTACTTCAAACAGGCTAGCATGGAATTTTTTCTATAATTTTTTTTCTACGAGGGTTCAAACAATAAATAAAAAAAACTATTTTGAATAATTTTTTTGGAACTTCATGTAAAAATTTGAGATCTTGTTTTGCAATATTTTTGGAGATTTGTTTGTGGAATTTAGGGTTTTTGTAGGCTCCCAAATTTCATCTCAAAGAGGTGACCTTTGGAAAATTGTCATAACTCTCTCTTTGAGAATTAGATCGGAATTCTATGAAAGGTGGACAAAATTACACAAATGGTAGTTTCCTGTGTATAAATTTTAGAGCCGAAGGAGGAAACCGTGACACGTGGAACATTGTACAAGTTCGCTCTACTGAACCAGTCCACAATTAGGCCATTGTGGGAGATTGGTCATAACTTTGCCTTGAAGAATCCAAATCATATCAGACCTATGGCATTGGAAAGAAGACTTAGAGGGCTACTATAGGACCAAAGATAAATTCTTAGGGATCCGAAATTACATAGATACATCAGTTTCAATATCGAGCTCCTCAAAAGAAAGAAAAAGGAGTGTATTTTTTTTCAAATTGCATAAGTCTTGTTTGAAAAATCATTTTGAAGTGTTTTCAAAGGAATATTCAAGAATAGGTATCAGTATTGAGCTCTAAAATGACCCCTAAAAATAATGCAACACCCATTAAGCCCTTAGAAGGCTCTACCATGACTCATGAATAGGAAGAAGTGCAACGTGATATATCAAAAGTACAAGAGCAAGTGCATCAAATTTCGCTCTCGCAAAGAGAAACAAAAAATGAAATGGAAGTCTTGAAGAAAATTGTGGAAGCTAAGATGGATGGTTTGAAGAAAGGCGTGGAAGCTAAGATGAATAGTTTGAAGAAAGGCATGGCAGCTAATATGGATGGTTTGAAGAAATACGTGGAAGCTAAGATGGATGGTTTGAAGAATGGCATGGAAGCAAAGATGGATGACATGGAAGCTAACATGGAAGACATGAAGAATGATCTAAAAGTAAACATGGAAGGTTTGAAGGAAGGTTTTACAAAGGTAATACAGGAAATGTTTCGTAACGGTGAAAAGGTAGTACAAGAAACTCATGATGAGAACAAAATAAATGTTAATCGTGATTTCATAAACTCTAATTTTGGATGTAAGACCCACCATATTCCAAAGATGGATATGAGGAATTTTGATGGCAAGGATCCTGTAACATGGATACTACATATGGAGCAATATTTTGATCTCCATAATGTGCAAAACACACAAAAGGTACGCATTGCAACTTTACATTTAGAACAAAATACATTTGTATGGTATCGATGGCTTTTCTCTCATAAAAAAATTGTCGCTTGGTAAATTTTTACGGAGGAAATGATAGCACATTTTGAGGATACAAAGAGCAACACCTTCTTTAGCCAATTGATAAATCTCAAACAAAAGGGTACAATGGTGGAGCACATTGAGGACTTCCAAAGATTTAATATAAGGGTAAATAATATTTCAAAGGAACAAAGGATTGATGTCTTCATAGGGACTTTAAAGGATAACATCCAACATGAAGTTCGCCTTTGGGAACCTGATTCATTGGAGAAGGAATTCAGGTTGGCAAGCAAAATTGAAAGTAAAATTATGGCGACAAGGAAGCCTACCACTCACATCTATAAATATGGAAGTGTGGGTACTCCTAGACTTCCACAACCTACAAGGTTGACACCACAACAATTGGAAGAAAAAAGAGAAAAAAGGATATTCTATAGTTGTGATATAAAATACACTAAAGGTCATAAGTGTGCCGAGAAGAAATTATTTTACATAGATTATGAAGAGGAGGAAGAAAATTAACAAGAAACTTCAAAATAAGAGGATATACACCAGGAATCAACCCTAGAGAAAGAAGAAATGAGTTTGACCATATCCTGTAATGTATTGGCAAGAATTACCACTCCTCAAACTCTCAAGGTAGAAGGACATATCAAGAAGAAAAAGGTAATAGTGTTGATTAACTCAGGTAGTATCCATAATTTTATTCATTGTAAGGTAGCCAAGGAATTGAATTGCTTCCTATACCCAGCACCAGAATGTCAAGTGATGGTTGCAAATGGAGGAACTATAAATTTCTCTGGAAAATGTCATAATATCAAGCTAGCCATGGGGGAATATGTATTGAATATTCCAATGTTTTCCATTCCAATGGGAGATGTTGATGTTGTACTAGGAGTACAATGGTTACAATCTTTGGGGACGATAGATTTTAATTTTCAAGAACTTTTCTTGAATTTTTTTTTGGAAGGAAAGGAAGTTGAATTACGAGGCATCGTAGGGAAGTCGGGAAAGATAATAAGCTCTAATGTCATGACAAACCTTCTGAAGAAATAAAAATGAGGTGTAATTGCACAATTATGCTCAGTAGAAGTTCCAACATAAAAATCATCTATTTCTCCACATCTCCAAAAGGTCTTGGATAATCATCCCAAGGTGTTTGAAAATCCCAAAGGACTCCCACCTATTCCTGATCATGATCATGTGATTCATTTGATTCCAAGAAGTGATCCTCCAAACATAAGGCCTTACAGATATCCTTATGTCCAAAAGAGAGAAACTGAGCGTATGATTGCAGAAATGTTAGAGGCTGGTATAATTCAATCGAATCAAAGTGTCCAGATTATAGGGAGCTCAATAAGCTCACTATTAAAGATAAATTTCCCATTCATGTGATTGATGAATTATTGGATGAATTACATGGAGAAATTTATTTTACCAATTTGGATCTTCGTTCAGGATATCATCAAATTATAATGAAGACTGGAGATATTCCGAAAACAACATTTTGAACTAATGAGGGTCATTATGAATTTTTGGTCATGCCTTTTGGCCTTACAAATGCACCTTCTATATTTCAAGGGTTTATGAATTCCATTTTCAAACCCTTGGAAAATTTGTGTTAGTAATTTTTGAGGATATATTAATCTACAACAGGTCTTGGAAGGATCATGTTCAACATGTTGACAGGGTGCTCACACTATTGGAGGAGAAACAATTATAAGCAAAAACCTCCAAAAGTTTATTTGGAGTAAAAGAGGTGGAATATCTGGGTCATATTGTATATCACGAGGGTGTTAAGGTAGACCCTACAAAAATTAAATCCATTAAGGAATGGAAAGTCCCCACAAACATAAATTAGTTGTGAGGATTTCTCGGGTTAACGGGGTATTATCGCAATTTTTTTAAGAATTATTGGAGAATAGAAGCACCTCTAACAACATTATTGAAGAAAGATGCATTTTCATGGACTCCTAAAGCAACTAAGGCCTATGAACCTCTTAAAGAAGCAATGTGACTAGCACCGGTCTTAGCTACGCCAGACTTCACAAAAACCTTTATTGTGGAATGTGAAGCCTCGAGAAATGGAATTGGTGTTGTTTTAATGCAAGAAGGAAGACCCATTACTTTTTAAAGTCGTACAATCAAAGGAAAGTATTTACATAAAGCTATTTATGAGAAGGAAATGTTGGCAATACTACATGCACTAAAGAAATGGAAACCTTACCTAATGGGAAGACACTTCAAGGTAAAAACCAATCATGATAGTCTTAAATAATTTTAGGAAAAAACACTATCTTCAGAAGAGAGGCAAAAATGGGTCACAAAGATGTTGGGTTATGACTTTTAAATCATATACAAAAAATGGAAGTTAAATGTTGTTTCAGATGCACTCTCAATAAAGGATGAAGAGGTGGAAGCATTGCTTTGTGCCATTTCTATTATCCAACTGGATTGGATAACCAAAGCAAGGGACGAATGGAAGGATGAAGAAGTGTGGAAACTCATTTAAAAGTTGCAACAAGATCCTAGTACATCTGATACATTTATTTGGAAAAATGATTCCCTATGGTACAAAGGTTGCTTATATCTTTGTAAGAATTACCAACTAAAACAAAGGATTCTTTTGGAATTACACACTTCTCCCTTAGAAGGAAACTCGGGATCTTTAAAAACTTACCACAGGGTGAAGAATTGTTTTTTGGGATGGCCTTAAATCTGATATTCAAAAGTTTGTGGTGGAATTTTTGGTTTTCCAGCAAAATAAAGTTGATGGAATTTTTGGTTTTTTGGTTGACCCTAGGCCTTCTATAGCCTTTATCCATTCCAAATCAACGTTGGGAGGAGATTTCAATGGATTTTATCACAGGTTTACCTAAGTCCAAAGGAAAGAGTGTCATCATGGTGATATTTGATAGACTTACCAAGTATGCATACTTTTGTGCATTATCTCATACATTTAAAGCAAGTACAATTTCTACTGCATTTATGGAAACAATTCAAAAGCTACATGGAAACCCAAAGATTATTGTAAGCAACAGAGATCCCATTTTTACTGGAAATTTTTGGACAGAATTATTTTCTTGTTTGGCTACTCAACTAGCTCATAGCTCATCTTATCACCCTCAATCCGATGGGAAAACTAAGATAGTGAATTTTTTTTTGGAATGATATCTTTGTTGTTTTGTATATGATAAACAAGCATGATGGGTCAAGTGGCTACCTCTGGTTGAATGGTGGTATAACACTTCCTTCCATACTGCAGCAAAAATTACCCTATTTATGGCACTTTATGAATATCATCCACCGTCCATCACATCATCTTTAAGAGAAAATTATAAGGTTCAAGTAGTGGAAGATCACATCGAGCATCAACAACAAGTTCTCCAACTCTTAAAGGATAACATAAATTTGGCACAAAATCGAATGAAACAACAAGTAGATCAACATCGCAACAAGAGAAGTTTTGATGTAGGAGACTGGGTATTTTTACGTCTACAACCATACAAACAAATGTCCCTCGAGCAAGATAAGAAGTATAATAAATTATCTCCAAATTACTATGGTCCTTACAAGGTGTTGCAAAATATTGGTACTATGGCATACAAATTGGAGCTTCCTGCTTCTTCTCGAGTAGATCTAGTTTTCCATGTTTCATGCTTAAACAAGGTTATAGGTGAAAAACTTCCATTTCAAACAATATTTCCAAAACTTGATGAGGAAGGAAAAACCATATTGGAACCTGAAGCAGTCATGGAAATAAGAACTCGACAACTACGAAATTGATCAATTTCAGAGTATCTCATCAAGTGGAAGAACTTACTCACTAAATATTCTACATGGGAGGATGATAATTTTATACAGAAGCATCCAAAGCTACTCAAGTGTTGAGGACAACACTTTTTTGAAGGAGAAGGGCATGTTAGGTCCCCATATTACTAGTGTAGTCCCTATTGTTATTAGTGTATCCCCCTTATTGTTATTGTTGTACCCCTGTAACCCCCATATTGTTATTATTGTGCCCTTACATTATTATTGTTAAGTCGGCTAGGATTATATTGTGAACCCATGGACTCCTATATATATAAAGGAGGTTTTTTCATTTGTATTATCCAAGATTATTGTTCATTTATGTAATGTAAAGGAGGTTTCCCCCTCGAAGTGGCTGAATTCTAAGGTGTTGATCTCTCTTTTCTTCTATTTTTTGAACTGGTTTCATAACACACACCCATAATGGCTAGCATCTCCACAGTTATAACAAATGACATTTACTCTTCCTCGGCCAGTTGATCCACATCCTCGGCCTCCTCCTCTGCCTTGAAATCCTCTGCGCCCAGAAGGGGATGCTGGGGATGTAGGCTCAATCTGCATTCTACATATTTCAGCTTTATCTAACATCATATCAAAAGTGTGACAATGATGCTCATCATGACCTAATGACGAACATAATTTTCAAAGAAACTTCTTCAAGTCAAGTTGATACTTTCCAATCCTTGGGCAAGAATCTATGTTATGTAATCTAGAAATTTGACAGATAGTGCACTGTTGGGTGCCAGGTTAGCACATTTTTCCTACATTTTTTTCCCTATTTTGCTTCATGACTATAGCCAACGGGACTATCTTTGCCTCTTTTTCCTACCTTTCTATCCTAACTTGTGTTGTTTCACCTTATTTTCATTACTCTACCATTTCATCAATTATTATGATATATCGTACCTTTTTTATGACTAATTGAGGATGAATGTTTGGAGAAGATCTATGGTCTTTGTGGTGTCTTTCCATATTTCATTTGTAGCACCAAAGATCCCTAGCACAAGGTATACAGGAGTAGTTAATGGTGTGTTGTTATAGCGAGCCTTTTACACAATGATGTTTTTACACTTTTCTGTTACAAACCCGCTGGAAAAATGTTGATACAGTTGTACTGTAGACTGAATCTCATCAACTCCTGTTGCTGACATGTCCTCTAGCTGTTACGCTACATCTGTGGTTTATCGTGATAGTTAGAGGAGCTATTAAGCATTGTATTTTTGGATAACAGCCTATGGGAAGTTTTTATTGTAATCGATAATTTTCCAGTCATACTTTTATTAAGAAGTGGTTATAACCATATGTATTCTATTTCGATTAGCATGAGAATCATAAGATTCTCATCACTGATCTATTCCTTGTTTTTCTTAGATATAACCACTATATATTTCTCAGCCCTTGAGGTCAAAAGGTTAGCGGAGAACAACATTATTTTGGCTATGTAATTTTTCTCATATTAATACAAATTATCCTGTTATTGTTGTTACATGCGTTATTTGATTTAGTTTATGTTAAGTTCTTTCTCTACCTACGCCCTGCTAGGGAGGAAGGGCCCTCCTTCTTAGTATGGATTGCAATGATTAAGGTAGTTGTGTATATGTATTTGTAGTTTGGTTTATGTATCAGTAGAGGTGTTTTTGTTGTTGTTTTAGCTGTGAATATATCTGCTTCAATTTCAATTCTTTGTATGCTGTTACACATATGATATTAGAGACAACAGCTAGATAATTGTTGTATGGCACGCTAGAACAACTTAATTGAAGTGTGATTTTAATCTTGTAGATCATTTTATTTCTGCATGAGTGATTTACTTCCAACATTTACTTCAGCAACTATTTCTTTTTGGAATTGCTTCTAGTTGAGTGTATCGACACAGACAGTGCAACTGTCATTGAAATAAAAGACGTCCCTAGATTGATAATTTATGTGTATTGTTTTAGTCATTCAATAGTGATGTATACAACCGAACATTTTTGCATCATTGTCGAGGATGGCAGTGACGATCCAATCAATCAGATTTGTTTCTTAGAGGTGCAATTTCCATGTGTTTTTAGAGTGTCTCCAGTGACACAATTTTCGGGAAGTAAGACGAGAGGTAAGAACCTGCGCAGCGCTCTAACGAACTTGAGCGGGCTCACCAATGTCTTTCTAGGACACTTACGAGTGTGAATTTCTTAGAATTTGTTTTTTTTAGAGTTTCTCTAGCGACACAATTTCCCAACAGTAAGATGAGAGGTAAGAACCTGCGTAACGCTCTAACGAACTTGAGCGGGCTCACCAATGTCTTTTTGGGACACTTAGGAGTGTCAATTTCTAAGAATTTTTTTTTTAGAGTGTCTCTAACGACACAATTGCTGGGCAGTAAGACAAGAGGTAAGAACCTGCGCATCGCTCTAACGAACTTGAGCGGGCTCACTAATGTCTTGTTGGGACACTTAGAAGTTTTGAATTTTTGGGGTGTTCTTTTAGGGTGTCTTCATCTATACAGTCGCTAGGCAGTAAGAAAAGAGGTAAGAACATGCGCATCACTCTAAAGAACTTGAGCGAGCTCAATGCTGTAGAAACTGAAGCACTTATAGGATGAATTGATACACATAGGGCCCATGTGTGCCGGTAGGATGACATCAACATCTACAAAAACCCCCCACTCTACTGACTACAGGACAGATGGGTCATAAGAAGGAAAAGAAGAGTGCAGATTTGGGAAGAAATACATTCTTTGGAGATCTGATCTCAAGGGAAGAAAAGGAACAATCCACGTTATATGAAGATAATAGGAAGACAGGACCACAGAAATCATCTACCATATCAAAGCCTGGGCCATCGGTGTCTTCCATGTCTAGACCTCACCACCCTTCGAACAACATATCCACTCCTGATATCAAGACTCCAAATTAAAAATAGCAGTGGAAAATCATTGATCAAGATCTGAGAATTGAAGGACACGGAGAGACCAATGGGGAGCATTAGGGACCTAAGGAACAACATTTAATTGATAATCATTTGGACATTGGTAGTGCTGCTAAAAAATTGGTCCTGGAACAACCTGATCCTTTTATTTTTCAATCTCCAGTACATTCCAAGGTCAGTTCATCCCATCAGGAAGAATCAGCCATGGGGGATGATAATTTCAAGACAGATAGCTCTGTTACTTTTGAATTCCCAATATTAGTAACACGGGATGAGGCTCCTATGAAGAATATTCCTTTATCATCCCTACTATCCTTTCAAGGGATGGTTGTTGAAGACCCTGATGCTTTTTTGTTCAAATTCAATGTGTTGTGTAGAGGTTATGACTACACTTCAGATGCCTAGAAGATGAAATTATTTCCTGCTACTCTGAAAGGAGCAGAATTAAGATGGGTCATGAGGCTGGGTGCTGGCACGATTCGAACCTAGAATGACATGAGAGAGGCCTTCCTCTTTAAATATCAGGATTACTGTTGAACCAAGGATTTGAAGGATGAGATTTTCATAGTTGCACAGAAGGAGGAGGAAAGCCTGGAAGACTATATGGAGCGATTTCACTACAATTTACAAAGGTCTAATTTCAGTAACTTATACCCAGAAATTCTAAAGCCAATATTCTTAAGAGGTATAAGAGATGATTTTCTAGAGCATCTGAACCTATTGGGAAAAGGAGACATATTGCAAGAACCGCTTGATGAAATAATGAAGCTTTGCCTGCATAGCTCAAGAGGATCAGTCAAAGGGAAAGTTTCAGTTCAAGACCCTTCAATCCAGATACAGAAGTCCATGAGTGAAGGAGTAACCAGAGTGGAGATCGGGAATTTATTTGAGGATTTTAAAACCAACCTCCTTAGCACTCTCTCTGCTCAGATCACTACTATACAAGTTAAGAAAGAAAAAGAAAAATCTGAAGCAACCTTAGCAATATTTTGTTCCTGATGCAAAAAGAAACATTTGGAAAGAGAATGTGGACTAAATAGTGTCAGTCTGTGCAATACCTGTAAGTTGGCGCATTCTACGAATCAATGTCCTAAATTTCCCAGACTGAGGAGGTACTTCAAGAATCAAGTGAGGATGTCCAATATTCTTATTTCATCGAATCAAAGAGACCATGGCAGCCACAACCTACAGGTATTCCTTCAGGTTTTTCCTCTTTTTATCCTTGGAATAATTTTTATAATAGTCATCAATATCCATGGCAATATCCTACTCCTTTCTCAACACAATTTCCTTCACCATGGAACCAATGGTCGTCTCCTCCACCAATGCAATATCCTCCATCACAACCCAATCATTGGGGTCAAAAATGGATAATTAACAGCCAGGGTCCAATACCCCCTCCGATACCAATACAGTAGCAGCAGTTAAAATTGCCTTCTATTCAAAATCCTACACCTTATGTCTGACCCTAATTACCTATGCAACATAACCTCAATCCAAATAATAAGGAAAACCAGAGCATGGATGCCCCGATTACCCTCTAGAATTATCTTATTACTCCTACCAGACTTAATGAGGTTCAGCTTCGAACAAGGAAAGTCATCATATCTGAGCATACTCCCATTATTACTGAAGAATGTGAGTCACCTAGAAAGGATATGGGTGATTCTGAGGCAGTTGTTACACATGTAACAGCTGATACAACACCTACTATTACATCTATAGCAGACAACTCTAGAGGATTTTCTGTTCTTACAACAACCAATCCGAGCAAGTCTGGTGCATCTGTGATAGCTGACTTAGTTTTTAGCATTCAGAATCCTCCATACCCTCAACAATTAACTGAAATTGGGCTGGTCTCACAACCTGAATCCGAATTCCTCAAGGAACTGCAAAATTTGTATGTGTGAAGTCTATTGTTACAAGCTCTTAAGGAAGTACCTATCTATGCTAAAACAGTGAGGGGTCTATGCATCAAAAGAACTGGAAGGAAACCTAAATACCCTGCTACTATCCATGTCATGGGGAAATTTTCCGACCTCATGATTGATCAGCCTTTGTTGACTAAATATAATGACCCAGGGAACCCTACAGTGACTTTCCATATTCAAAATCAACCTATAACCAAAAATTTTAGTGATCTAGGGGTAGCCATTAATGCCATGACTAAATACCTCTTCATCTCCCTAGGACTTCATGGACTTAGACCTACACCCACAGTTCTTGAATTAGCAGATAAGTCCAGTGTCAAGCCCGAGGGAATGATAGAATATGTGGTTATCATTGTGGCTTCTTGGAATTATCCAACTAATTTTCTCATTTTACAAACCAAATCCTACCTGGGGGGTCATCCTTTAATCTTGGGAATACCATGGCTGGCCACTGCAGATGCATATATTAGATGTAGGTCCGAATCTATGGCGATCTCAGATGGACAGGCCACTCAAAACCTGAATATTTATCCCCCAGCAAAACCTCATCTAGATTTGAGTAGTCCCTGGTGGGACAAATTTGAACCTGAATCTGATCTTTCCCTACCTCTTCTCACGCTTGGAAAAGCATAATACTTTAAGGATGAAACATAGGATGATATCATTAATGGTTTTATTAGTAATTCACTCTTTGTTGCCTCCATTAGAGATCTGGGGGAAGAAGATGAGGTAGATGATGAAATTATTGAACATTTGAAAACCACTCCGCATACTATCAGTAGTCTCATTGAAATCAAACGAGGGAAATGTTTAAACATCAATCCTAACTTGACTGCTGAAAAAAAAAAGATTGTTGATACAGCTGTTACAGAAATACAAAGATGCATTTGCATGGGACTATACGGATATGAAAGGAATCCATCATGGCCTATGCACTCACCGCATTTACCTTAAAGAGGACTAAAAACTAGTTAAAAAACCACAACATCGAATGAACCCCGCATTTAAGGAGATAGTGAAAGAAGAATTGCAGAAACTCCTTTATGCTAATTTCATCTACCCCATTTCTAACAGCCAGTGGGTGTCTCCGCTTGTCATAGTTCCGAAAAAGAACGACAAATGGAGATTTGGTGTTGACTATATAGAGCTTAACAAGGCCACTCAAATTGACCATTTTCCCTTACCATTCATTGATCAGGTCTTGGATACTCTCTCTGGGAAAAGGTTTTTTTAATTCCTAGACGGGTTTAGTGGATATAATCAAGTACAGATTGCCTCGGAAGACCAAGACAAGACAACCTTCACATGCCCATGGGGTAATTTTGCATACAAAGTCCTTCCTTTTGGCCTTTGTAATGCACCAACAACCTTTCAGAGGGCAATATTGGGTATTTTTTATGATATTTTGAATGACTGCCTTGAAATATTTATGGATGATTTTACACCCTACAGGGATGCCTTTGAGACAACATTATCTAATTTGGAAAAAGTGCTGGAACGTTATGAAAAAACTAATGTTGCTCTGAGCATGGAGAAATTTCACATGATGATTACCAAGGGAATTGTGCTAGGACATTTCATTTCGGCAGATGGAATCAAGGAATATCCTACAAAAATTGAGGTAATCTTGAAAATCTCGACCCCTAAGACTCCAAAAGAGGTACATAGTTTTTTGGGACATGCAGGATACTATAGGAGATTTATAGAGAACTTTTCAAAGATTTCATCTCCTCTGTTTTCGTTTCTCATGAAAGATGCAGAATTTGTGTGGACAGGGAAGTGTGAGCAAGCATTTTTAAAGTTAAAAAACTATGTAACAGTAGCACCTTTTTTACGAGGACCAAACTGGGAATTGCCATTTCATATTGCTATGGACGCATCTGACATAGATATGGGTGCTGTTCTAGAGTAGTTGGAGGAGAAGAAACCTTACGCCATCTATTACATCAGTAAGAACTTAACTCTAGCGGAACTCAACTACACTGTTACTGAGAAGGAATTCCTAGCAGTAGTGCACGCTATCAACAAATTTCGGCACTACATCACATGGTATCAATTATTTGTACACACTGACCATGCTACAATTTTATTTTTGATGAAAAAACCTGTTACTAATGGTAGAGTTACATGATGGTTATTGTTGTTACAAGAATTTGATATTACTATTCTAGATAAACCCAGAAAAGATAATGTAGTTGCTTATTTTCTTTATAGACTAACTATAAGTGATGACTGCACTGCCACTGAGGATTATTTTCCAGATGAATATCTTTTTTCAATCTCTACTCACTCACCATGGTATGTAGATATAGGCAATTACCTTTCTGCAGGAAAATTCCCACACCAATTGTCTTCTAAGGAAATAAGGAATATTATACAACAGAGTGCTACCTACTCTTGGATAGAAGGCAATCTCTATCACACCGGGCCAGATTTTTAGATTAGGCGATGTGTTAAAGAAGATGAGGTATTTGAGATCTTGAAGGATTTTCATGAGGAACCCTGTGGAGGGCACTTCGCTGACAAAAGGATGGGACATAAAGTACTCTCAACAAGGTACTACTGGCCAACTATATTCCAGGATGCCAAGAAGTTTGTGAAAGGATGTGATAGCTGCCAAAGAATGGGTCAGCCTCTGAAATTAGATGAGATGTCATTACAGCCTCAAATAGTGATAGAGCCATTTGAGAAATGGGCTCTAGACTTTGTTGGGCCAATTAATCCTTCATCGCAGCAAAACTCATACATATTGGTGTGCACCAATTATGTCATAAAGTGGGTTGAAGCAAAGGCACTAATTAGAGCAACAGAGCAAGGTGTTTTAGACTTCTTGTTTGAAGATATTTTTTTTTGCTTCGAGATACCCAGAGAGATAGTGATAGATGGGGGGCCTCATTTCACATCTCATTTGATCAAGAAGCTGGTTGAAAAGTATGGAATTCATCACATAATTACTTCAACGTATCACCCACAATAAAATGTTCAAGTGGAAAGCACCAATAAATTCATTGAGGGAATCTTAACAAAGACAGTAGCCAACCACCGAAGAAATTGGGTCGAGAAACTTCCAAAGGTACTGTGGGCTTATAGGACAACATGGAGGAATAATACAAGCTTCTCACCATATGAATTGGTCTATGGTAATAATCCTCTATTCCCCATAGAGTTTAAAATAAAGACATTAAGAATAGAATTGCAAGTCGATCTGGACTTAAGTACGGCACTGACACAAAGAGTGAACCAACTCAATGAGTTGGAAGAGAAATGGCTGGCTGTTATTCAACAGACAGTGATCATTCAACAACAAAGAGCTAGATGGCATGATGGGTTTATTAAGAAGAAAAAGTTCCAGAAAGGACATTGGGCTCTTTTTTATGATTCAAGGTTCAAGGATTTCAAAGGCAAGCTCTGCACCAGATGGCTAGGTCCTTACGAAGTGGACATGGTCTTTGACAATGGGACTGTACAATTGGTCACCATCGACAATGCTAAGACACCGTTACTGGTCAATGGAAACCGTCTAAGGTTATATCATCAACCCACTTCAAAGGAATCATTTGCTAACATTGTCTCGAACTTTGATCTCATGTTACAATAGCAGGGGAACATTCTCCTGTGCAGCGTAAAAATTGTAATTCCAATAAGTGCAGCAGCTGAAAACCACCCTTGTGGCAGTTGTTACACCTGTTTAAAAAAAAGAAAAAAAATATAAAAATAACAAAACAAAGAGAAAATAAAACAAAAATAATAAATCTAACTGTGAAAACCTCTTTCCGGGGCGTAGTCAGACAATTTGTAATAGCTGAAAACCACTCCTGTGGCGGCTGTTACACCAATATTTTTCTCCCCGAAACATCATCTTCCCTTGCCGATCCATTTTATAGGATGATGGTATTCATTTTATTTTCTTTCTATACCAATATCTCCTAATTATTATGTTTTTTTAAAGAATAATCTAAGGGTTTTCTTGGCCATTACACATGTAACAACTGACAACCACGAACACTATTTATTATGTTTCATCCTATAACAACAATAATCGTGTCAGCGAAACACAACAACACGAGCGCTGCAACCAGTACGCTACCAATTTGAAATCTTCCTCCACGTCACCTCAGGTATGTCATTCAAAAGGCAACATCATCATTTATGATTTGGTGATTATTGGCAAAAGTAATTATATTCCAGTGACAGTCGTGGGCGGCCGTCACAATTAAGGCGGGGGAGGGGATATATCTTGAAATCATTGAAACAAATCCGTAGTCATAAACCTCTATCAAATCCTCATGCACCCAATCAATAGCATAAATGCCAATGATGACTAAATCTGGCTGGAAATAGAGTGTGTACTAGAACCCATTACTTTCCATAATGGGATGTTTATTAAGGGTGGTGTGAGGTACGATTCAGTAATCCGTAAAATCTGTCACCTCGCATCAACCTCCTTGACTAAAGACTTGTATCCTCATTGCAAACTCATCAATTGGGATAAGCAGATATGTCGAGAAGAAGTGAGCAGTGCAGTGATATTACAGTGGGTTAAACAGTAAGAAGCAGATTCAGAAACAATAGCAGGATGGGTGGAGTAGCGGTCAAGCACAAGCCAGATTCTATGCACAACTTGTAGAATTTTCTAGAAGCCTACCATATATTCAGAGACGCCAGATGGATTGAGTATTTCCAGAAGCTAGAAGGCCCGGACGAGGCGGTGGCAATCGAATTCGCTCAGAATTTGAACAACAATTAGACCCGAGTTAGGGGCTTGAAAGTTAAGGTGACTGGAGAGGTAATTTCCTGAGTAACTAAATTGTTAGTAGAGGGACGAAGGTGGTTTAACAGAAAAATCAATGACCCCTCCTTGAAAGAAGACTTCCTGGAAGGAGAAGAAAAACTGGAGAAGAAAGAGAGAGGAATTGATAGGTTGTCACTCCCTCAGCCTTGGGAAAATGTCGCCTTGGGTTTAATCAAATATATCAATTGTGAGGGAAGATACACAATATTTTTTAACTATCACTTCCCTCTACTTAATCACCTTTGGCATCAGTAAAAGATTAATCTTCCATTCTACTTATTAGGGCACGTCAATCATATGGCAGCAACAGTAAAGACAACAACACAACCGGAAGCATGTGTGACCAATCACAGACTCATGAAATTGATCGTGCTGGATGCCCTAGGCCAGAAAGGAATGAATTGGGAAGAATTCAAGCGAAAGAGGCTAAGGACAAGCCAGGGGAAATAAACCACGACTTCAGGAGGAAGTCAGGTAGAAGAGGAAACCCAGACTTGGCCTGCCAAAGTTAGAATTGGGAAAGAACCTACTAATGAACCAATTGGGGATAGATGGCCAAAATAGAGGGTGAAAGTTAGCATACCCCCAGAACCTTTGCCTATGGCCAGAAAGCATACATAAGTGGAATTATCAGAAGAATAAAGGAAACCCTCCTCATTAGGTAAGGACGAAACTCATGTCTCGTTTTTAGAACTAAAAAATCTAAGAAAGGAAAATGAAGAATTGAAGTGAATATTATCTGAGGGGAAGGAAATCTTGGTGTTTGTATGCACCACATGTTTTCAAGAACTAAAAGAGGAAAGATGTAAGGTCTGTGGGGAAAAATCAGCCCAATGGAAACAGAAATAGAATGGCAGGAGGCTGTTACAAGAGAACCTGCTAAGGATACTATTGTTACACAAGAACCAACAGTTAAAGCAGAGCCCCCTATAATAATTGACCTAGAGGCCGATACACAAGAACCTGTGGAGGCCAGTCCTATTGTAGAGGAAACAACAATGGACACAGAGGCTACTCTAGGTGGAAATTAAGGGGATGATACACAAGAAGCCACCAAGGAAGTTGTTGTTACACAAGAACTAGCAGCAGAGGTGGAACAACCCCATTCAGCAGAGGTTGTTACACCCATTATTGATGTTGATATTGAATGTAGAAGAACATCGGTTCCCATCTCGAGATGGAGTTATGAGAAAATCTTGTTAATTTCTGAATCACAGAAGTGAAAACATGAAGAAATCTCCCTTTAGGAAGGGACGATTTTTCTGAAAGAACATCGGAGGGAGATAGACACCCTACATGAAAGATGGATGAAAGAAGAGTTGAAGAAAGGATGGGATAATTATAAGAAGAAGGAAGCCCTTAAGAAACAGGAGGAACAACTGTTGCTGTTACAGCAGCAGGTTTGGGATCTTACCATAGACAAGCAAAAACTTCATGATCTCGACCTCAATTTTTTGGGGTGCAGGTGGACTTCCCCATCCTATCCTATTTTTCTATGGGAACATTAATTCCTGCTCCAGATGAAATTTTTTATGGTGGACAGACCCTATTTATGTTCTTATACTCACACATTTTTAGATGTTTTCCATGCCTCCTATTTTGATGAACAAAGCCATCTGTGTGAGTTATTCTTACACAATATCATTTGTGAGCATGTGAGTATGCAAATGGTTGTGACAATATTCTCCTATATGGGGAATCTGTAGTTGTGAGCTTTTGTGTCCTTCATGATGAATCAGATTGAGTGGCATTTGGCCATCAAGTCTATGGATGCTAATGAGGAGAAGATGGCATTGTGGGTTCGGGAAGAACCCAGATGGACTGCCGAGTTAAGGCAAGAATTCAGGAGAATGTTGAGCACTCCTGGGATAAAGTAACCGACTGTCACTTACAGAAGTAGGATTGTGAACTTATTCCTCAATCAGTTCTCAATGATGAAGAGTCGAGCCTTGACTCGGTGCTTGAAACACACGGAAGCCAACAGTGCCGAGCTACTGAAAGGGGACCCATTTTCATTCCAGAATTTTGTGATGGTTGTTACACATGTACCAGCGTATGCGCAGATAGTACAATCCCTTGTTTCTTTGTGGCTCGGATTGAGATTCAAGTTTCCTTTGATATGGATTCCAATTGAGGATTTTCAGAGTAATTATGAATTGAGCAAGTATGAATCAGAGTCTTGGGTATGACAGTTGATGGCTAGTCAGGGGTACAGGTCTGTAAAGGAAGATACAACTGCCACTTATGATCTCAGCACCGGAGATATTCCCATGAGAGATGAGTTTGCATGAGGACATGAAAATGTTTCAGTTGGGGGGAGATGTTGGGTGCCAATTTTTCACCCTTTTCCAACATTTTTTTTCCCTATTTTTCCTCATGACTATAACTAATGGGACTATATTTTCCTCTTTTTCCTACCTTTCTATCCTAACTTGTGTTGTTTCAACTTATTCTCATTACTCTGCCATTTCATCAATTATTATGATATATCGTACCTTTTTTATGACTAATTGAGAATGAATGTGTGGAGAAGATCTATGGTCTTTGTGTTGTATTTCTAGATGTCATTTGTAGCACCAAAGATCTCGAGCACGAGGTATACAAAAGCAGTAAAGGGTGTGTTGTTACAGCGATCTTTTTACACCATGATGCTGTTACACTTTGTTGTTACAGGCCTGCTATCAAACTTCTGATACAGTTGTACCATTGACTGGATCTCATCAACTCCTATTGTTGACCTATCCTCAAGATATTACGCTACATATGTGGTTTATCGTGATAGATGTAGGATTTATTAAGCATTGTATTTTTGAATAACAGCCTATGGGTGGTTTTGATTGTAATATATAATTTTCCAGTCATACTTTTATTAAGAAGTGGTTATAACCATATGTATTCTATTTCGATTAGCATGAGAATCTAATCTATTACTTTTTTTTTATGAGATGTAACCACTATATAGTTCTCAGCCCTTGAGCTCGAAAGGTTAGCGAAGAACAACATTATTTTGGCTCTGTAATTTTTCTCATATTAATACATATTATCCTGTTATTGTTGTTACATGTGTTATTTGATTTAGTTTCCATTAATTTATTTCTCTACCTGCGCCCTACTAGGGAGTAAGGGCCCTCCTTCTTATAAGGGATTGCAATGATTAAGGTAGTTGTGTATATGTGTTTGTATTTTGGTTTGTGTATCAGTAGAGGTGTTGTTTCTGTTGTTTTAGTTGTGAATATATCTGCTTCAATTTCAATACTTTGTATGATGTTACACATATGATATTAGAGACACTAACTGGATAATTGTTGTGTGGCGTGATAGAACAGATTAATTGAAGTGTGATTTCAGTCTTGTAGACCATTTTATTTTTGCATGAGTGATCTACTTCCATCATTTACTTCAACAACGATTTCTTTTTGGAATCTCTTCTAATTGAGTGTATCAACACAGATAGTGAAACTGTCATTGAAATAAAAGACATCCCTGGATTGATAATTTATGTGTATTTTTTTAGTAATTCAATAGTTATTAATACAACCCAATATGTACCACACGAGATTCTTCAATGGAATAGGGCCTCCAACATTTAGATAGTTGTTGAAGACAGGACACTGATCTTTATGGTGCCTAGAAGCTTTATATTTTATACACCAAACCTCTATGCAGAACTCATTTCCCTTGTCCTTGCGCAATATTTGAATCTCTAGATGCATGGCTTCCAACTAATTCTGAATCTATTGAGTTCCTAGCGTGATAGGTGTAGGGTTAGCCTCCAATTTCATTGCAACCTCCACAGCCTCAGATTGTGTGGAAATATTTTGCTGGCCTAAGGGCTGGCGCAAATGTGGCAGCAACATAGAAATGAACCATTCCTTATGTTGAGTATCATCAATAACAAATCCACCATCTCGGATTGTATGCTTCAACCTTTGATTGGCCTCCCATACAGATTCATTAGCCTCCTGACGAATCTCCTTCATTTCGGCCACCAGCTGCGCGTAAGACTTAGGCTTCTTAAACTGCTCTTTTAGGGCTGCTTTGATTTGTTCTAAGGTAGCGTAGGGTTCACTTGAGCATACTTGATGTACCAATCTAATGCATAATCTTGGAAAGAAGTAGCCAACTGTGCCTTCCTAATATCAACATTGTTAATTTGTTGAGCCTGGCATACAGACTCAGTCACAAACCAAAAGTGATCAGTGTCCTCATTTCCAATGCCTCTGAAATTAGGTAACTTCATTGATGTAGCCATATCTACTTCAGGGGGGTGGAGGTGGAGATAGTGATGGACTGCACGGTGGAGTAGGTGATTTGTTATGTGAGTGAAAAATTAGAGTGGATGGTGTTGGAAAAAGACTCAAAGGTTTCTAGTGTGATGAGCTTTATTCTTCAGAGTCACTTGAGCTACTAGTTTATGGTTCAGCCTCACTATCAAATCTGGGCTTCAGAGGACTATAAATGAATTTTTCAGAATCTTTACGGTAAAATTTTCCACTATGCATAGTTATACCTCTTTGATGCATTCAAGCAATATGGTCACACAAACAACCCTGTTCAAATAATAGAATTTTCATCAATAATTTCAATGAGCGCAGGAACTTACCTCTAGGGCCTTTGAAAACCCTTCTTTCTTCTTCAGAATATGACAGAAATTGATCAATGGAAAATTCAGTCACAAAGCCTCCCAAAAGGAGATCGATCTAGTGATATACCACATGGGTGATCTTATTTTCAAACTTATCTACTTCCTGGATCAATTCAGGAGTCCACTCAGTAATGTTGGCTCGAGGGGTCCTAACCCAGGTTTGGAGGTTAAGGTTTGCCAACAAACCCCTATAATACTAGACCTTTCGGCAGTGACCTGCTTGCGCAGGCCAAAGTCTCACCCGAAGCAGTATGAGAGGGTGCTAGAACCAGGTTTCCACACCCTGGGAGAGGGCAGGTAATTCAAGCAGAGCTACGTTCGACGTCACAAATATTAGATCGCATATGACAGAACCTTGATCTATCAGTCCCTTCGCATCCACCTGCGCAATACCATATATAATCACAATAAACAATAGATACAGGAAAATAAAGAAACTATCGCAGTTATTCTTGCATAAAGTCTAACAAGTAGATTTAGATCAATTGTCAATGAAGCATAAGTACTTAACACAGTTACTCAATATAGAATCATGCATAACATAACAGATATCATAGTCCAAAAACCTTCTGCTTTCATTAATCCTTCAGATCCTTTTACAATACCCAAAACCCAACCTGCACACATAGCAGCAGGGTCCGCACACAGAAGGATTGAGGATCTCTTCGCACACAACTAGAAGTATTCCTTTCCCCAAAAACCCAAGACAGATCTACTAATTCGTGTTTCGCACCAATCTTGGTTCAATGTCTACCTCAAAAAAAGGTTCACTTACTTATACTACTTTAGCCTACACATCCAATGGTCTGCAAACCGTGGTTTGCGGACTCTTGGTCTACCCTTGACCCACTTACAATGCATTAGAGGCTTTTACCCACCCCAAAACCCCTGCGTTAGACTAAATATAATAAAAAATATACAAAAATGGACCAGATTCGAAGCTTTTGTAGGAGACCCTATTCCAACAGTCCCCCAACACAATCTTGTGACTCATCCTGAGTCACTATGGTGGAGGGGCCTCCACCTACACCTGCATGGCTACTCCAGCCATAGAGTCATTTGATCCGATACGGTTTGATTCGGCTACCATTGATGTAGCCTGGGAGCAGATCTCCGCGCAGGGTAGCAAGCCTAATTGCTCTGCCATCCATGATCTCCTTAGCTGTGTAGGGACCAAGCCAATGCTTCTGGAACTTCTAGGGATGCTTTGAGAACTGGCTATCGTATAAGAGGACCAATTTTCCTTCCGCAAATGTGTCAGTCATTCTAGGCTTTTTCGCGGGCCTTCCAGACTTGCTGATGGAAATTCGCAATAAATCGATATTCCTCCAAAGCCATAAGCTGCACTAATCTCTCCTCCATGATGTCTGATTCTGCCATGTTTGTAAATGTTGTGATACGCAAACTAGGAACAATATATTCCATGGGCATAATGGCTTCTTTACCATAAACCATCCTGAATGGGGTTTTTCCTGTTAACTTCTTGCAGGTTGTTCGATAGGCCCAGAGGACCGACGGGATGCGCACTTCCCAATCACTGCAATCAAAATTGCATACCTTGGTCAGTGCTTTCTCCAATATTTTATTAAAAGCTTCAACCGCATCGTTGGCCTGGGGGTGATATGGCATGCTCTTTGCATGATGGATCCGGAACTCCTCGGTCAAAGCTCAGATTGTTTCATTAACAAAGTGCGCACCTCTGTCACCCATGAGAATCTTCGGACATCCAAATCTGGTCAGGAGTTGTTCAAAGATGAAATGCGTAGTGGTATCCATAGTACAATCCTTTACTTCTTGTGCCTCCGCCCACCTGGTTACATAATTGGTGGTTGTAATAATGTAGCGCGCACCCATCTTCTTTCCTGGTGGGTTGATAGGCCCGATGAAATTGATAGCCCACTTATCAAATGCTTGTAGAGCCATTTGTGGTTGAAGGGGCATTTCATCTCTGCAAGATGGCCTCCCGATTCATTGGCACATATCGCAGGCTTTACAATAGTCGTGGGCGTCAATATGCAGGGTTGGCCACCATAACCCAGCCCTTAAGATATTTTGCGTCATTTCTTTCCCTACGTAGTGACCTCCTGCTACTCCGTCATGAGCTTCTACCAAGATAGCATGTCTTTCGTGCTCCAAAACATATCAGCGCAATACTTCATCTGCCCCCATCTTATATAATTGACCTGCAATGATGGTAAAGTCTGCTGCCCGGGTGACTAACTCTTTCTTCTGCTATACAGAGTACTCTATAGGTGTTGTCCCGGTAGTCAAGAGCTGAATGATATCAGTGAAGTCTGCATCTACTACCTTGATAGCAAATAGTTGTGCCTCAGGCAATCTGGCTTCCAGATCGGTTGGCTCCTCGCCACTCTCTATTTGGGACAAGTGGTCCGGCCGAGCATTCACCTTTCCCGGCTTGACTATGATTTCAAAGTCATACTCTTGAAATAGAAGTAGCCATCGGCATATTCCCCCCCCCGCCCCAACACTGGCTTATTGACCAGGTAATTTAAGGCTGAATGGTCTGTGAACATTTTTAAGTGTCCTCCTAACAAGTAATGCCGATATTTCTGCAATGTGCAAACCATGTCCAATCCCTCCCACTCTGTGGTGGAGTAGTTGTGTTATGCACCAGAGAGCTTCCTACTTGCAAAGGAAACCGGATGGTCAATATCTCCTTCTCCTGGCTGCATAAGGACAACCCCGAGAGTAATGCCCGACGCATCGACGTGAACATGAAATACCTTCTCCTAATCTGGAAAGATGAGAATAGGTGTCGAGACCATCTTTTATTTTAATAGCTTGAAGCTCTTTTAACACTCGTCATTCCAAAAGAACGAAACATCCTTCTTGGGAAAGTTTTCCATAGGGGCAGTAATCAGCGCATAGCCTTGAATGAATTTCCTATAGTAGCCTATGCATCCAAGGATCGAGTGCAGCTGTTATTCCATGGTTGGTACAGGAAAATTTATGATAAGTGTGATTTTGGTAGGATCTACCATTAGTCCTTGCCGACAAACTATGTGGCCGAGCAAGATTACGAAGGGTACGCAGAAGATACACTTCTTGATATTTATGGAAATCTGGTGTTTCCAGTAGGCATCTAACATCATGCATAGGTTTGAGACGTGTGCCTTGATCAGGCCGAAGACAGTCCAATCATCGAAATACACCTCGAGGAACTTGTGAATGAATTCTTTGAATACTGTGACAATGACCCATGAGAAGATAACAGGGGAATTTTTGAGTCCAAACGGCATGAAAGTATACTGAAAAGATCCCCACTCAGTGGCGAACGTGGTTTTGCTACGGTCCTCAGGTGCGATTCTTATTTGATGGTATCCTAAGAATCCGTCCGTGAAAGAGTATGATTCCTGTCCTCCCACGTTGTCTAAGATTTCGTCTGAGAATGGTGTTGGGAATGGATCATGAACGCAGGCATCGTTTAACTTGCGTTGGTCCACACAGATCTGAATCTCTCCCTTATTTTTTTTTCTCCTAAACCACTAATGGACTGACCCAGTCTGAATATTCAACGGGTTCGATGATACCTGCAACAATCATTTTATCGAGCTCATCCTTGACCTTCTACTTATACTTGTGGTTCAACCTATAAGGTCGCTACTTTATGGGCCGCACATCAGGTTTGGGAGTGATATGCATGACCCCTAAGTCCCCCGTGATCCCCTTTAGCTTAGAAAAATTTGTAAGGAACAAGTCCTGATATTCTGTAAGTAATTCAGCCACTTTACCTACTGTATGCTCATCCCAGTAGTCCCCAATATTAGCCAACTTAGGGTGCTATTTCGTACCAATGTTTACTTCACGCAGCTTGAGAGGCTTAGTGACATCCACTTCCTTCAGTGGAGGTCCTTCAATGGCGCGCTCCCCTTCCGAGTCTGGGATAGAGACCGACCACGGATCATCTTCACCTTCCTCTCTTGCAAATCTGCGGCAGTTGACAATGTCTCGCATTTGCATTTCCCATGTTGGCATCCCAAATACTATAGAAGAGCTGGTCTTGCCAAACACGAATGTATCTATGTCCTGCAAAGCTTCGTCAAGCGCCTCAGAACCCCCTATCAGTCTGAATGTTCTTATAAAGTCATTCTTTAGAGTTTACCAGTGGTGAGTGCGTTGATGTAGCTTTGCATCCAGGTACTAGGCAATAGGGATTGGACCCAACACATGAGTGAATAAGTGAACCCACTCTTCTGTAGTTCGGTCACCCCACGCCTCCATCCATGCAACCACGTGTTCACGCAGATCCCCTGGGCCAAGGAACAGCTTGACCCATACCTCCACCAGAGTCTCAAATCGCAGGAGCATCATGCCTCGACAATCCTCCCACTCCGAGAATGCTTCCTTATGCGTCTCCCACCATCGTGCAAGGGTTGCACGCATCACTAGGTTAAGGGCCCCTAACCTTCGTTCCCTGGTAACCTTAGCTTCAAATGCTCGCAAAAAGTCCCTAACGTTACCAGAACCATCGAAATAAGGTAGATCTCTTACCTCTGAGGAGATGCAACAGAAGTTCTTCATGATCCGAAGACACCTCAGCGTAGAAACATCATGTAACCAATTTTTCCAATTCTCTATCTCCCCATCAGAGTCGGAGAAACATTCATTGTCCTTTTCCTAGAAGAGTACCCCCTCCGCCATGGGCTTAATCCAATATTCATATCACGCAGTCAACTTATAGGTGTGATCCTCCTCCTCTTCGTCATGCACTGGTTCCATGTGTCATTCACCTTCCGCAGGATCTAATGGTACTATTACCCTTGTACCGTTATTCTCGAATACCATGTTCCTCTTCTTTAGGTTAATGATTCCCCCCATATCGATGGCCCAACCCAAGCCCAGGAGCGCAGGGTAGGGGTCCGCATCTTTGACAATATGAATTACTTCAAAGTCATCCCGAACCTTAACTCCTGCAATATCCACCACAATCTTCGATAGTCTTCCCAAGGATATGATATTTTGTTGATTAGCCATATGTATCTGGATAGTGAACCATTCCAACTTAGGTTCCCCCATTCGTTGCCAAGTTTGTTTAGGTAATAATTTCGCATCTGACCCTAGGTCCAAAATAACCTGGTCCATCTCGTAATCACTGATCTTCACATTCAACCACATCTCCTTACCAGTGTGTTTCTTATACCTATATAGTTTGTGTATGTCCTTGATTTCTGGAGGGAGCATAGGCTGTGTTGCGCAACTATCTATCAATGCCTGAAGATTTTCCATAGCCTTTGGCTTGTGCAGCAGCTTCATACATGCCTGTAAAAATGGTTTGACCTCCTCATCTGCCTTGAGGTCTTCAGGCGGCTGTGAAGTAGATGCCTCTGCCTCAGCAAAGTCTTTGTGAGCTGCGACAAATGTTTCTTTCTCATTTTTTAGATCCAAACCTTGCTGTTTGATAGCTACTGGTCAGATCAGAGGCTCAGTTGCAGTTTTCTCCCCAGGCCCCCTGGTGGCCATCCCACTGCATGTTACAACATTCATGCTTGGATCTTTGTCTCATAGTTCAGCCTTTACCCTCTACACATTCTGCATAGGAGTCGGCTACTTTTCCTGCATCTTCACTATCAAGACTAGATAGTCTTCAATCGCATGGTCCAGCTACCTGCAATACTAGCAGGACTGTCTTGTAGGGTTTGGACAGTCCCTGACAAAGTGCCCTACCTCCCCATGGTTATAACAGATTAGTTTCCCTCATCCCCGACTTGCGCTTACACCTCTTCTGCCTCCCCTGCCCCCTGTGCTCGAGAGGGATCTCGGTGAGGATGGATCTGACTACACCCTATAGAGATTCCTTCGATCGATCATCAAATCATACATCCGAAAGTTCTGTTCATCATGTCCTACTGACCTGTAGAACCTACACCATTGCTATTTTACTTCCGAGATGTACGCAGCAAGGCGGGGACAGTGGTTTGTGTCGTGCAACCTTGCAACACGGCAATCATCGCACCATAGTGTCGGCCCACTTGGTCCTGCGACTTCCCTAGGGCGCAACAGACTAGGTCCCCTAGCCTGCATGTAGTCTGTTAATAGAGGGCAGTTATCCTTGGTGTGACCATTCATCCTGCATCGTATGCACCATCTTTCAGGGCTAGCCTCTACTCCTCGCTCCTTTCGCAGATTTTGGATCTCCATGTACATCACCTTCAGTTGTCCTTGGATCTGCTGGATGCCTAGCTGGGTATCATCTCTGGGCATAACTTCTAACTTCATAGC
This sequence comes from Pinus albicaulis, assembly GCA_034641835.2. Classification (NCBI taxonomy): domain Eukaryota; kingdom Viridiplantae; phylum Streptophyta; class Pinopsida; order Pinales; family Pinaceae; genus Pinus; species Pinus albicaulis. The sequence goes on from CM076573.1 coordinate 799,480,861, forward strand.
AACCTCAAGGGATTTTTCTGGTGATTCGAAAGTTTGGTGACCCATAGGTACGCACAGGTGAGGTAGCAGCATAGCAATGAACCATTTCGTGTGTTGTCTGTCGTCATAATAAAATCCTCCTTCTCTGATCACCTTCTTCAGTCATTTATTGACCTCCCACAACGACTCAGAAGGCCCTTGCTTGAAATCCTTTAGATCAACCACTATTTGAGAATAGGACTTAGGCTTCTTCAACTGTTGTTTCAAGGTGTTCTTGATTTCTTCAATGGTTGAGTTTGCATGCTATCTGATGTATCCCATGTACCAATCCAAAGCTCTCCCTTCGAAGGCAAGGGACAGTTGTGCCCTCTTCACCGCATCACTAGCTAAGTTCTGTGCAGTCCATACCGATTCTATGACAAACCAGAACTGATCCATGTCTTCATCTCTCACACCCTTAAAGGTAGGCAACTTCATGTGTGCAACCATGTCGTCTTCTAGTGGTGGAGGTGTAGGTGAATTCTTACCCCTACACTAGTTCAAAAGTGGTGTGGCTGTAGGACTCTATGCAGTTGCTTCTCTTACCGGGCTGTAGATAGATCTACCTCCTTCTTGGTTGGTCTGATAGTATTTACCACTTCAAGTCGTACTTCTGTCCGGATCAAAGGTCACTCATTCGATGCGGCTACACATAATACTTTTTTCGCACAGTAATATCTCAATCAACAATGGTAAAGTCTTCAGAAACTTACCCCTAAATCCTTTGAAGAATCTTCGCTCTGCTTCCGAGTAGGATAAAAATTGATCGATGGAAAATTCTGTCACGAATCCTCCTAGCACGTTGTCCACCCAGTGGTCTACTGTGTGAATGATGGTGTTATCAGCCTTCTCTAATTGTTGGATCAATTCTAGGGTCAACTGTGTGACCCGCTCATCCTTCCAACACTTCTGAAATTCGACCAACCTTGCGAGCCACTCCTGGAGCTCGATTGCAATGGTTACAAAGAAGATCTCATATATCTCCGTGAAAATATACTTATTTTTCCACTCTTCGATGGTCAACCTCTTACTGTGGTTTTCTTTTACTGCGAATTCTTGAACTTGTTGTTCGAACCATTCATCAATTTCTTTTCTTTTAGGTTTCTAGTATGACCTTGGCATTACCCGATCCCTCTCTCAAAATGCTCCCGGTCCCGGCAACAGAACCATTTGTTGGCTCGAGGGGTCCTGACCCAGATTCAGAGGTTAAGGTTTGCCAACAAACCCCTATACTACTGGCCCTTTCAGCAGTGACCTGCTTGTGCAGGCCAAAGTCTCACCCAAAGTAGTATGGGAGGGTGCTAGAACTAGGTTTCCGCACCTTGGGAGAGGGTAGATAAGTCAAGCAGAGTTTCGTTCAACGTCACAAATATCATATCGCATATGACAGAACCCTAATCTATCAGTCCCTTCACATCCACGTGCGCAATACCATATATAATCACAATAAACAAAAGATACATGACAATAAAGCAAATATCGTAGCTATCCTTGCATAAAGTCTAACAAGCAGATTTATATCAATTGTCAACGTAGCATAAGTACTTAACACAGTTACTCAATATATAATCATGCATAACATAACAGATAACATAGAGTCCAACAACCTTCCGCTTTCATTAATCCTTGAGATCCTTTTACAATACCCAAAACCCAACTTGCGCACATAGCAGCAGGGTGCACACACAATAGGACTGAGGATCTCCATGCACATAGCTAGCATGAATCCTTTCCTCAAAAACCCAAGACAGATCTACTAATTCGCGATTCGCACCAATCTTAGTTCAATTTCTACCTCAAAAAAAGTTTCAATTACTTATACTACTTTAGCCTACGCATCCAATGGTCCGCAAACCGTGGTTTTCAGACTCTTGGTCCACCCTTGACCCACTTACAATGCATTAGGGGCTTTCAACCACCCCAAAACCCCTACGTTAGACTAAATATAATAAAAAATATACAAAAATGGACCAGATTCGCAGCTTTTGTAGGAGACCCTATTCCAACAAGTGACTACGTCATCTTTTATGAAGTGATGGAATTTAGCTAAGCACGAAAACCACTCTTGTAGCTCGTGCACAAAGGAACAAAAGAATATTTCATGAAATTATGTATAAATATATTTATGTACCCATTGTTCATAAGACAACTTAGTACTTCCATTCTCTTGAAGTGAAAATTCAAGAATATTTCTATCCAACCAATCTTGCAATTCATTTCGTGAAGGATGCCAAAACATCAAATCTCCCTAAAAATGATCCTGGTCCCAAAAATAGAACCATTTGTTGGCTTGAGGGGTCTTGAACCAAGTTCAGATTTTATGGATAAACCAACAAACCCTCCAACTATTGGCCCTTTTGGCAATGACCTTCTTGCACAGCTCAAAGTCTCACCCGAAGCAGTATGGGGGGTGATAGAACTAGGTTTTCGCACCCTGGTGGAGAAAATAATGAAGTCGTTCTCAACAAACTAAATGCAAACTTATATCAATCATAAACAGATGCACACAATAGACTAAAGAAGAATCACATAGAGTCCACAATATTTAACATAATAAAACAGGGTCTTCGTTCGCCTTAGCGCAAATAATGTAGAAGAACTAGATCCAGATCATAAAAATGAAATTACTTAAACATATCTATCAACCATCAATAAGCATTCATAACCATAGAAGATATCCTTTGCGCAATAATCAATAAGAAAAACAAAAACAATGTGATCTTAACATAACATAAACAGTAAATAACTCATATCAATATCATAAGAAGTAGCCAAAATCCATCCTTTGCATTAACTCAAATATTTCAATACATATCAGACTTTCCCCTTACATAAAACCTTCCGCGCACACAGCCAGCAGAGTCCGAACACAACCAGGACTAGGTCTCCATACACAGCCAGTAGGAACCTTTCAACCCAACCTTGACAAAGCCTTACAACGTATTACAGATGCATAGATCACAATATCATGAACTTATCTGAACTTTTGCTACTTTTCTTAGACTATATATCTATTTATATTTTCCTAGCGTGCAAATACTATAATCTAAAACTGATCCGGATTTATGCAGGAACGCAACAGAGTAAACATATAACCATAAATACAAATATGCAGTGGAAATAACACTTCATTTCATTAATATCAAAGAATTGAAATTTGCTTACAGACAAAATGGAAATAAAACTAGCTAGGGCGCTGGTAGTTATCTCTGAGAAGAGATGTGGTAGCTACAAGCCTATGAACTGAGTTACAATGAGGCTCGAGGGCCTATTTATTATTTAGAAACAATGGGAAATCCTAAACATCCAAAACCCTAACCCTAGGAGATGAAGCGCCAAAACTATGGGCCGCGTTTGGGTAAATTGGTGTTTCAACTTCCCAAGGGCGTAACTATGGCATATGATCTCCGTTTGACGCGTACCATACCTCGTTAGAAAGATATATCCGAGGAATAAAAATTTTGAACGAGCAACATCTGTCCATGGACCCATGTTGCTCTCCGTTTTCCCAAAAAACGTCATTTAGGACCTCAAAACGGCTCCGGAAGTTCAAGACCCGAAAAACTGCTAAAAATAGTAAGTTGTGCCGAAACTGAAAAACTGAAAGAGACAATGGTGGGGCCCAAAGTGGAATAGGTGGGTGACCACCAATATCCACCAAAAACCATGGTTTGAGGCCCACAGTTTACCCTTAAACCCATTTACATCAAAATTAGGGAGTTTGACCCACCCAAAGCCCCTTGACTCAATCGTGCAATGCGCACATACAAAATTATACAAGATTACATCAAAAATTGTGCCTCAAGGGACTCTGCTCCAACAAGTATGCAAAAAACATGTTGTGTTTTCAGCAATGATTTGATTTAGTATTTTAAGATATTGTAACACCCTCATTCTACATATACCCAAGTAACTGACCAACTGGGGTAAACATGTGACAAAGAGTTACTATGATCTAATTCAACCTCCTAGGTGACCTTAAGGAAGTGGAATCGATAGAAACACATCAAACAGACCTTTCACATCAGCAACAAAACTCACAGGAGCCATCCCAACCACTCAGGTAACCAATCTCTGGGTCCCAATGAGGTTTTAGACCATTAAACCCCCAGAAGATCCCTTGATATGGGCAAGGGTGAGTCTGGGAGGATCTGGAAGCTCCCACAACATGGGAATACATGCTTCCAAGGAAATTTTTCCTCAAACCTATGCCATTGTCCCCGAGATTTGAGCGAATTTTTTAGGCCTAAATCCCATGTCACTTCCCAGATTTCAATTACAAGTTCAGAAATGAAGTTACACAATAGACCAATGATACATTTGCAAAAAACTTGAAAAGGTCTAAACTGAACCCCTACTTTCCATGACATGCATTTCGTCAAACACGTCACAAATATGTAATCTATAGGTTTAAACAACAAATCTAATCATGGGGTTCTCATACTTATCTGAGAATCACTAATAAGAAATTTTCCCTTAAATCATGTAGTATACCCCACATTATTTACTAACTATGGCCCATTTATTTATCATTCTTACATTATTACATCATATTATTCCCTTGGGTACCTCCCTCTGTACCCCATATTATCCCCCCTAGGTATATTACACATCATCAGATGCATTATCATCTATTAGGTCATAGATACATTGTTTATTCATTTACAAATAAAAACATGTTGAGAGCCATACATCATCATTATCAGAATACATGCCTATAACCAATACAATAAGAACATAAATATCAAGGATACATCAGCCATAGAATCCACATATAAACCAGTACATTTTACACATAATATTTCAAGGAGAAAATCTCTTATTAAAGAATGCAAAAGCCAACAATGGATGGGACTACAATGCTCCACCTGACCATAGATTGGCTGAGCCAAATCTCTCTTCACCAATCACCCTTGTGCCATGTTCCAAGCATGAATATGGGACTTGTTGTATATATTTACCCCCCTGCCTATGAATTTTGGTCCGCTGCCTCATTTGAACCCAATTCAGAGCTCTACTGTGACCTAAAACTTCATGCTCCTGTCTGATATTACCGTTTCCGCCCAAAAAATCCGCTCTACAAAGGTTAAAAATGCATAATTTAAATGTATCGAGCCCCGTCCTAAGACCTTAGCCCCCGTGCTTTGGCTATCATATGACCCGAGCCTGAAGACCACAAGATAAAAGGAAAAGGGGCTTATTGTTTTATGTTCGGGCGCAATAGTAACCGTCCGATTGAATTAAATCAATGGAGCGGAGATCTTTTTATATGGTGGCCCCCGCGTCCGTATCTCACTGCAGAAACCGGCGGTATTGTCCCGCACCGTTTCCACTGAGCCGGCGGTATTACCCTTTGGACCGGCAATTCCATAGATCATACGCCGCGTGTCCTCAGTACGGGCAGGAAATCGCTTTTCCCCCACGCGTTAACCTTCAGTCAATAGATGCGCAGCGGAATCATCGTCTGCCATCCGATCTTGTAGGCCCGATCCAATGGCTATAAATCTCCGGGTCTGCACGAGCTTTAACCCGTGCCTGCCGTGTCCCTTGGCCCACCAACACACTGTGTTTGTCGCCTCCTAACCGTTGATTTGCCTCCCAAGATCCGACGGCCAGAAATCCAGTCACTCTGTCTGTTGACTCCGCTGCCACGCCAACCCTCCACCCGTCCCCCGTACATCCACATGTTTCAGCCTCATGCATCCGTAATATTCCTCCACGCCATATGTATATATATGAGAGTTTATGTGTGTTTTTATTTGTATTCGTCATCATTCATTTCTCACATCCAAACTGTTCTACGTAAAAGTCGCGCTCCACCAGTTTAATCAGTGCCTCCATTATTTCTCCTCCGCCACCCTTCGTATTCCTACCATCTGTTCGTGTCCACGACATCATTATCACCTCCACCTCCATGCTCTTTGCCTCCGAGTTTTGTCTCCCTAATGTTTTGTGGGTTTTGCAGGTTTTAAGACGATAATGAAGCCTCATAATTTATCGCCTCCATTACAGAGGTCAAGAGCATACCAAAGGACATTCTGCTGGTGAAATTTAAAGAAGAAGCCAAGGGTACGTGTATGAAATGACCATCATTAAAGAGAACAAAGATATGGATCTACAGAACCCTCCAGAGAAAATCAAGGGAGGCTTCGCCCTGCATTAAAGGTCCAAGATTTAAATTCAGAGCTAAAGGTCGGGAGTACAGTACAAAATTGCAGACTATCTCATGGTTCTTACGGCAGCAGATTTTCCCTCTTTCAGTAAGAGGCAGAACGATGTATATTTTATTATTTGTGTCATGTTTATAAGGAGATTTTCATCTCCCATCATTTATTTCTAGAGACAGATTGTAAGGTACAGTCATTTATAGTTAGTCATTCATAGAGTGGGCGTGAATGTTTTCTGCCATTGTATTCAAATTGAGTCATTAAATGTGTTTCATCTACCTCCTCCTCTAGAATTCTCTATCTTTTCTATAAAGGCCCGAGAAGAAGACATTGTAAGGGTTCCAGATTTCTATCAGCAAACTGTGCAGTGAAAAGGTTTTTGTATACATTTTGTAATACTTCTGTATGAAGGTTCAGAGCCCGTAGGGTCTCAGTGAGGAGGAGTTATAACTGTAATGAGGATTCTGGTCTTTGGTATCTCACAGTATCTAATTTCTCTTATGTGTTAATACAATATCTCCTTTCATGCTATTTATCTTCTTGTATCATGTTCTAGAATGCGAGTGGCTCACTAGTTTGCAGTAAGGATTCATCTTTGTTGATGCCCTTTCTGGAATTAGTCAAGCGCTTTAAATAGGCCTAGTCATGATATACTGTTCCATATTCATCTCTTCCATATTTTCTGCTATATTAGTTACTTGAGGAGGGTGCTTTTAAAACGCCATTGTCATATAAGGATTCATAAATTAATATGCCCTTATGTGGTTCTGTTGTGTATCTGGGTATCAGTCTCATGTTAACTAATATCTTCTCTATGTTTCCTCACTGCACTCACTTCCTGATATTCGATTTCTGTGATATATTATTTGAATTGGCCCTCTTTACAGTCAGCTGTCTCTTAACTATCTGATGCCTTTGTATTGGAGTTTTACATGATGTCCCTACACTATTCTTATCTTTGTGTCAGCTTCTGAGAGAGTTTGGTCCCATTCAAAACTTATTTCCTTGTTCAAACAAGAGATAGTAAGTGAGCTCTTGGACTGACAATCCAAACTATATGAAGAGCTCCTTGCTATATTAATATGTCCTAGGCACTGGTCTATGGAAACTCTAGACTGTCTCTAGGAGGTGAAAAAATTGTCCACAACATCTTTCTGGCGCCGTTGTCGGGGATCGAATTCAAGAATATAATTTTCCCTGGGTCTCGACAAATTGTTTTCACTCTCTAATCAGGTGAGCACAGAGAGTTGAAGAGTTGCATATCTCTCACCTTGGCGACTCCATTGTTCTTTATTTGATAAATTTTATTGGTAGTCCTGGCTTCTCGAAAGCCACATTTGAGGTCAGATACTTCTCAGTTGAAAACACCTTACGTGTCTGACCCAGAGAAGATCATTCATAAAAGATTTTGGAAGGAAATCGATTGCATCTTTGAAAACCACAGATATTCCCGTACAAGAGATTATCAACCTCTTCTTCTGAAATCGAAATAGAAAATCCCGAGTTTTACTCAGAAACTCCACGTAAAGGAAGTGCTTGGATTGAAGAAGAATCTCATCCTACCCCCGGGGTTGAGGAAATTAAAGAGGTCACAGAAGTAGCTGTTGTCAACCGTGAATTATTCCCATCCACACCTCAGGCTTCGGTGCAATATATTCCCATTATCATTCATACTCCACTTCTTCCTAACCCCCTCCCTTCATTTGTATCTCAGACTGTTGTACAATCCCCACCTCCCCCAATGGCTAATGTTCCTGCTTTTCTATTGAACAAATACGCTCCACTGGCCTTGCCCCAAGTGTTGAACGATATGCCACAAGATTACTTGAAGATTCTACCGAGATTTAATGGTGAAAATGAAATTGATGCTCAGAAACATCTTGAGACCTTCTGCTCTTTTGCAGAGAACTTAAATGTTGAACATCTTGACGTGGTCCTGAGATTGTTTGTGCAGTCTTCGGAAGGGGAAGCCAGAAAATGGTTCAAGACATTGGGGAACCGTTCAATAACTACCTGGGATATTATGGAGAATACTTTTCTCAGAAAGTGGGGGGAAAAGAAAGATCATGGTCAGTGTCTCACTGAGTTTAATACAATGAAGAAGAAACAGAATGAAGGGGTATCAAAATTTATCAAAAGATTCAACAAGTTATATCTGAGCCTGCCTCCTGAGATGAAGCCCCATGAAGCTGCTGCAAAGATCATCTTTATAGCAGCCTTTGATTTTGACTTTGGATTCTCCTTGAGAGAAAGAAAACCTGCCACTTTAGATGATGCACAATCAGATGCTCTGGAATTAGAAGCAAACTTTGCCTCCACTGGGAAACTGAAGGGAAAAATTGAACAAGATACTAGGAGGAGAGGAAAAGAAGAGGTTTCCACCTCTAATCAGGAAAAATATTCAGATAAAATGGATGAAATAAGCAAAATGATAAAGAAGATGGTCAAGCTTGAGCTGGAAGCTAAAAATGCAGCTCCCAAGAACTATTACAATGCTCCAAACAGAGGATACAATCCTCAGTATAGAAGGCCACCATTGCAGATATTGCCGAGAGAAGCAAAGGAACAAAAAGACCAGGTACCTCATCCCTTGTACCTGGAAGGACCAGCAGACGACTCCACTGGAGATGCAGCTTATGGATTAGAAGATTCAAATCTGGCTTTTTCAAATACTGATGATATGGATTGCCCATTACAAGACGAAGACGAAGAAGCAGAGATTGATCATTATTGTAAGCAATTTGCTGATTTCATGCAAGCACAATTCAATGTCAAATATGACCTCAGATCTTCAAGAAAGAGGACCAGAACTCAAGATCAAGAAGAGGAGCCACCTCAGAAAGAAGCATCTGCTCAGAAGGAATCAGCAACAAAGAGAAATATAGAAAAAGGTAAGAATATTCTAAATACTCCCTTGCAGCCTAATGATCAGATTCCTTCTTCTTCAAAAATAGTCAATCCTCCTAATGCTGAGCCAGTGTCAAAAGAAGTCAAATCTTCAGTTGAAAATAAGGAGTCAAAAGAAGTAGTGATAGAAAAACCCCCACCTGCTTTCAATTTGCAAAAAGAACTTGAGAAGATTAAAATTCCTGTCCCCCTAACTGAACTATTAAAACAGCCTGTATACCAGTCTCAAGTTACTTCCTTTATACTTCCTCCTGAAATACCAATTGTACCTGATAGTTTAAACCTTCAAGAAGAAAGACCCATGGTAGTCTTTGGCCCACATGTCGAGGAGATAGACCCTTCTACTCCTCCTTTTTACGTGTCTCTAGTTATACATGACCTAATGTTGCACAATTGTATGTTAGATTCTGAGGCTTCCCAAAATCTTATGCCTCTATCTGTCATGGAACAACTAGGACTGCAAATTACAAGACCATACAAAGATTTATATTCATTTGATTCTAAAAGAGTTAAATGCCTGGGAATGATTAAAGATTTAGTGGTCAATTTGGCTCAAATCCCAGCAAAGAGTGTGGTCATGGACATTGTGGTTGCTGATATCCCAGCCCGCTTTGGCATGCTGCTGTCAAGGTCCTGGGGTACAAAGATTGGGGGATAAATTAAATTGGATTTAACATATGCTACCGTCCCAGTCTTTGGAGGACAGGAGAAGAGGTTATACAGGGAGACTAGATTTGTTAAAATGGTAACTAAGGCTGACTGCTCAGAGAACTCTCCAGTTTATAACAAAGAGGGAGACTTCTCATGTTTTATGTTAGAAGAAAATCAAAATTATGCTCATGAGCCCCTTTTTGGTCAAATTCAAGCTGAGCAGCCTAAAGAAGATCAGGAATCAGGAATTTGGACTTTGCATTTTGATGGAGCAAATTCAAGAGAAGGCAATGGAGCTGGGGTGCTACTAATCTCCCCTACAGGAAAATGGGTGCCACTGTCTTTTAAATTGGAGTATGAGGCTACAAACAATGTAGCTGAATATGAAGCACTATTATTGGGACTACAGACAGCCAGAAACATGGGCATCCAAGGTTTAAAAGTCTTGGGAGACTCTGAGCTGGTGGTAAGGCAGATCAAAAATGAATGTCAAACTAAGCACCCTCGGCTCAGAGCATATAGAAACGAAGCATGGGACATGATAGAAAATTTCTTCTCAGCATTTAACATACAGTTCATGCCCAGGGAGAAAAATAGAATAGCAGATTCTCTTGCTATAGCTGCCAGTACATTCCGTCCTCCTCAGAACCCGCTTCTAAGATATGAAGTGGAGGTACGTTACAGACCATCCATTCCAGATAATATTAAGCATTGGCAGGTATTTGAAGATGATGAACAGATGAAGAGATTCATGGAGACAGTGGGAGAATTCTCCAATATGGAGATTGATGATAATGAGGAGGAAGAAGTTGAAAATACTGCAGAAAACAAATGGGAAGAAAGAATAGAAGGTAACAGAGTGCTGCAGCTGAAAGGAAATGTTATACCTAGAGGGCTGGTGCCTCTAGAAAGATTATTCAACAAGGATGATATTCCATTGCAGCCAAACAAAGTAACAGAATAAGATCAAGTGGGAGATTTGAATCTGGGTACTTATGCTGATCCCAAAATTGTAAAATTATCTAAAAGAGTCCTAGAATAATATAAAGAAAAATATTTGAAGTTGTTTCAATCTTACAAAGATGTATTTGCTTGGTCCTATCAGGACCTAAAAACTTTTGATGTAAATATAATGCAACATAAGATTCCATTGAGGGAGGATGCAAAGCCATATAAGCAGAAGCTCAGACAGATAAATCCTCTGCTCCTTCCCTCTATTGAAAAAGAAGTCAAGAAGCTATTGAAGGCCAAAATAATTGTGCCATCGAGGTACTCAGAATGGGTAGCAAACCTTGTTCCTGTTCGAAATAAAAATGGAGAAATAAGGCTCTGTGTGGATTTCAGGAATTTAAATAGAGCATCATTGAAAGATAATTATCCACTGCCTAAGATGGACCACATCCTGCAGAAAGTGGTGGGAGCATCCAGAATGTCAATGATGGATGGATTTTCTGGTTATAATCAGGTAGCTGTATTTCCAGAAGACCAGAAGAAAACTGCATTTACTACACCATGGGGAACTTTTATGTATGCTAGGATGCCATTCGGATTAATTAATGCAAGAACTACTTTTCAGAGAGCAATGGACATAGCCTTTGTTGGAGAGCAGGACAAGTTTTTGGTGGTATATCTTGATGATATCACATTGTTTTCAAAGAATGATGATGAGCATATTGAACATTTAAGAAGAACTTTTGAAAAATGCAGAAGGTACGGCCTTTCTCTCAATCCTCAAAAGTCTTTATTTGCATTATATGAGGGAAAACTCTTAGGGCACATTGTAACTAAAGATGGTGTGAGAATAGACCCTAAGAGAGTTGAAGTAATAAACAATATTCCTTTACCAAGGAATAAGAAGGAAGTACAGGTGTTTTTAGGCAGAATCAATTTTTTGAGAAGGTTTATTCCTAACTATGCTGAGATAGTTAGGCATATAACTGATATGTTGAAAAAGGAGAATGAAGTAAAATGGTCCCAGGAGTCTAGAGATGCATTCACAAGGATAAAACAAGCATTTGTTGAAGCTCCTGTGCTAGCTGGACCAGATTACAACAAGCCATTTATGATCTTTTCATTTGCTTCACCTCATAAGATTGCTGGAGTATTATTACAGAAAAATGAAGAGGGATATGAACAGCCTATAGCTTTCTTCAGTCAAGTGCTTTATAATGCTGAATTGAAATATAATATATTGGAGAAGCAGGCATATGCCCTAGTAAAGTCCCTTAAAGCTTTTAGAGTGTATGTTTTGCAATCTCACATTACTGCATATGTTCCCACAACAGCTGTCAAGGACATCCTGGTTCAGGGAGATAGCAAAGGTAGAAGAGGAAGATGGATTGCGAAAATTCAGGAGTATGATTTGGACATAAGGCCTACTAAGTTGATTAAAGGACAAGGACTTGCTAAGATGTTATCTGAATCAAATCATCAAGCTCTAGGCATCAATTTATCCGTGATAGCAAATGAAGAATCTAAAAAAGAAGAAGAGCAACAAGGACTGGAGATGGCTACTCAAAAGATACATATGAAATATCTAACTAGTCCTTGGTACAAAGAAATAGTTGAATATCTTTTAACACTTAGCTGTCCTCCAAGTTGTGATAAGGTGAAATACAGAGCCGTAAGAATGAAATCTCAGAAATACATGATTGCCAATGGACAGCTATATTGGAGAGACCCTTTAGGTATATTACTGTTATGCCTCACAGAAAATGAAGTGGAGAATATATTGACAGAATTCCATGAGGGAATATGTGGAGGGCATTACAGCTGGAGGGCTACAGCTCATAAAATCCTGAAGGCTAGTTTTTACTGGCCAAAATTGTATACAGACACTTTTGTTTGGGTCAGAGCATGTGATAAGTGCTAAAGATTTGCAGAAAGACAGAAATTAGCAGCTTTGCCCTTGATTCCTATTCATGTAAATGAACCATTTCAGAAATGGGGATTAGATTTTATAGGAGAGATACATCCCCCATCAAGTGGCCAATATAAATGGATATTAACAGCCACAGATTACTTTACGAAATGGGCGGAAGCCATACCTACAAGAAATGCTACGGATGATGTGATAATGAAATTTATGGAGGACAATATCATATCTAGGTTTGGCTGTCCTGCCATAATTGTAACTGATAACGCACAGGCTTTCAGGTCTGCTAGGTTTGTGAAATTTTTCCAAAGGTATAACATCATCCTGACTCACTCTACAGCATACTATCCACAGGGAAATGGTCTAGCATAATCTTCTAATAAAACCCTGGTGAGAGCCCTGAAGAAAACAATCAGTGAAAATCAGAAGAACTGGGACTCCCAATTAAAGTTCGCTCTATGGGCAAATAGGATAACCAGTAAAAGAGCAACAGCGAAATCTCCTTATGAGCTGGTAAATGGAAGAGCTGCTGTGTTTCCTGTGCAATTGGCATTTCCAGTAGCACGCTTTATGCAGGAAAGCCAAGAAGAACCAAATGACATGATCAGGAGGATTAATCAGCTAGTAGAATTGGAAGAAACACGAAACCAGGTTAATCAGAAATTGATAGAATACCAGGAGAAAATGAAGAATGTATTTGATCAGCATGCAAAGGATAGAAAGTTTCAAGTTGGTGACCTGGTTCTCAGATGGGATGTTTGCAGAGCAGAGAAGGGAAAGCATGCTAAGTTTGATCCGCTATGGTTTGGTCCATTCAAAATTGCGAGTCAAGGGCGAAATAATACTTTCATGTTAGAAAACCTGCAGGGTGATCTGTTGGATGCCCCTGTGAATGGCCAATTTCTCAAGTCATATTTCCGATTCTGATCCAGGTTGGGGTGCCTGATTGTACTATATGGTATATAAGTTGTTTTAATTTTTATTTTCATAAAGAGAAGGATGCTGGAATTTACTTGAGGCAGGAGCGCAGGAGAATTGAGAAGAAAAGTGGAAAATTCAGTGGTCTGCGTGTTCTCGACATGTCCGAGGACGACCATGCCATCCCCAGATGGAGCCGATGTTGTATATATTTACCCCCCTGCCTATGAATTTTGGTCCGCTGCCTCATTTGAACCCAATTCAGAGCTCTACTGTGACCTAAAACTTCATTCTCCTGTCTGATATTACCGTTTCCGCCCGAAAAATCTGCTCTACAAAGGTTAAAAATGCATAATTTAAATGTATCGGGCCCTGTCCTAAGACCTTAGCCCCCGTGCTTTGGCTATCATATGACCCGAGCCTGAAGACCACAAGCTAAAAGGAAAAGGGGCTTATTGTTTTATGTTCGGGCGTAATAGTAACCGTCCGATTGAATTAAATCAATGGAGCGAAGATCTTTTTATATGGTGGCCCCCGCGTCCGTATCTCACTGCAGAAACCGGCGATATTGTCCCGCACCGTTTCCACCGAGTCGGCGGTATTACCCTTTGGACCGGCGATTCCATAGATCATACGCCGCGTGTCCTCAGTACGGGCAGGAAACCGCTTTTCCCCCGCGCGTTAACCTTCAGTCAATAGATGCGCAGTGGAATCATCGTCTGTCGTCCGATCTTGTAGGCCCGATCCAATGGCTATAAATCTCCGGGTCTGCACAAGCTTTAACCCATGCCCACCGTGTCCCTTGGCCCACCACCACACTATGTCTGTCGCCTCCTAACCGTTGATTTGCCTCCCAAGATCCGACGGCCAGAAATCCAGTCACTTTGTCTGTTGACTCCGCTACCACGCCAACCCTCCACCCGTCCCCCGTACATCCACATGTTTCAGCCTCGTGCATCCGTAATATTCCTCCACGCCATATGTATATATATGAGAGTTTATGTGTGTTTTTATTTGTATTCGTCGTCATTCATTTCTCACATCCAAACTGTTCTACGTAAAAGTCGCGCTCCACCAGTTTAATCAGTGCCTCCATTATTTCTCCTCCGCCACCCTTCGTATTCCTGCCATCTGTTCATGTCCACGACGTCATTATCACCTCCACCTCCATGCTCTTTGCCTCCGATTTTTGTCTCCCTAATGTTTTGTGGGTTTTGCAGGTTTTAAGACGATAATGAAGCCTCATAATTTATCGCCTCCATTACAGAGGTCAAGAGCATACCAAAGGACATTCTGCTGGTGAAATTTAAAGAAGAAGCCAAGGGTACGTGTATGAAATGACCATCATTAAAGAGAACAAAGATATGGATCTACAGAACCCTCCAGAGAAAATCAAGGGAGGCTTTGCCCTGCATTAAAGGTCCAAGATTTAAATTCAGAGCTAAAGGTCGGGAGTACAGTACAGAATTGCAGACTATCTCAGGGTTCTTACGGCAGCAGATTTTCCCTCTTTCAGTAAGAGGCAGAACGATGTATATTTTATTATTTGTGTCATGTTTATAAGGAGATTTTCATCTCCCAGCATTTATTTCTAGAGACAGATTGTAAGGTACAGTCATTTATAGTTAGTAATTCATAGAGTGGGCGCGAATGTTTTCCGCCTTTGTATTCAAATTGAGTCATTAAATGTGTTTCATCTACCTCCTCCTCTAGAATTCTCTATCTTTTCTATAAAGGCCCGAAAAGAAGACATTGTAAGGGTTCCAGATTTCTATCAGCAAACTGTGCAGTGAAAAGGTTTTTTTATACATTTTGTAATACTTATGTATGAAGGTTCAGAGCCCGTAGGGTCTCAGTGAGGAGGAGTTATAACTGTAATGAGGATTCTAGTCTTTGGTATCTCACAGTATGTAATTTTCTCTTATGTGTTAATACAATATCTCCTTTCATGCTATTTATCTTCTTGTATCATGTTCTAGAATGCGAGTGGCTCACTAGTTTGCGGTAAGGATTCATCCTTGTTGATGCCCTTTCTGGAATTAGTCAAGCGCTTTAAATAGGCCTAGTCATGATATACTGTTCCATGTTCATCTCTTCCATATTTTTTTCTATATTAGTTACTTGAGGAGGGTGCTTTTAAAACGCCATTGTCATATAAGGATTCATAAATTAATATGCCCTTATGTGGTTCTGTTGTGTATCTGGGTATCAATCTCATGTTAACTAATATCTTCTCTATGTTTCCTCACTGCACTCACTTCCTGATATTTTATTTATGTGATATATTATTTGAACTGGCCCTCTTTACAGTAAGCTGTCTCTTAACTGTCTGATGCCTTTGTATTGGAGTTTTACATGATGTCCCTACACTATTCTTATCTTTGTGTCAGCTTCTGAGAGAGTTTGGTCCCATTCAAAACTTATTTCCTTGTTCAAACAAGAGATAGTAAGTGAGCTCTTGGACTGACAATCCAAACTATATGAAGAGCTCCTTGCTATATTAAGATGTCCTAGGCACTGGTCTATGGCAACTCTAGACTGTCTCTAGGAGGTGACAAAATTGCCCACAACAGGACTCAAACCAAAAGAACCAATCAGGGCATCCTGAGGCTAAACCACCTCACCCTCATCAATAGAAACCAAGCTTTACCGCAATCCATCCTATATCACCAGGCCAAAACAATAAACATGTAATAACAGGCTTTACCATGGTCTCCACCCAATCAATAGGAAAAAACAAGCCTGGATGCCAGCGGAATTTTCCACCTACACCGTGAGGAATTTTCTTGTCTCCTAGTCTCTCAAGCTTTACCATAATCCACATTCTGATCCAAGTATCACTAGGCCCTAAACCAAGACCCACTCTCCGAGATTTACCGTATATCCCAACCTGGGATTCCTATGCTTGATAGAGATAAACCAACCTCTAGGATTTACCATATATCTCGCCATTCACCAGTTGGGGATTCTTAGGTCCACCGAGGAAACACACTATTCGTATTTACTGCAACCCATAATATAGTTCAGGGGTTACTAGTCCATGTGTTCTATCATTTCGGAGATCCACCTCACTCAGCTTCGAATCCATCTGGCAATCCATCTCAACCAAAACATGAGAACCCCATCACTCCATGGCTATTCGGAAATGGCAAGGCTAGGATGAAAACATTGTCACACTTGGAAAAACCTATGCCATGATAGCAAAGAACCACACGCAATAACATGCATGGAAAATATAGTAAGGAAATCACACATGCAAATTGATACTTGCAAAGAATCCTGTTGAAGTTTCTTGATCCTTCTCTTCCTTGCTTGCTCATTCCTTCCTCTTGTCTTTTTTTCCTTTCTCAATCCAATGCCAATTTATTCCATGCTCCTCCAAGAGTGCTTCGAGAAACTCTAAGTATCCAATATTATGAGACAGAGAGAGAAAGAATAGAAAGAGAGACATAAGTGTGAGAAAAATCTTGCCAACTCATCCTCATAATCCTTTTATCAATGAGGCCTATATTTTCTTCATTTTCCTCCTCACATGAAACTTGTGACCTTTCACCTTCCTTTTCTCCTATTTTCCATTATCTTCATAAATAAATGTCCCAAAAATTCCATTTTACCTTTCCAAAGCCGTTATCATTGCCTTTTCCAATTTCCTTTGCCATAATAACTGAAATGAACACCCACTAGGATGTATTACCCAACATTTATCTTGTAATAAGTGTCCCATCAACCATGGTTATTTTTTTTCCTTTATTAACTTTTATTACATGGAATTTTCACCAGGGTTGTTACAGATATGTACACATGTTTTCTATAGTAATGTCGTGTACATAGGAGGATCTGCTTAAATATATTTGCATATACATACTAAGTTAATATGTTTTAGGTTTTCTAATTTGGGTTGTTAACAAATGTTTGGATGTTGATTGATGTATGTATTGAGGATTGTCTTGGATAGTTAGAATGGAATTCTTGAAATGTTTTGGTATTCAGTGATTTAAAATCTGTACGCAGGTTTTAAAAATAAGAAGCGTGTCTATACACAGATCTATTTAATGGAATTTAGGTATATGCTCTAGGGTTTGAAATTTATACTTGGTCGATGAATTTTTCATTATTTGTTGTTGTTTTTCAATGATGGCTTGATCAGGATGGATGATATTTGACAGTGTTGATTGAATTGATTTGGTTTTGTCTTGATTATTGATCAATGATAATATTGAAGGAGCGTGACTGTTTATTTAGTGATTGAATATTGGTATATTTGTGATTGTTTTCTATAGTCAGTCAGTATGTGTACTTAATGATTCAGTGGTTTAGTGATTTATTCTTCAGTGATTTGAGATATGTACGCAGTTTTTATGCACAAGAAGAGGTATAGACGTGGATATGCTTAAGAAATTTTGTGTATATATTATAAGTTTAATTTGATCAGGGTTCATAATGATTACAAATTAGTTATGTGTTGATGACAATGTGGGTATTAGCATGATTGATTTATTAGTATCTTTCTTTTGTGATTGGTATCTTGGTGTGATCAGTGATTGGTTGATTGGTATCTTGGGTTGATTTTTGATGGTTTGATTTGAACAATATTTATTGGATGGTTTCATAATGGTTAATTAATATTAATCATATTTTTGGGTGTGGATCCAATTTGAAAATATTATGAAAGGTGGCCTACATGTTTTAATGTGTATTTGAGATAGGTGGATACATTATGAAATATTGTGAAACATGGTACACAAAGAGTTATGAGGGTTAGATCCTTTAGTAAGGGAGTCAGAACTTCCTTCGAGTGGTAGCTAGTAAATTTTTTGAGGGATTCGAAGATTCCTTTGAGTGGTAGTTGGTAAACTTGTTGAGGGAGTCATATATTCCTTCCAGTAAGATACGGTAAACATGATCAGGGGGTTTTATCTCCCTTCCAATAGGTGTTGGAGAATGAGTAGAGGTTTTAGCCTCCTATAGGTAGGATCTTGCTTGATGGAAAGAGTTTTTGCTAGTACAAACTTTGTAAGAATATTTTCTTTATAATACATAAGAAGACAAAGACAAAAATAGTGGTGGTTTTCTCTATATTGGGTTTCCACCTAAAATATTGTTTTCCTTACGTGTTATGACTTATCTTCTCTTTACTGCATATTGAATGGCTAATGAATTAATAATGAAATGGTTAAGTTAAACATATGATGGAAGTTATGAAAAATAAGTAATCAAGATATACGTGGTTTTAACTCAAAAGGAATGTGCACATGTGAGTTTTCTGAATAATTGTAGCGTACTAAATTTTGAATTTGAAATTGAAAGTTAAAGTGAATTAAAAATATTTATTCCCACCCCCCCCCCCTCTCAGTAATTTTCCTAACATTTATTTCTAAGATGGAGAAAACTATAATGTAATATAATGTAGGCCACTTATATGATGCTTGTATAAATAATAATTTCATTATTTGTCAATATTTTGGAATATTTTGAGTTCTTGGGGTAATCAACAAGAAAAATGGTTAAAATCACAAGGGTTGACACTATACTATTTACCAAAATCCATGTTCAATGCAATATCATTGTCAAAGTGCTAAATTTTTTTTCTTATGGTAGTAGGAAAACCAGTATATCCAAACCAATCGCACGGTATGACAACCCTTTGGGTTGATAATGGCCAAAACTTTCACAAAATATAAAATAATCACATTAACTTTACACATCCCCCCACCACACACACACACACACATATATATATAATTGAGTTTATCTTGGGTGGCTGGGCAGAATAGTCGTTATCCTCCCAACCTAGGATCAAGTCTTGTAAGATGACATGTTGACACTCTAGAATGGAGTTACATTGTTGCACTCTTAAATGAGACTATACTGAGGGCTAGCCTAATACTAGCAACCTCTATCTTTCCTTTTAAATGAGAGGGAGGGCTACTTTCTTCCTTGGGAAATACCAAATGCCCAAAATATTTTACTATGTAATACACACACACAAAGAATTAATAATTGATCAAAAATAACAAATTAAAAAATTGAAAAGAAAAAATAATGATATATATATATATATATATATATATATATATATATATATATATATATGAAGGAAAAAAAATGTTTAAAAAAAGAACAAGAAACAATAGATTAATTTTTTTTAGTGAAAAGCTATGTCAAAGCAGAAAGAACAAGAAATTATTCTTTAATGTAACTTCAACACAGAAGGAGATTAGTGGAAGGGTATATGAAGAGAATGTGGGGGCTAAGGGGGAAAAAGTTGATGGGAAAGGAGAAGAGGGTGGTATCCCATATCTTTTTTTGCATATACATTGACAATTTAAAGGATTGTTTGGAAGAAGAAAGTTGTGTTGGCTTGAATCTAGAAAGTATAGTGATTATATTCCTTATTTGCATTAACCATATTATTCTTATGGAAAGGAGTCCCTACAATATCTACAAGAAACTAAAAATTCTATATTATTTCTACTCTAACATAGGTGTGACTGATAATACCGACAAAATGAAGGATACGATGAAATTTAAATCCAATGGGATCACCTACGCTAATTTTGTGTCTAAAAACAACATCTTGGAAGAAGTGACTTCATACAAATATCTCAAAATTTTGTAAATCAATGGACTTTTGATTATGGGATAAGAAGAAACACCTCTTTGAAACTCTCATCACTCCTAATATCTTATATGGTTGAGAAGTTTAAGGTTGCAATATCTCTAGAAAATCAAGGAGAAATATAAAGTAAATCCAAAAGTGTTTTGTAAACCATAATTTCAAAATTAAAGGCAAGGCATCTTATCCTATACCTCCCATAAAAGAGACTCTTTCTCCCATTGAGATTATGACTATGGATAGGTACCTAATGTATAAGAACAAGATAAACAACATGGAAGACAAGAGGCTTCCTAAAATTCCTTCAAATTAAAGTGAAAATCGCATGTGGCTTAGGTGGGATTTTCATAAATATGCCAAGTCTTGGATAAATCATTGGGGAATCAAGGAAGAAGTCACCACGTGGAATAAAAATAATTTTTAAAATAGTATTACAACTAAATTTAAGGAAAAATTGAAGTGATATATGGAATTAGAGGATAAAAGAAAATTAAGATATTATAAGAAGGTGATCAACACTACTCTAGAAGATCAAAAGTATATCTCTATTATGACTAGCATGGAGAATAAAATCAACATTGTGAAAATAAGAAAAAACTCCCATAAAAAATGGCATTGGACAATAGTGAAAACGTTGTAGGTAAAAATAATTTTTTGCCATTGTGGCACTAAGAGGGTTGAAGATGAAAAATTACCTATGTACTCCCACACTAAATCACAATTTCAAAATGTTTGTTATAAAACCAACCTTCTTAACCTTTTAACTCATCATCAGAAATGTTTCTCTCAAAAAAAATAAAAAATCACATAAATAAAACTCTAGAGGAAATCAAGTAATTTGTAGCCTTTCTTACGGTTTGATAAACCAAAGTTAATCTCACCACCACCAACACCACCACCACCATGTATATGAAATCTTATTTTAAAGTTATTATTGTCACATATATATATATATATATATATAATGTTGTTGTTGTTATGATTTTTTTTTAAAGGAGTTTGAGAAAAAATATGGGTAGCCGAGTGATTGCATTCTTCTCATTTGTATTTTTTTGAGTTTCTTAATTTAAAAATCATTATATATATATGTATATATATAGATAGAATATAACTTTTAGTTGATAATAGCACTTTATGTCCTATGAATAAAGACATCTACATTCTAAATGTTCTTAATATCATTTTGAGTATGAAATTTTCTCACTTTGTTCTTTTTCATTCTAAGAATGAACCTTATAAAGTTCATATCATTTTATATCAATGAAATACTTTCATTCAAATAATAAGTAATCAGAATTAATTGTTGGAATCTGATGAATTAGGTGTAGGGATTCCTAATTAGTATGATGGATGGTTTCCTTATTTTCTTTCATTCTTAAGGAACTCTATAAGAAGGATATTTATAGAAGAATGTGTCCAATCTAGAGAGTTTAGATCATAAATTGGACTTAATTGTAAAACAAACGCACATTGTTTAATTATATTTTTTATTTTAAAGTTTATTATTATTATTATTTAATTAATGGAGTTTGAGGAAATAGTGTCGATAACATAGTGATCACCTTATTTTTTTGTTATTTAATCATATTTTTATTTAATTTTAAATGACTTTTTTTTAAGAAATGCAATTTTATCAATAAAACAAAATTGTAATACAATAAATTCTTATAGCATTCATATAAATTGTTTTCATATCCTTACATATTTCTAAGAAGGATATCAATTTTATCAACAATCTTCTAAATTTTTATCAGTTACTCCAACAATAGTTTTTATTCATCAACTCAAAAAAAAACCTTTAATAAAAGCATATTTCTCTTAATTTTCTATCCCCATATTTATACATGAAAATTATTCAAATTGAATAAAAAAACAATATTAAAGCCATGGTTCATGAGCATATTTCGAGACAACCCCCTCTAGTTATTCAAAGACCACCTAGGTTCAAATATCTACCTTAATCCATATTTGGAAAGTCCATTAGCAGTTCCATTTTTGTTCCGGAAAATATGTGTGAGAAAACTAATAAAAGAAATTTAATGAAATTAAAAAAAAGTTTTAATGTTAACTTAGCATATAATCTCAAAGATTTGAATGTTTCAAATCCAAGTCTCATGATTTAATCTTAGGGCCGATTTGAATGCTTTATTGGTTTCTTGTCCAATGCTTTATTTAAATGAAATTATGTGTGTTGGAATTATAAACAACATTCCACCTACTCCACCCCTAGGTCGAGTTTAGACTCCATTAAATAAAGCCCAAGGAATAGACTTACTAATTTCTATTTCCTTTAATATGTGTAACTTATGTTTATATTTAACTTTTGAATATTAATTAATGATATTTAATGCATAAATTACATACTTTAAAGGTAATGTCCATATGTTTTGAGACAAATTCAAATTTCGGGCAACTAGAATTCCGATGCAATGCTTAAGGGAAGGGATATAACTTGTTTTAAATCTTGTTCTCACACCATTTCTAAAAGGCCACTTCAATACTTTCTCCATTTAATGATCAATTTGATCTTTGTATGAAACTTACAAATTGTCGTGCACCATATATTCTAATACAATTTTAGTAAGTTCTAATGAGGCTGTATCACTAATTAATGACTATAGAGTTGGATATTAATTTCCATTCACAAGTTACCAATTAAAGAAAATAACACTTACAGGAATTGATGTATCACACTTGCACTTTTACAAGAATTAAAATACTAACTACGACCCTCTTTCAGAAAGGTGAATCACTTTTGTTGGAAATAAAGCATATAAACAAGAAAGTAAAATATTTTCAATGGAATGTACTCACACGGGAATGAAATTAAATCACTCTTTTCAGAAAGCACAAACACGAGAAGGAAAGTAATTCGATGACTTGCTCAAGCTATTTGCTTAATCATAAACTCTACAACATAAATGCACACGAACTTATTAGATATTAAAATGTTGGAAAATTGTAATACATAAAACCTAATTTAATAAGCTGAGTCAAAGAAAATATTACAAAATTTGGAAAACAAAACAGATTGTTGCTTAATTAGTCAACATACAATATTAATAAATAGAGTAATTTGGTTAGGTATTGAAGGCACGATCAACAAGGTGGGGATATACAAGTGTTTTCACTGCAACAAACACCCTCCAAAATTTTCCCTACACTTGAATTTTGGAGCCTCCTTGTGATCCTATGATTTGTTGTTCCAAGTTTTTCAGAGTTGCTTCATCGTTGGTTGATCATTTCCTAATTTTTGAAGCCACTTGCTTACACATGTTTTCCTTTTTGATGCATGGAAAAACTCACCTATTTCTGGCAAGCTCCACAGTTATTTTTTGCTTGGAAGATAAGCATTGCGCAGTCCTTTAGAGAAGTGTCTATGCAATATCTAGAAATACTGATTGTGCAGTCTTTAGTGGCAGAAATTGCACAACTCTCATACATTGCATAGTCCCTGATGGCAATACTTGCGCAGTTGACAGGGGCAGTGATTACACAATCCATGTGGACATTCAATGCAAAATTTTGGTTGATAGCTTCCCTCACTCTTAGTTGCAAATGTACCACTATTTAGGTGATTTTTTCAATTGTCGCTTTTGCTTTTATAAGTTTCATTTTCACTTTTGTGATTTTTTATTTTACTTTCTTTCACTTCCGCAAGTTTTTATTTTGTTTTATTTCTCTTTTTCATATGTTGGTTTCACTTTCTTTAGCTTCTGCAATTGTCGTTTTCACTTATTCTTCCTGTCGCAAGTATCACTTTTGATTGTTTTCACTATTGCATGTATCACACTTTAGCGCATCACTAGAGACATCTCTAGTGCACTACCCTGAATTATCTAATTATATATATATCATAATAATATTTGTTAGACACTCTCCCACAACTAATTGGACTTTCTAGTTGCAGTCGACACTTATGTCGTAACTTGTATTCTAAGTGTCGCAAAGCTACGTTTCAATTGTCATACTTAGAAATGAGTGTCACGTTTTTGTCATTTCAGGGTATGCATGTGGATTATAAGTATAGTGCATTCTATTGGATTATGTTTGATGGTATACATGTGTGTGGTTTGGTTTTGGAACTTGTTTACATCATATTTTCTCCCTTGTTCCATTGATCCAACACTTAGCCAATTTTGGAATTCATCCATGTCCTCGCATCTTGTGCAACACACGAGCATACTTAATATTCTAGGAAAGTGATGAGTACTCTGAGCACACGTAAGTCTCAATGATGAAATCCTTACCTCTTATATTTGTGTGTTGTGCTCATCTTAAGGACAGGCTAACCCAACTGCACATTGAGCAACCTTAGAGTCTAGACCATCAATATGGTTGCTTATCTTTGCTGACTTCACAATTCATGATCCCTCTTGCCCTTTATTTTGAATTGTGTAGTTTTAGTGGAAAGTGGGGTTACATTTTTGTCGTTGACATTCCCAAATACGCAATCCCCTAAGCCTCCTCTTCAACTATTGTGCATTGTGCAGTTATAGTCACCTAACATGCCTCCCTGTCTCCCTAAATTCCTCAAATGTATAATCCCATTGTTCTGCCTTGCCTCAACTGCAAATTTCACAGATATAGTGGAGAATGGAGTCTCATCTAGATAATTGATAAAGAGAACTGTGCAGCACCTTTATCTTACCTCTCCTTCAGTATGCATTACGTAGTTATAGTGAGGAAGCCTAAAACCCTTATCTACTAGACCTACCCACTGCAAAAAATACCTATCATGTCCTTTCTTTACTGTGCATTGTGCAGTTCCAATCAGTAGTGAGGCCCTTGCAGCACTGAATTGTGCTATACCATGTCCTTATTTCTCTCTTGGGAAACTTCAATCCCCAAGCCTCTAGTCACTGTATCTAGTACTTCACACACATGTTTGTATCTTCCTCTTTCCATAGCACAATGTGCATTTATAGTGCATATTCTCCCAATTATTAAATCTCGTAACTGTGAAATCCACTCAAGGAAGCCTCTCCCTCTCAACCCTTTCCCATTGTCCCATCACACACAACACTTTCCATGAGCAAGAAAAGGTAGAATAAATGGTTTTCGGACTAATGTTGGATTTTCATGAGTGGACTTCAATTAAAGATGTAATCATCTCAACATGGAAGGGTGATTCTCAAGGGAGGATATTAAGGGGAGGTTACAAGCAGGCACTTGTGAAGATGAAGTAAAAGGAGGAACCATCATGAAGCAAATGAAGTAATCTTGGACCAAGACGAAGATATGGAAACTCATGCTAACTTGGAAGGCTCCAACACTTATCTGGACCATTTGGGGGGTGAAGATGGAGTACAATAAAAGATATATCATGAATAATTCAAACTCACGGAAATAAAGAGAAGAGCTTGGCATTGATACAATGCATTCTAATGTCATCGTCACCAAGTCATGGCTTCTCCAAGTGTCATCACTAAATTAATATGTGTCAATTTATTTTTCCACATTACTTATGGATGTAATTATGCAATTTCCAAAAAATGAGAAAATGTAAAATTTGTAGAATCCCAAGGGTCCCACATGGAATGTAAAAATTCACTAGAAATTTCTAAAGTCATGTAGAGCTCAAAGTTCACACAGTAATTTGAAAAGTCATATATGAGCTCAAGGGTCATGAGGAAGGTCAAGAGTCACATGGGAGGTTGAGAGTCACATCATTGGTTATAAATACACCCTCATAGCTCAAGAGAAAAGAATTTGGACTTCTCACCTTGGATTCTCAAGCTTGGCATAGGAGAGAAGATTTTTCTTTCTAGAATCAAGTAGTGACTTAATGTTCCACTATTGGGGCTACTGTGGTAGCATTGTAACTATGTGTCTTGGGAATTTCACTTATTATATGAAGCTCTCAGATTCAGATCACTTTCATGAATATGTCGTGAATGATTGTGATACTATTATTTCATTATTTGTGGTGTATGTTTATGTTAATGCATACTAATGAACATGAACTATTTTGTTGGCTTTGGTATGCATCTTGTTGAATGTGCATTGTTACGTTTTATTTTATCGTTGTTATCTTGTGAACTACTTTGCAGTTTAACTAACAATTATTTCAATGCTCTTTTGTGTCCCTTTTAGGATAGTACTATTAATTTTATTCTAGAGGCTTATTTCTTCTTTTCCATTCCATGAAAATACCTTATATACATTACAATTATATGCCTCACAGTGTCAACTTACTTGCTTGTTTCAAAGATATTTGCATAATATCTTATGTTGATAATTGCAGCCAAGGAAAATTCTTAAGAATAATGGCAACTATATTTATTTCTCGGTTGGGGCTCCTACTCCAAACAATGTGAGGTCTACTTTGGACTACATTCCATGGATACCCCCTATATTAGCATACTTCCAACACCATCAAAAAGTGGCGCTAGAATGAGGGCAAGATGACAAGTTGTGCCTATTGAACCTATCTTTGAATAAATTATCTTGAATGGCTCATTCCCAAATCTAATCCCGGTTTTTTTTTTTCTAATAGAGAAAACATTACACTCCCCGTGCAACTTATTTACAAATTTTCTCAATTAAATTTCGATGGTGATAATGGAATATCCATAGTTGAGCATACATCTCAATTTCTTAGTTTTTGTGATCTTAATGAAGTGATGTTTGAATATCTTTCTTGTTATTCACCCTCACGGTTGAAGGTTGAGTTAAGCTTTGTTGTCATACTTTACCAGTCACTTCCATTCATTCATTTGAACAACTCTTCAAGGAGCTTCATCAAGCCTTTGGCGAGTATAATTATAGAGATGTTTAAAAAAGGATTAATCAACTTAGGATGAAATATTATAAATAAATAGATGATTTTTCTAATATATTTATTCATATATGTTCTGAGTTTCTTAAATAATATGCGGATTAGGTTTTGTTTAATAAAAAAATTCAGTGTTTGGTTCAAATTTACTTGAAACAATTTGAATCTGAATCCTTGGTTGATTGGGCTCTTCCAACTGATTGTGATCATGAGACACCTCAAATTCCTGAGGAGGAACCTTCTTCCCCTTTTTTTACTTATCCTCCTCCCTTTTCATTGCCTAATAAGGTAGTCTCTAGTGTTATTATTGAACTTGGGGAATCTGAAATTCAAATTGATGATCCATTTATCCCACCTACATTTTATCTTCATAGTCAACATTATACACAAGAAAAGTTGGAATGTCCTAATGAGTGCAAGAAACCTAAGGTGAAGATTGGTACCTTGATTCCCCTAGATCACATTAATGTACACAATGGAAATTTTGAATCTAACATCATAAAAGTGTTGTTTATTCAATGTATATATATCATCCTCTATCATCTACATGTCATGACCCTTTTTACCTTGATTCACTTGATCAATATGCTCCACTAGCTAGTTCTTCATATACTTTTGATTTTCAATTTGTTGGTCCAAATGGTGATCAAGTACAAGGTGTTCAAATTTCATAGGTAGAGGAGCAGAAAGGTGAAGATAATTTTTATCTATCTTCCCAATCTCAAATTCCCCTATGTTAAGATGATGTTCTTTGATTCTTGGTTTATTTAGAATCTTGTGATCTTGGCAGTCGACCAAATGAAATAAAATTCTTAATTAATCTAAAGCCTTGGTAAACCATCATTTTGATGACCATGACTCCATTTATGTACATGGTGATGATTTCCTAGGCACATCGGTTAATCTTTTTATTTCCCTAGAAGATATTATTATAGGAAATTCTTCTTCAAATTTCCATCCCTTGTGTCATATTTCTTGCAATGAATTAACTCATGATGAAAATATGACTTTCTCTTCAAGTTCACAATCTAATGAGAAGGATATTGAGTTGACAAAATATTGTAAGGTCGCACATGATGAATAAGAAAACATTGAAGACATTGACAATCAATTCCATTATTTACAACCTCTAGTCTTGCGTAAGGATAATTCTTTAGTTCAGGTTACTCATGAAACTCCTCTTATTTACACATCCTCAGATACGGAAACAAAATAATATTATGACTTGAGTACTTTTTTGTTAAAGTTGTAAAACCTGATCAAATCATTGATGTATATGGTTTCCATCTCGATAGTAGTGATCTTGTTGACTTAACTTATAGTAGTTTTCCACATGCAATTTTTTATATGACTTAGGTCTCCAAATGTAATTATTCAACATTTAAAAGTTTCAGGATTTTTCCAAAAATCGAGGCACTTCAACTTTTGTTGATGGCTATGTCAAGTTCTCACCTTCCTTATGAGATCCCAGAACCATTTCAGATCTGTATTTTCTCGAATAATTATTTCCTCTACATTGTTTCATTGGATGTAAACTCCTTCTTGAAATATTTTCATCATTTTCAAGATAGTTTTCCTAACTTTCAAAATCATTTTTCTGATCATATAAAGAGTTTTCTTTGGTTGACTCATCTTCATGCCAAATATCTCACATCAAATCTAGGATTGGAATGTATATCTTTCATGTATGCACAAAGCTATAAAGTCATCTATTTTAATTATCATGAAAAATATTATCATCGGAAAAAAGCTTCATATCTGTCAAATACTTATGTGAATGATTAGCTCCTTATATTTCTTGTGAATATTGTGATGCTAATTGTTTTTATTATGGAAAAATATATCCTCTTGAGTGTTGGTGAATGCTTGATTTATTTGGTTAATCAGATTCCTCATATTGGTGGATTACTTTCCCAAGTTGATACAAAGGTTGTGAAGAAATTATATACAAGATGCATGTTTATATCCAGATTCTCCTGATCTAACAACATTTATCTTATTGCTAAATATAGAATCCTTCCACTGTTAATACTTTTGTGGAAATTTAAAACTCAATTGAAAACACATGAAGCAAATAAAACAATCGCACATAACACAGTTGTTTAACGGGAAAGCCTGAAGCTAAAAAACCCAACTATCATATTATGTATATCATGGAGATCATGTAACAATCTCATACAAAGCTTAGTACATCAAGCTCTCAGTACAATCAATCGTCACACACTAATCAAAATAAATTTGCAAATCCATGCATTGATTTCTTGCCACCTGATAGCCTGCCTCCACTGCACAATCGTGGCTGAAGAAGACCCTTGAATGAATTCGAATTGGCCTTGCCTTGACTGTGCAATCCTCATTGGAAACTCCAATGTGTGTGTGGTGCAATCAATGCATCACTATAGTCACAACGGATATTCCATCTTGCCCTTTCACCTATCTCTCCACTAGGTCTCCACTGGAACTGACATGCAATGTAGTTAACTGCTATTTATGTTCAGTTTTTAGTGAGTTATTAGTTGTGAATTAGTTAACTAATTAATTCACTTAAATCTCACTAGTGTATCTTTCAGTTAGAATAGATACAACTAGCTCAACTGAGTTTAACTCCATTAACTGAGTTAAACTGAATAACAACTCCTGTAACTACTCTTCCAACTCTGGGGAATTTCCTGTGATAGGGTTGGAGAGCTAGGGTTTTCTTTCGCATGGCAGATCTCTGAGCTTCTGCAGGCTAGGCCTGCCTCAGGCCACGAGGGCAGTGAGATGTGACCGGCATATCTCACTTGTCAGGGCCTTGCTTCCACTTGCATTTTTCCGAGTTAGCCATGAACAACATTTTTCGAGGTGGGAAGACTGCTTGGGTTTAACCCTAGCCAGAATGAAGGTAATGGTTTTCTTTGCTTTTCTCACCTCGCAACAGGGTTTTACTTTTGATCTTTAGCAGGTTTTCAGTTTCAGCGGTGTCGGGCTAGGGTTTGGTATTAACCGCAGAGATGGGGCTCGATCGTGACTACGTGGATGTAGAGTCGGCGCCGGAAGACTTACTCACTGTCTGGGGACATGAAGTTTCAGCCCAGAATCTCGAACGCTATTTCCCAAAGTCGACTGTGAAATATGCCTTTCCAAACAAGGAAGAAGGTGCAGATCCTTTCCCCTCCAGATCTGCACTCCTAGACTCGTCTGGTGCTCTGAAGGTCGACTACGTTGTTCTCTCCTGCAATGATGGTCTTCCCAGATGTGAAGGTTTTGGTAGAGACTGCTTTAGTGTTCACGGGCCTCTTACCCTCTCCTCGGGGCCAGATCTCTCAGTTTTCCCTCCTCTTACCAGAGGATTAGAAGATGTGGTGGCAAGCTGCGGCTTGCATGTGCAGAAAGGGCCTTTAATAGCAAAAGAAAAAGGCTGTAGAAGGCCAAATTCTGGAGCAGGGGTCTCTTGGGCGACCGGATATGATAAAAGGGCCCCAATCCAGAGCCAAAAGCTGGTAACAAACCCTGGATGCTTGGCATACTTCTCTGCTCAGGTGAGCTGGGCTCAGCCTCAAAAGGATAGCTGGGACGGAGGTATAGCCCATGGATTCGAGATCGAAAACCATCTGAAGTTATTTGAGGTAGGTACAGAGTTGAGTCCTCCGAGGGAACTCGAACTTGGGCTTGTCACAGCTCCTGAGAAGGGTCATATAGACAAGGAACCTTTGGACGAGGGGTCGGCGGGTCGTGATAACCGTGACCTGGAGGATAGGCGCCAGGAGTTGCCCGACTTAGAGGTTACAGATCCCCGGCTGAACAAGGAGTCGGGGGAGGGTGACGTGCAGACGGTGGTAGTGGGAGGAAAGCGCAAAATGCAGAATCCTATTAGAAAGAAGTAGCTTCGCCCTTGCTGCACCCTTGGAGTGGATATCCTTGTAGAAGAAGCAATGGCAGCATCCGAATCTAGACTAGTTGGCAGAGTGCGTGGGAGGAAATACTCTGTTGATTACATCCGGGACTAGGTTCAGACAGAATGGGCAAATGCGCCAGGTAAACCAGTGGAGATTAAAGTCCTAGATAGAGGATGGTTCACTCTGTGCTTCGACCATAAGGACCATGTCAACTAGGATCTCGACAGGAATTGGTGTTTCGGCAAGCGCCCAGTTCTTCTCTGCAGATGGACCCCCATGTTCGATGCCCAGACTGAAAAAATGAATGAATCTCCAGTTTGGGTTAAACTGTCAAGGCTCCCTCTCCAGTTTTTGGTTGACTCGGTCTTCACTTCCATTGGGAACACTTTGGGTAAGTTTTTGGAAGTTGACAGGTCCTTTGTTCAAACAAATGATCTCAGTGTGGCACGGATTCTTGTAAGCCTCAACCCCAGAGAAGGGCTCACGGACGCCATGACTTTGAAATACAGAGAGATGGAATTCCTTCAAAAGTTGGACTACGAGAATTTGCCATTCTGTTGCCACAGATGCCATAAATATGGACATTTGGCCAAAGAATTTCCTCTGGGTCATCGCCGCAGAAGAAATCCCTTCAAATTTTCCAAAAAGCCGACGGTTTATCCAGCTCCAGATCCAGGCAAGGATGTCCCACAGGATCACATGGAGGAGGACTCAGAGGCCGATATGGAGAATGTGACATCCAGCGTCCCTGTGCAGCAGGCTGTTCCCAACCCGCTCCCTAAGAATGCACCTGCACTGTCTGCCTCTCTGACTCCTTCTGCAGCTGAGACAGCAGGGGCTTCACAGGTGGGTATGCCTCTCTCTCTCCCCTCCTCCCTTTGTTTTTCTGATTCAGCTTCTGTCTTTTTTGTTATTGAGCCTGGTCCTTCCAGGCAGCTTCATATGGAGTTCTCCTCCTTAAACATAAACTCCTCTCCTGTCGATAGTCTGATTGTTTCGGTGCCTCTGGCCTCTGACTTCCCTCCTCCTTCTCCGATAGACCTCCCGGCCCCCTGTTGCCCTCTGGAGCCTACTCCCTCCTCTGCTACTCCCCCCTACAACCTAATATCTCTGGCTAACCGTCCTGGGAAAGACATAGCTCTTGGTGGTTAAGAGCAGGACTCAGTGCCTATTG
Source organism: Pinus albicaulis (assembly GCA_034641835.2). Lineage (NCBI taxonomy): Eukaryota > Viridiplantae > Streptophyta > Pinopsida > Pinales > Pinaceae > Pinus > Pinus albicaulis. The sequence continues at coordinate 799,512,843 of CM076573.1, forward strand.
GGCCCAGAAAATCGATAGGTAGGAAATCAAACATTTCAAAGGCACAACATAAGGCAAAGATCAACATTGTTGATGGAAAACAAAAATCCTTGACTGGGGTGCTTAGAGCAGCAAAGCCACCACCCAATATTTTGAAATGATTCTTCTTTCCTACAACTGTAGGGGGTTAGCTAGTCAACCCAAGAAACTAGCTTTGAGGGATTTGATCAGATCTTATAATCCAGACATTCTTATGCTTCAAGAAACCCTTGGTAAAGGGGAGAATATCATAGCTCTTCTCTCCAAACTGCTTCCTGGTTGGCTCTTTCAGGCCCTCGATGCAAATGGCCACTCTGGTGGGGTGGTCACTGGCTATAAAGCAAGAAACCTCAGAGAAATATCTGCTTGGGGGTATGAAAACACTCTAGCGCTGGAGCTTTATTCTAAGGAGCTCTGTCTCCCTCTCCTTCTCCTTAATGTTTATGGGCTCTGTCAGGAGAAGGAGCTATTCTGGTCTTCTTTTTTCCTTAAATATTTTCTTGCCCACCCTAATCTAATTATTGGAGGTGACCTCAATTTTTCTCTGGGGGTCTCGAAATCCTGGGGAGCCAATGCCCGAGCCGACCCCTTAACAGATTTCTTCCTCTCCAAGCTTGCCTTCTGTTGAAGCCTAGAAAATCTCTGCTTCAAACATCTGGGAAAACCACCCAGTCGGGACCTTAAGACAGCTCCTTTTCCGTTTGGTATGGTGGCTCCGATTGGATTTAAAGGACCAATTTCCTTGTAACTAAATGGATTGGATTGGATGGGTGGAAATGGGACTAAATTAACTGAAATAAAACTATCTAATTTAAGCTAAATACTGATAAAGAAATTCTAACACTAACCCGGGTAATTATATGTGAATACAACTTAAGATTGTTCCAATTCAACAATAACCATGAAAATGTATTATTATTTAAATTGAAATGTGCGTAAACAAATATGATAACTCTGCTAGAATAAATGAGTTTATATTTGAAGGATATTCAGATTCATTGTATACCATTTACATGTAACTATGAAAAATAACGTTTCAATTATACTCAGAAATGATATATAGAAGGAAGCGTTTTGAAAACAAATATACATATAAATGATAGCAATTTTAAAATGAATATCATAAGACAAAAGAGATCAGCAGTGAACAGATAGAAATACCTTGTTCATCTTGAAGACTTTCAAATGCAATCTGATACTCTATCCAGTAACTCTAATGCAAAATCAAATTCCAAGGTACAGAAATGCAACACTTCAAAGATAATTTCGCATGAAAATCACCAGATGTGATCCTTTTCAAAAAATATATAAGACAATGGAGTACAGAAATGCAATCTCCAAGTCCAAAAATATTAAGATCCAGGACCCCTCTCTAAATGCCTGAGAGGGGTTTAAATACTACTTAACTAACTCTAAAAATAGTTTATTACAAAAATTAAGGATTCGGTTCAATGACCGTCCTTTTCCTAGGCTAAAATACAGTGAAATTAAAACTAAATCTATCTATCTATGAATTTGATCTTTAAACTTGCAGGCATCTAGCATAGTTTTTAGAAGATGCGGTTGACCGACTTCAGAATTCAACTGTCCTGAAAAGACAGAGTCGGCAAGCATAGGAGCAATCTTCTCTGTAGCATTGATGATACAATTGAGCGCGCTGTGATGACTATGTGGCTTCACCAAGTACATCCAGTATGAGTCCCAATTCAATCTTATCATCCCTTGGATGGATTTTTCTCTTTCTTCTGCCTTTTGCCTCCATTCTATTTGCAGTTGATTTTCCTGTGGGAGATATCCTGGAACAGTTTCAGGAATCAAATTAGCTTTGTGTAAATTTTCACTTACACAATCAGTGAGAGTGTTTGCTGCTGTAGCCGCCTCCTCTGCTGCCTTTTCTGCCCTTCTGATTTGTGCATCCCAGTTATTGAACAGTATTTCTTTATGGTTTTCATTAACGATGGGTGCACCAACTTTTCTCCCTTCTTCTGTCTTTTTCCATGCTAGATAATCATTGATCTTTTCATTAATCAAATCATAATCATTTCGTAAATGTATGACATGATTTGTGATTTTATCGCTCTCTTGGCACAAAGAATTCCATTGCAAGATTTTTTGGCAGAAAACTTCCTCTTGTTGCAGTAGTTGATTGTTCAAAGAGATGGTTTCTGAAATGAATTCTGGAAGCTTAGGATCATCTTTATGCTGATCTTGGATAATCTTTATTTGTTTGTCTTTATCAGCCAGGCTTTTTTGATGTCCTATTTTCATTTCTTGAAGTTGTTGTTGTAACTCTTCAAGTTTCAATTGTGCTTCCTTATTGGCCTGTACCTGTTGCAATTGCTGTTGCAGAGCTTTTACCTGTTCTTCTTTTTCATTCAACAAAAGCTGTATCTCAACTGCTTTATCAATTGTTGCAGAAGCATAAGCTCCTGTTATTTGAGATAACTTAGTGAGATTATGAGTAGGCTCTGTGGCAGGATCTTTCCACAAAACATCTACTTGTTCTGCTTCAGTAGAAATTGCACTTTCTATTTTTCTCTTTTTCCTTTGTCTCTTTACTACTGCTTTGTATTTTGGGCTATAAAATACATCCAGAGGAGGAATGTCCTCTACATTAAGTACAATTTTAGAGGAGGGTGTGATTGGTATGTGCTCTGTTACTGCGGCTGTGCTGCTTGTTCCTGTGCTCAAAACTTTGGTTGTCTGGACAGGGGTCTGTACATTTTGTCCTTCTACATTAATCAATTGATTAAAGCTTTCCCATTCTTTATCTAACTCAATGGTGACTGGCTATTGCTGTACATTGGGTGGAGGAGGATTTGTTTGTTGAGAAGTCAAAATTTGCTGTTGAGTAAGCTCTTTAGATTGTGCAGAATCTTTAATGGATTCTTCCATTTTATCTTTCTTTTCTTTAGACTTATTGGAGTGTTCAGAATCTCTGTCAGATTTTGATTTGGATTTACCTGTACTTGAACTGCCGTTAAGACTAACACTAGGAGTTTGCTCCCTTGCAGGCTCTAAGCGTAGATTATCCAAAGGAATAGGAATTAGTCTTCTTTCTCTGTAAAGCTTGAATTCCTGAAATTCCTCTGGAGATAGCTGCGCTTGAGCTGAATTCAAAACTTCTTTGAATGAATTTCTTGCTTGGAACATATCATAAAAAAGATCCTGTTCCCCGGAAAATTCCCTTACTTTGATTGCATTGGTAAAATTCTTAACAATATCATTTGGGTCGAATAACCTTCTCGAGAATTTGAACAGCTGTAGGCATGTAATGTTGCCTATCTCTTAGAATGCATGGCCAATATCAAACAGTGAAAATGTTCCACATTTTACGGGAAATTGTGGCCAAATGCCTTTTTTCTTCTCTTTTAAATCTTTTGTTATACCTCCCTGGCCACAGGTCTGATAAGCAATTTCCCGAGCTGCAAGTCTGTCTGGAACATATAGGGGTAACACATGGGGAGAAGCATAACTTCCAAAAACCCTAATATAAGTGAACAATTCTTCTCCAAACCATCTCGCGACGGGGAGAATATCAACCTCTGTTTCTGAGGATAACCTTGGGGCATCCTTATTATATAATGTTCTGTACAATGGCAGCATTATTCCATGACAAATTTGGTAAAAATGGGGGACAAACTTAGACTCCCATAGTTCTTTATGGTACACATGAATGGGCAAAGGATCGTGGATAGTCCATTTCCAGCCCATCACAGGGAATTTAGAGACATAGCAAATGGCGTCCATGACATAAGCAGATAAATAAAAAGGCGGATAAACCCGCTGGGAAACATTTCGTTTAGACCGGTAGTGAAAAATAGCAGTGGTGAGATTATCAGATAGGATTTTGGCCCAGTCTACAATTGTAGAATTAACAGCCGCATTCAACAAAGGAAGCCATTCAGGTAAGATCATATTTATGTCAGGCTTTCCAAAAAGCCTGCATAACATGGCAGCAGTAAAAAAATAAGGAGAGGTAAGTGAACCCGTGCTGTACATACCTTGTTTGTTTTTCTTCAATGGTTTACTTCTTTTGGTCCATTCCTTTGTGCATTCTACCAAATTTGAATGTTCTCTGGCAAAATCTTCCATAAATTGTTTGTTGAAATTCGCCTGAGGTTCTGGCAACTTATACATTAATCTCAGATCTTCTATGGTGAATGACCCGATTAGCTCTTCAGATGGAGTTCTGAATTGTCTGTCTGAAATATCGGTGCTATCCAGCACCCATCTCACCATGTTTGTATATGGGAGAATCCTTGGCCTTGCTGCTATTCTATGCAGAAATGAGCAAGCCAAGTCTCTAAGGGTTGCTTCAGACGTATTCTTTGAACCTGCTGTAGCTGCAACTTTTATCACCACAGGGTTTTCTTCTTCTAACAGATTATACATTCCTTCCCAAGTGGATATACCGGCATCCTTGTTACAGGCAGTGTCTGCATATAGCGAAGCCATTTCTTTGTTTTCAGAATTTGAGCTCTTCTCCTTCTTACCCATAGTGTTTAGCGGAAGCTTTGTATAGACGTTTGCTCCTTCGTGCCTGCGTTTTACGAGTAAACGAGAGTAATTGTATAAGAAAGGTGATGAGACTGTTTTAAATGTGAAAACGGATGAAATATAATATTTTAATTGTGAAAAGACTTTCAATCTAAACACAATCTCATTTCCCATTAATAATCAATCCAATCATTTAATATAATCATTAAAGCGCATAACGGATTTGACATATGGGAAGATTGCCTTGGGATAGCGCGCCTACATGAATCTGCGACATTGCGATCTGCGATTTGCTGCGCAATATCGCAATATCGCAATGTCGCAATATCGCAAAATGAAGTTATTGCAGTTATGAAAATAGCGCAAAAGCAGAAATTGCGCAATAGCGCAAAAGCGCATAATCGCAAAAGCGCAATATCGCAAAAGCGCAAAATCGCAAAAGCGCGAAAGATATTCATTAATCATTTCTGTTTTCTGCGCTATGCGATCTGCGATCAATGCGTTTTATATATACCATTTTGTTATGGATGCGCTATCTTGTTTAAAGAGCAATTTTATTATAATCTATCATAAACTTAAGTGTTTCTAAATATTCTTTCCAAGGGATTTCTATAGGTTTATGATAGAAAGTTTTATTTGAAAAGGCAAACAAATCCTAATTGATTTTTTGGATTTTTAACTAAGGGTCCTCATTTATTTAGTATTATTACTAATATTAAATAAAAGGGGGGTTGTTGTTGGTCACAACAATTGGCGATTCACTGAAAGAAACAGTTATCTCTGAAAAAATAAAATGAACATTCTATCTTTAGTAAGTAAAGGTTTTTAAAGATAATGAAAACTATCTTAGGATAATTCAAATAAAATGTAACTATGAAAAAGAAATAAAAATCATTTCATAATTTCTTTCTAATTCCTTAAGAAATAAAAACATTTTGGGTTATCTCAAGCTTTGATTGGTGTTAATAATGAAGTGGATCTCTCCAAGTTTTGTTTTTATAATATACTCTATTGCCATAGGTATTGCCTCTGCTGCCAGCAAACGTTCATAGCCTCGACAGGGTTACCTTTAAACCATTAACCATTCATTGTCCCATCCAACTAAAATTATGACTTTTTAAAAGATAAATTCATAAGACCTATTATCTCATGTTTTTGTCTTTTATTTATTTTTATTTTAAGAGTCATTGTTCTGGTTTGGCAGCCAGTTAATAACAATGCCATTCACTAGTTATAATTAAACTGAACAAGCTGGCTCGTGATGAGACCCCTTGTCTTATATTTATAAGCCATTACCCTGTTTTGGTATGCAGTATTGGTAATGTCAGTTATATTACTCCTTATGAACATGGTAAGTCAGCTCGTGATGAGACCTCTTATCTCTTAAAATTTTCGTATAATTTCTTAGAATTACATTCTAAAAAATCATAACTTAAATGGATGGGGTGAAATAGTTTTATCCTTAAGAATCAATGGATGACAATTTTCAGAGTTTTTTGAGTTCCAAAACTTTGAAAAAAATCTTTACTTTGATAGATAACCTTTCTCTGCTTAATAAACTTATAATGATTTACATTCTTCTCAAGTTTTCAAAATATCATGTAAATGATTGAAATAATATTTCAAAGTTTAACATCTTATTTTAAACTATTCAAAAACTGTGATCATTACTTTTAAAAATTCTTATTTACACAAAATAAATATTTATAATATTTTTCCGAAGAAATTTTCTCAAATAGTAAACAGTCAATCAGAGACTCATAAACAACCTTTATTTGTAAAAACAAAAACAATCAAAAACTTTGCAGAAAGAAATATGTACAGTTTAAGAAGGGGTTACCTCCTTATGAAAATAATTTCTTCAAGATAAGCCCATTTACAGGAAGAGATTCTCTCTTACCTGTTAGATCTTGGAGTATGAATGTATTTGAGCTTATCTTCTCAACGATCCGAAATGGTCCAAGCCACATTTTCTGAAATTTGGTATGTTTACCTTTTTCTTCGTGTGCTTTATCCCATTTCAAAACGAGATCACCAATTGACAAAATTTTTGAGCCGGTAGAACTTGCATCAAAAGAAGATTTTACAAGCTGTTGATGTTTTTCATGAGTAATTTTTGCTTTATTCCTATCTTCTTCTAGTTTAAGGATTTGATCATATCTCAATTGAATGGATGAAGAAGGATTTTCTTCAATAAATCGCACTAGGGCTAATGAAGGAAGAGTTAAATTTGATGGTATCACAGCTTCTTTTCCATAAACCAGATTGAAAGGTGAAGTCCCTATTGAAGCTTTTTCAGTGATACGATCAGCCCATAATGCAAAGATTAAAGATTTGTGCCAATTCTTTTGATTTTGATCAATGGTCCTTTTAATGATTTTGATAAGGTTTTTGTTAGTGGATTCAACCAAACCATTACCTTGTGGATAATAATTTGCTGAATATTTTAATTTAAAACCTCTTTTGACTACAAATTCTATTAAACTATTTCCAAAGAAGTAAGATGATGTATTATCAAAGACTAGAGCGTTAGGTACACCAAACCTGGTTATGATGAATTGATCTATGAAATCAATAATTGCATCAGAATTGGCTACCTTCAACGGGATTGCCTCTACCCATTTTGTAAAGTAATCAGTTGCAGTAAGGATGTACTTGTGCTGTTTGGAAGAATGAGGTACTATATCACCAATAATGTCAAGCTCCCATTGTTCGAATGGTTGCTCAATAGTTACTGGTTGTAAAGGAAAAGCTGGTTTCCTTTGTCTTCCACTTGCAGTTTGACAAATTCTGCACTTCCTTACGTAATCATGCGTATCTTTAAAAAGGGTAGGCCAGTAATAACCAGCACGAATTATTTTGTGAGCTATGGTATCACCTCCAAAATGACCTCCTGCTGGTCCATCATGCAACTCCTGCAAAACCTTTTCAGCTTCAGTCTTTTCAAGACATCTTAATAAAATTGAATCATAATTTTTTCTAAATAACACATTATCAATGATCTCATATTTAATAGCCTTTAACCTTAAAGCGCATTTACTCTTATAGCTGAGATTAGAAGGAGCATACCCATTTTTCAAGTAATAGATAAGATCAGCATACTGAGATTCAGAATCTGTAACACTTATCTGACTTACTTGAATATCTTGATTTGAATCTTGATTTTTTGGTATGTTATGAGCTCCTGCCAATAATCTGCAAAAACCTTGTCCTCTAACAATCTTAGCTAGTTTAATATCAATATCATATTCTTGCAAGGCTGTTACCCAGTTAGCTCTCTTTTCTCCTACTTCTTTTTGAATTAATAATTGCCTCACTGCAGAGAATGGGACAATGATTTTTGTATGTGTTTTCAAGAGAAAAGGTCTGAAATGTTTGATTGATTTAGACACAGCAAAGGCTTGTTTTTCAACATCGGAATAATTAAGCTCAGCTCCTTGCAGATTTGAGCTAAAGAAAGAAATTGGTGATTCAATTTCTTGATCATTGAGTTGTGTTAAAACGACTGCATAGGATGTTTCAGTGGCCAGAGTATACAAAGTAAAATCTTTAGAAAAATCCGGGGTATTCAATGCTGGTGCATTAATGATCGCTCGTTTACTGGGAGAACCTAAAAGCTTCTTTTTCTTTATGCGTCCATTTGAATATTGAATTCTTCTTGATCATATTTTGCATAGGTAAAACAATTAAAGAAAAATCAGGAATAAATCTTTTAACAAAATTTATCTGTCCAAGAAATGATTGTATGGATTTTTTGTTATGTGGTAAAGAAATATCAGAAATTTCTTTCACTCTATCTGGATCAATATATATACCATCTTTTGACACAACAAATCCTAAGAGTTTTCCTTCATCTAAAGCAAAGAAAGATTTCTTTGAATTTAAGGAGATACCAAACCTTCTACATCTTTCAAATATTTGTTTTAAATCATGTAGATGATTGGCTCTCTTTTTTGAAAATATTGTTATGTCATCAAGATAAACAACAACTGATTTATTGATCAGACCTTTGAATGCTATATCCATGGCTCTTTGAAAAGTTGCTCCTACATTTATTAGACCAAAATGCATTTTCTGATAAGCATAAGTTCCCCATTTTTTTCTGAAAGTTGTTTTCAATCTGTCATCTGGATGAACTAAAACTTGATTATAGCCCGAAAATCCATCAAGAAAAGACATAAGTTCAGAACCAGCTACCTTTTGAAGTATCTGTTCCATCGTTGGTAATGAGAAATTGTCTTTTAAACATGCCTTGTTTAAATTTCTGAAGTCAATACAGATTCTTATATCACCATTCTTCTTCCTTACAGGTACCATATTGGAAACCCAATTAGAGTGCCTGACTGGAAAAATGATTTTGGCTTTCAAAAGTTTATTAAGTTCTGATTTGATTTGACTTTCGAGATTTGGATGGATCTTCCTCAACTTCTGTTGAACAGGTTTAATATCAGGAAGCATTGGAATTGTATGTTGAATAATCGAAGTATCATATGTTTTTAGATCATCGTAATTCCAAGCAAAAACGTTTTTATACTTGTTCAGCAGTTTAGTGAATGCATTCCTTTCCTATGGTGTTAAATTGAGTCCTAAATTAACGTTTTGAGGTTTGGAATCAAAACCAAGATTTACCAATTCAAACTTCAAAGTGGAACTTTGAAGTTTCGTATTAGTGACTTTCTTGAATCTGTCTGTAATGTCATATAAATCCTCTAATTTAACAACAGATTTTGGAATGGGGTTTTCATTACCTTTTGAAGCAATTTGTAAATCATGATCATATTCGTCAATAATTTTCTCATCATATGATTTCTCTGAAGTCATGAAATTTAGAATATCTTGATCATGATAGAATACTCTCCAATTTGTAACATTATCTGGGACAGATGGACGAAAAATCAATTCTACAGAAAACCTATCAGGACTGCAATCTTCAACAGGTAGGAGTTTAGATGCAACATTAGCTAACAAGTCAGCTGATGTATTCTGATTCCTAGGAATAGGAGAAATATTGAATGCTAAAAAATGAGTGGTGAGATCTTGTACCAGGGTTTGATAGTGTTTAAGATGTCCTGAAAGGCAATGAATAGTATTCCTAACTTGTTTTATGACAATTTCGGAATCACCAAAAACTTTCAAGTATTTAACATCTAACCCTATAGCTTTATAAAGTCCTTGAACCAAGGCTTCATATTCTGCGGTATTGTTAGTACACTCAAATTCTAATCTACATGAAAACATGGTTTTCTCCCCATTTGGATCAATTAAGATGCATCCAGCTCCAGCTCCATCACTAGATTTCGATCCATCAAAATATAATGACCAAAATAAAGACTTATCTATTGGCTTATCTACAATTACATTAGAAATATTTACAATTCTGGAAGAATCAGATTGTGAAAAATTTTCTATCTGAGAAACAAAAGTACTTACAGAAAACGGTGATTGAGGAGCCTTGAAATTCCCAAGAAATGATTCAGCAGAATAACCTCCAAGAATATTGTTGTTGAATGCTATAGGTTCATTAGGTTGTTCAAATTCAGTGACAGTGTGCGTCATATGTTTTTCTCATTCAATTTTGATTTGATTTGGTTTCCCTTTGTAGGGAAGCCACATGTGTGAATAATCAGTTGAGATATAACCGTTAAGTTTCACAGACCAGTCCCTGCTCAAGATTAATCCATAGAATTCAGGAATATCAGCAATCAAAATATCAATTCTTTGGACAATCCTAGGATCGGAAGCTAATCTGATAGTGACTGAATTGATTTCTCCTACCACTTGGACTTTAGAGCGATCCAACTGAACGATATGAACTGCTGATTTCTGTGGTTCAATATTCAATTTGGCACAGACAGAAGTAGGAATTATATTGGAGGAAGCTCCAGAATCAATCAAACAATTGTGCAGATTTTTATTGTACATCTCATAAGTCAAAAGAAAAGGAGGAGTTTGAGAATTTTACTTTTCCCCAATGAGCACAGTGTCAGTAGCATCTACCTTATCTGGTGGCTTACCAATTCCTCTTGCTGCTTTTGCAACTACACCGCTTGGTAAAGGAGCAATTGGTGTAGCATTTAATTCTTTCAATAGCAACTTTTGCTGGTGTTTTAGTTTGTTGAGTTCATGTAAGGAAATATTGGCTTTGATCTTTTTCATGTCTTCGACAATGTTGTATACCATAGGATCTGACACTACTAAAGTTTTCGCTGTTGATGTGAGAGGATTAGAAGAAGATGGCTGATTTTGAGTAGGTAATGGAGAATTTTTCTTCACAGTGGGTTTGTCTTTGGTACTTGGAGTTGTAATTTTATTTTTAGGAACTGTTTGCACTGGTTCTGCTGTAGATTTACTCCTAGTACTTACAGGCATAGCTTCTTCACTATCAGAATTAGGGAGAATAAAATCCCACATTCCATTTAATTCAGCTATTTCTTCATTTTCGTCTTCTTGATCTGACACTACAGATGTATCTTCTTCTTCTTCCTCTTCTTCTGACTCTGCATTAGAGATTGCATTGGGAGGTTTAGATTCAACTTGGTTTCTTCTGAAATTTCGGAATGGTTTCTTGGTAGAAGTTTCAGCCACTTGTTTTTTAATTTCAACCATTTCATTTGACATGGTTTTAAGAACTTTCTGTACACCTTCCATGTCATATGGATCTTTGGTCTTTTTCTTTGAATCATCTCTGAAGCTGACCTTCTTTGATTTCCTTTCTTCAATAGCATTTTTCTTTTCCAAAGAAGTGATACGTTTTTCCACTGCAATAGCTTCTTTCATATTCTCAGCTAATGTAGGCTTTGCAGCTCTGTCTACGAAAATTGCTATGTTTGAGGGTAAGGCAGTTATATACCATTCAATTCTAACTTGTTCACTGGGTTGTGAATCTGTATGAATTTTGTTCAAGAGTTTTTTGAATCTAGCATTGAATTCTTTTATAGGTTCCTTGGGTTCTATCTTCAAATTTGAGAGATCATTGAGTAAAGTTGCAATTGATCGGTCATCTCCAAATTTGGTCAAAAAATGATCTGCAAAAATGTCCCAACTCGTTATGGATCCTGATGGTAATGAAAAATACCATGATCCTGCTACTCCCTGAAGAGTATGTGGGAATAATCTAACTACAACATCTTCGTGTATGACTCCATTCAAATTAATAGCCAGCATAAAGTTATTGATATGTTCTTTAGCTTGAATGTTAATATCTGGGCTAAACTTTGGAAGCCATTTTCCAGGATTGTCTGGTAAATCATGTAAAGGTGCAGCCATGTTGACTGCTCTTGGAGTAGACCATGGTCTCTGTGCCATTATTGGGACGACTATTGGAGGAATAGTAGAAACTGGTGGTATTTGAATTGAAGTGGTTGGAATAGATGATGTTGAGATTGATGAGAATTGAGGAGAAGATGTTTGTGGAGATGATGATGAAACAACTGCACTTTGTTGAGTTGTGGTTTTGGAAACAGGTGATTGAATATGAGATGATGAACTTGTATCACTTTTTGTTTCCGATTGAATTCTTTTTATTTTTCCCTTACTAGGTAAAGGAAATTCTTTAGGAGGAATACCAATTTTTTCACTTTGCAACCTAGTAAGAGGTTTCGAAGGAATAAATTTTGAAGTTACACTACCTTCAGATATTTCAGACTCTTCCAGAGATAATGAGAATCTTTTCAATTTATGAATTAGATCTTGAACTTCATGAGACTTAGGATGTTGTTTGTATGAATGTTTTGAGATTTTGGTAGTGGGTGTTTGAATATTTTCTGCAATTTCTTCTCTAGGATTTTGAATTTCAGAAGAAATTGAAGAAGTTAATGAGGGTGTTTTGCTCTCAGAATGGCTTGTGGATAAAGATTTACTTGCCATTCATAGCTCAAGCCCTCCTTCTAGCGCCAAAAATGTTGAAGCCTAGAAAATCTCTGCTTCAAACATCGGGGAAAACCACCCGGTCGGGACCTTAAGAAAGCTCCTTTTCCGTTTGGTATGGTGGCTCCGACTGGATTTAAAGGACCAGTTTCCCTGTAACTAAATGGATTGGATTGGATGGGTGGAAATGGGACTAAATTAACTAAAGTAAAACTATCTAATTTAAGCTAAATACTGATAAAGAAATTCTAACACTAACCCAGGTAATTATATGTGAATACAACTTAGGATTGTTCCAATTCAACAATAACCATGAAAATGTATTATTATTTTAAATTGAAATGTGTAGAAAGAAATAAAGATAAATCTGTTTAAGAAATTAAACAGAGTTGTATTAGCATATTGCATTCATCATTGTATACCATCTATATGTAATTATGAAAAATAACGTTTCAATTATACTCAGAAATGATATATAAAAGGAAGCGTTGTGAAAACAAATATACATATAAATGATAGCAATTTTAAAACGAATATCATAAGACAAAATAGATCAACAGTGAACAGATAGAAATACCTTGTTCATCTTGAAGACTTTCAAATGCAATCTGATACTCTATCCAGTAACTCTAATGCAAAATCAAATTCCAAGGTATAGAAATGCAACACTTCAAAGATAATTCCGCATGAAAATCACCAGATGTGATCCTTTTCTAATTTAAGCTAAATGTTGATTAAAGAAATTCTAACATTAACCCGGGTAGCTATATGTGAATACAACTTAAGATTGTTCCAATTCAACAATAACCATGAAAATGTATTATTAATTAAATTGAAATGTGCAAAAACAAATAAAGATAACTCTGTTTAAGAAATTAAACAGAGTTATATAAACATATTGCATTCATCATTGTATACCATTTACATGTAACTATGAAAAATAACGTTTCAATTATACTCAGAAATGATATATAAAAGGAAGCGTTGTTAAAGAAAATATACATATAAATGATAGCAATTTTAAAACGAATATCATAAAACAAAAGAGATCAACAGTGAACAGATAGAAATACCTTGTTCATCATGAAGAATTTCGGATGCATTCTGATACTCTATCCAGTAATTATAATGCAAAACCAAATTCCAAGGTACAGAAATGCAACACTTCAAAGATAATTCCGCATGAAAATCACCAGATGTGATCCTTTTTAAAAAACATATAAGACAATGGAGTACAGAAATGCAATCTCCAAGTCCAAAAATATTAAGATCCAGGACCCCTCTCTAAATGCATGAGAGGGGTTTAAATACTACTTAACTAATTCTAAAAATAGTTTATTACAAAAATTAAGGATTCGGTTCAATGACCGTCCTTTTCCTAGGCTAAAATACAGTGAAATTAAAACTAAATCTATCTATCTATTAACTTGATCTTTAAGCTTGCAGGCATCCATCATAGTTTTGAGAAGATGCGGTTGACCGACTTCAGAATTCAACTGTCCTGAAAAGACAGAGTCGGCAAGAGTAGGAGCAATCTTCTCTGTAGCATTGATGATACAATTGAGCGCACTGTGCTGACTATGTGGCTTTACCAAGTACATCCAGTATGAGTCCCAATTCAATCTTGTCAGCCCTTGGATGGATTTTTCTCTTTCTTCTGCCTTTTGCCTCCATTATGTTTGCAGTTGATTTGCCTGTGGGAGATATCCTGGAACAGTTTCAGAAATCAAGTTAGCTTTGTGTAAATTGTCATTTACACAATCAGTGAGAGTGTTTGCCACTGTAGATGCCTCCTCTGCTGCCCTTTCTGCCCTTCTGATTTGTGCATCCCAATTATTAAACAGTATTTCTTTATGGTTCTCGTTAATGATGGGTGCACCAGCTTTTCTGCCTTCTTCTATCTTTTTCCATGCTAGATAATCATTGATCTTTTCATTAATCAAATGATAATCATTTCGTAAATCTACGACATGATTTGTGATTTTATCGCTCTCTTGGCACAAAGAATTCCATTGCAATATTTTTTGGCAGAAAACTTCCTCTTGTTGCAGTAGTTGATTGTTCAAAGAGATGGTTTCTAAAATGAATTCTGGAAGCTTAGGATCATCCTTATGCTGTTCTTGGATAATCTGTATTTGTTTGTCTTTATCAGCCAGACTTTTTTGATGTCCTGTTTGCATTTCTTGAAGTTGTTGTTGTAACTCTTCAAGTTTTAATTGTGCTTCCTTATTGGCATGTACCTGTTGCAATTGCTGTTGCAGAGCCTTTATCTGTTCTTCTTTTTCATCCAACAAAAGTTGTATCTCAACTGCTTTATCAATTGTTGCAGAAGCATAAGCTCCTATTATTTGAGATAACTTAGTGAGATTATGAGTAGGCTCTGTGGCAGGATCTTTCCACAAAACATCTACTTGTTCTGCTTCAGTAGCAATTGCACTTTCTATTTTTCTCTTTTTCCTTTGTCTCTTTACTATTGCTTTGTATTTTGGGCTATAAAATACATCCAGAGGAGGAATGTCCTCTACATTAAGTACAATTTCAGAGGAGGGTGTGATTGGTATGTGCTCTGTTACTGCGGCTGTGCTGCTTGTTCCTGCGTTCAAAACTTTGGTTGTCTGGACAGGGGTCTGTACATTCTGTCCTTCTACATTAATCAATTGATTAAAGGTTTCCCATTCTTTATCTAACTCAATGGTGACTGGCTGTTGATGTACATTGGGTGGAGGAGGATTTGTTTGTTGAGAAGTCAAAATTTGCTGTTGAGTAAGCTCTTTAGATTGTGCAGAATCTTTAATGGATTCTTCCATTTTATCTTCCTTTTCTTTAGACGTATTGGAGTGTTCAGAATCTCTGTCAGATTTGGATTTGGATTTACCTGTACTTGAACTGCCGTTAAGACTAACACTAGGAGTTTTCTCCCTTGCGGGCTCTAAGCGTAGATTATCCAAAGGAATAGGGATTAGTCTCCTTTCTCTGTACAGCTTGAATTCCTGAAAATCCTCTGGAGATAGCTGCTCTTTAGCTGAATTCAAAACCTGTTTGAATGAATTTCTTGCTTGGAACATATCATCAAAAAGATCTTGCTCCCCGACAAATTCCCTTACTTTGATTGCATTGGTAAAATTCTTAACAATATCATTTGGGTCAAATAACCTTCTTGAGAATTTGAGCAGCTGTAGGCATGTAACGTTGCCTATCTCGTGAAATGCATGACCAATATCCAACAGTGAAAATGTTCCACATTTTATGGGAAATTGTGGCCAAATGCCCTTTTTCTTGTCTTTTAAATCTTTTGTTATACCTCCCTGGCCACAGGTCTGATAAGCAATTTCCTGAGCTACAAGTCTATCTGGAACATATAAGGGTAAAACATGGGGAGAAGCATAACTTCAAAAAACCCTAATATAGGTGAACAATTCTTCTCCAAACCATCTTGCGACGGGGAGAATATCAACCTCTGTTTCTGAGGATAACCTCGGGCATCCTTATTATACAATGTTCTGTACAATGGCAGCATTATTCCATGACAAATTTGATAAAAATGGGGGATAAACTCAGACTCCCATAGTTCTTTATGGTACACATGAATGGGCAAAGGATCGTGGATAGTCCATTTCCAGCCCATCACAGGGAATTTAGAGACATAGCAGATGGCGTCCATGACATAAGTAGATAAATAAAAAGGCGGATAAACCCACTGGGAAACATTTCGTTTAGACCGGTAATGAAAAATAGCGGTGGTGAGATTATCAGATAGGATTTTGGCCCAATCTACAATTGTAGAATTAACAGCCGCATTCAACAAAGGAAGCCATTCGGGTAAGATCATATTTATGTCAGGCTTTCCAAAAAGCCTGCATAACATGGCAGCAATAAAACAATAAGGAGAGGTAAGTGAACCCGTGCTGTACATACCTTGTTTGTTCTTCTTCAATGGTTCACTTCTTTTGGTCCACTCCTTTGTGCATTCTGCCAAATTTGAGTGTTCTTTGGCAAACTCTTCCATAAATTGCTTGTTGAAAGTTGCCTGAGGTTCTGGCAGCTTATACATTAATCTCAGATATTCTATGGTGAATGACCCAATTAGCTCTTCAGATGGAGTTCTGAATTGTCTGTCTGAAATATCTGTGCTATCCAACACCCATCTCACCATGTATGTATATGGGAGAATCCTTGGTCTTGCTGCTATTCCATGTAGAAATGAGCAAGCCAAGTCTCTAAGGGTTGCTTCAGACGTATCCTTTGAACCTGCTGTAGCTGCAACTTTTATCACCACAGGGTTTTCATCTTCTAACAGTTTATACATTCCCTCCCAAGTGGATATATCGGCATCCTTGTTACAGGCGGTGTCTGTGTATAGCGAAGCCATTTCTTTGTTCTCAGAACTTGAGATCTTCTCCTTCTTACCCATAGTGTTTAGAGGAAGCTTTGTATAGTGGTCTGCTCCTTCATGCCTGCGTTTTACGAATAAATGAGAGTAATGATATAAGAAAGGTGATGAGACTGTTTTGAATGTGAAAGCGGATGAAATATAATATTTAAATTGTGAAACGACTTTCAATCTAAACACAATCTCTTTTCACATTAATAATCAATCCAATCATTTAATATAATCATTAAAGTGCATAACGGATT